>OY992504.1:1315955-1800839 GCA_963921215.1 Scoparia ambigualis | reverse complement strand
CTGGCACAAAACTTCAGAAACGCTTACTGAGAGGTGATCGGGGTGTAAATAAGTTGGATCAAGCTTGTATGCACCACGACATTGCCTACAATAACAACGATTTGAATATTCGACATAAAGCAGATTTAGAACTTTTAAATATGGCTAAGAAAAGATTGAAATCAAAGAATGCTGGAAAAGGAGAAAAAGTTGCATCATGGATTGTAAAAAATGCGATGAAAGCAAAACTTAAAGCTGGTTCTGGAGTACGGTCGTTTATGTCAAAGGTGAAAAAAATAAAAAATCAGTTAAAAAAAATCAAATCTAAAGACAACCATATCGCTATAAACTTCGCATATGCTGCTGCAAAAAAACTATTCACTAATAAAAAAAGTACACGCTTGCCGCGATGTATTCCTATTCCGAAAAGGGGAGGCATTTTGCCTCTTATTCCAATTTTCGCTGGATTATCAGCCCTTGGTTCACTTGCTGGAGGTGCGGCAGGTATAGCAAAAGCTGTCAATGATTACAAGGTTGCTCAAAAAAACCTTCAAGAATCTGAACGACATAACAAGATGATGGAAGCTGTTGCTCTCGGAAAAGGACTGTATATCAAGTCTCATAAAAAAGGAGCTGGTTTATACCTTAATCCTTCAAAAAACTAATTCATCGGCTACCTAAACGAGCTCTCACTAATTTAGATATTTTAGAACATGCTACCGACATTCCATACTTTCGAGGAGTTTTTATGAGAGATAAATTACCTTTGAAACCAAGAAAAATAGAGTGTGCTATAATAAATTTAGATAGATCTGATAATCCTGGAACTCATTGGGTAGCCTACGTTAAACAAAATGACTATTGTGAATATTATGATAGTTTTGGTAATTTAAAGCCACCATTAGAATTGATAAATTACTTAAGAAACATGTCTATGAACTATAATTATGTACAGTATCAAACATTTGATACAGTAAACTGTGGTCACCTTTGTTTAAAATTTTTAAGAAACTTTTGGAAAAATCATTTATAATAAGTATGAAATAAAAAACTTTGTCAGTACAAAAATGTCTTTCACTGTGTCAATAACTGGTAGAGGAGAATCCTTGATAACAAACTACTCCCCTACTTTACAATTACAAGGAGAATATGAGTGTGGACTCTTGTATTTTTCTACTTTTAACTCCATTCCTAATATTGATGAAAGAAATAATAAATTTTATTATGGTAAAGATGGAGTTATTGAAATACCTGAAGGATCATATGAACTTCAAGATATTTGTGATTTTCTTAAAAGTAACATCAAGAATGCTGTATTAAAATTAACTTGCAATAACAATACATTAAAAACAAGAATTTATTGTACTGAAGATGTTCGCTTCGATAAAAATGACTCCCTAAGCAAAATTTTGGGATTTGGTATGGAAACAGTAAAGGCTAATATAAGTACTGATTCTCGGTATCCTGTCAGCATTTTATCAACAACTATCGTGCGCATCGAATGCGATGTAATCAGTGGATCATTTGTGAACGGAAAAGCAAGTCATATAATTTATGAATTTATACCAAACGTACCACCAGGTTATAGAATTATTGAAATACCTAAAAACTTAATTTATTTTCCAGTCAACCAAAGTACAATAAGTGCAATTAATATAAGGTTGTTAGACGCTGAAAATAAGCCAATCAATTTGCGTGGTGAAGAAGTACAGTTGTATTTACATTTTAAAAAAAAATGATAAATTTTAATATAAACTTACCTCCATCTACTGTTCAAGTCAGTTCTAAGAGGTCATCTCCTAAAGGAACAACGCTCCGTATAAAAAAGAAGCTAACTAAAAGTAATAAGGAATTCCTTAAATTAATAGGCTTGTTAAAATGAATATTTTAAATATTTGTCAACCAGCGTCATATGATAACCGTATTGAAAGTTTTGAGTACCATTCGTACAAACCATACGTGACAAGTTTCAACAAGAACGATGAAATACGAATACCCATTAATCAGCAAGATTTATACGTTCTGCCTGCACTCAGCAGTTTGTATATTGAGGGCAGAGCGGATGTTTACAAATACAACAGCACTACTAAAGAAAAAGAAAGTGCGACGAATGTGCATTTTGTGAATAACCCAGCGTTATTTCTTTTTCAAGACATCCGATATGAACTCAACGGAGTAGAAATAGATAAAGTTAAAAATGCAGGAATTACTACAACTATCAAGTCTTATCTTTCGCTGAATGAAAATGAGTCCAAATGTGCAAAAGTTTGGGGATGGTCTACTACAGGTACAAACACTGACAACAATGGAGTATTTTCCACATCTATACCATTGAATAAAATATTAGGTTTTGCAGAAGATTATGACAAAATTGTAATGAACTGTAAACATGAGTTAGTACTTTTGAGAAGCAATACAAATCTTAATGTTTTAAAATTAAATGCAGGTGAAGTTGTGGAGGATATTGTAATAAGTAAAATCGTTTGGCGAGTTCCTCACATTAAGGTGTCAGATCGTGAAAGAATAAATCTATTAAAGTATTTAGAAAAAGATCGTCCTATAACCGTAGCATTTCGTAATTGGGACTTGTATGAGTATCCATTACTTCCCAAAACCCGTAAACACACTTGGTCTATTAAAACTTCGTCACAAATAGAGAAACCACGATTTGTTATTATCGCTTTACAAACGAACCGTAAACATAATGCGGTAATGTCGTTGGCAGAGTTTGATCATTGCTTAATACGTGATGTAAGAGTATTTTTAAATTCATCATATTACCCTTATGAAGGACTGAATATCAATTTTGCAGACAATAAGTTTTCATTAATATATGAACAGTATGCTAGATTCCAGCATTCTTATCACGGACGTCGGCCAGAACCGTTGATGAGCCCAAAAGAATTCAAAGATATTGCACCCTTATTTGTTGTTGACTGTTCTCGCCAACACGAAACGCTAAAAGGATCAATTGATGTGAGAGTTGAAATCGAAGCAGATCAAGAGATTCCTGATCAGACCGCAGCATATTGTCTGATATTGAACGATTGTATATTTGAATACAAACCTTTAAGCAATATTGTGAAGAAGATATCATGAACGGTAATACGATAATCGTGGATTTGCAAGGATTTAAAGATTTTAAAAATAAATTTATTATTAAAGAGTTAGCAATAGCAACTAAAGATCATACACAGACATTCTTAATCAAACCTCCCTATACTTTTAAAAAACTCATAGTTGAAGAAAAAAAGCAAGTAAGATGGTTGGAAAAAAATCGTGGACTCACTTGGAGGGAAGGATTCATCGATTATTATGAATTTCGAAGGCTAATTGTTCCGTATTTAAGTGGAAAAAAAGTGTTAATCAAAGGATTGGAAAAAATTGAGTGGATTCGAGAGCTATGTCAAGATTGTGAAATAATAGAACTAGGAGAAAAAGGTTGTCCCAAGTTTTTAACGTTATTTAATGATTATTGTGAAAAGGAAAATAAAACTTTGAATTGTGTCCATCATAAAAAAATTTGTGCATTAAAAAATGTGTTGTGTCTAAAAATGTGGTATTCTCATAACTATAATGTTCTTTAAAATGTAATTATAAGTTTAAATAAAATTTGCTTTTATAAAATAAAAAAGTATTTTTTAAATCATAGGATAAGACTAATTTAATTTTAAAATGCAAAATGTACCTTTTCACAGTTATCGTTTGAAAAATTGTAATAAATAATAATTTAAATAAAAAATACTAATTTTGTTTTTGTGTTTTTATTTTTAAACTTAAATAGGTAATCATTAATGAAACAGTACAATCTTATTTAATTAGATTTATTCCTGAAAAATAAGAAATACATGAAAACTTACTAAACTAATACATTAAACATAATTATAGCCGACTTTTATTATCTATTTTGTGATATATCATAACTCTATTAATAAAATGTATCTCTGTAGACTTATACGTAACAAAATTGTTACGCATAACGTTTACTTGAGAAATTTAATTTACAAATAATTGTCTAGTGATAGTTTTAAAAACTATAGCTATACCCACACAACTTTTTTGAGATATTGTTTATAACACTCTCCGTTTGGTCCATAATTTGGTCCACGTCATCGGTTACCACATATTGTGCACTAAGGAGAGTATTATTATCGTCCGACTCACTAGACACTTGTGATTCTAAGTCTATTATTTGGATCTTTATCAGCCGCCGTCCTTTAGTTTTATCACTTTTTAAAACAAACGATTGCTGCTGCCCATGAAAATTCTTCAAAAAGCTTCTTTTCTTCGGTTGCCTTTTGGAAGCCGTTTGTTGTTTGCGAATCTTATGAAGTAACGGTGAATCTGGTCGTTCTACCAACCAAGGCGGGAACATTTGGCTGAATCCCTCTAGCGGGTCTTGCGCATCTTGCAAAACCGGAGAAGGTGATCGTTCAAGGCCTTTGCTTGTCACATGGAGCAAGCTTTGGCTTGGCACGATGTCTTGGGTACTATTGCCTTGGGAATTCTGAAAAAATAAAAAATAAAAATGAGTTATTTACTGTAAATCTACTATAGAGAAGAATAACATTTTAATCATCACGTTGAACTTTTTAAAATAACTTACCATGTTATTGAAACGCTGCTTTGTTGCTGTTTACTCCGATGTTTTTATGTAAATAAATTTGTATTTCAATATGATGCTATTTTATACTCTAAGTAAGTACTTATATAGGCATTGACTTAGGTGTGAGTGTGTATGTAAAATAACTCCTATTGCTGAGGCAGCAGCAAACGCATGCCATGAAACACAAACTTGTCAGGACTCGAACTCGTTACCTATTTTCAACTACAGAGTGAATTATTGATATCGTAATTTAATTGTACAATATGCAGTTTTGTTAGCTATTGACTCACACATCATTACAGATTTATTGGTGTGGTTCTTATTACAATGATGCATGTTTGTGTCGCTGTGCAGTTCACGTTCGCACTTGTCTTTATAGCATTCTTGATATCATGAAAAAACAATAATTGTGTAGATGATGATTAGAACCTAAATTTTATAAGGTAAGTAGAAAGGTTAAGCAACTTTGCAAAGTAGGTCGTCTGATGGGTGACCAAAAACTTATAATCTCGAGCTCCGCCGTGCTTCGGAAGGCTTGTTAAGCCGCTGGTCCCAGCTGCATTAGCAATAATCAGCAACCACCAATCCACAATTGACCCGCGTGGTGGTTTGACCCGTTTTCCCTATCCATCCATAGGGAAGAATCATGTCCCAGCAGTGGGGACATAAATGAGCTGATGATGATGAAGTATTAAGGTTTTATAAAGAAAACAAATATTAATATTACATGAATTTTATTAGGTACGTAATATTGATGTAGCACAATTACATTATATTTTATACAAGGCAAACTTAAATTTAATTAATATAAAAAAACATAGGTACAGATTTACATAAAACACTAATAAAAGTATACATAGAGAAAACTAACAGACAATCAAAACAACCATTGGCAGAATGTACCAGATTCCTTAACCTATATGAACTGTAGTTTGAAAAATACTGTTATGTCATTTTGTTTTCTTGTCCATGGACTCTAAGCTTAACATTTATTACGTAATGTAATGATTACATCCTCACAATTAGTGGTCAGAAATCAATGCGTTCCATACACAAGCCAAAAATAACAATTCTACATAATTGCTCACTCGTTCCTTGGTTTTATGTTGTTAAAAACTTGGTGAAGCTAGCAACAACAATGATATTATATTAAATTGTAACATCATTGAGCAACAACGTGTTACGAAACGGTGGACATTTCCAGTAAGTGAAACACATAAATACCCTTAAAATTACTTGAAATAGGTCTAAACAGTACAGATAAGTACACATATGAAAAACTATTATGCCGTTAAACAATCATTAAACAGCGCTTGTCTATTTCCAGGTTTCACCACTCGGGGAAAGCGATATTTACCATACAAGACAAACTTATGTTCTATTAATATTTTATGAACTTTAGTAGGTACGTATGATGTAGCATAATTACATTATATTTTAAGCAAGACAAACATTATTATTCTATTAATAATTTATAAACTTTATTAAAGCATGTAGCACATATTAACATATCATTGAAGATATACTCGCACTTTGAATTTACTAATCTAAGACATAACATATCTTTTTTAAATTTACAAATATTAAATATAACTCAACAATTAAAAAATTTATAACAAGAAAAATGTTAAAAATTCAATATACTTGTATGTCCCCATGCTTTAGTAGAAACTTTGTCATTTGATATTAACCGCTTATCATCATCGCTAGATAGGGCAATTTTATTCACAGCACATGTAAAAATTTCGTGTTTAATTGTTTTAAACAGAATATTTGTTCTACGAACAATGTCTCCATTAAAAAGTGTTTTTTCATAATCCGTGACATTGAACTTACGTACGATGTTTTTTTTAATACCCTTTGCTTTCTTAATTGTGCTGTCTGTAGTTTTAATGCAGTATAGCTTTGAGCGAAGCCCTACAAATTCAGATATAATTTTTCCTCCCATTTCATCTTTAAATAAACCTGGAACTTTTTTATTTTGAATTGGTAAGGCAAATTGATTCGTTTTACAATAATTACTTGTATCAAAGTAAGGTAAAAAATTATTTTTTAAATCTTTATAAAAATCATCTGTTTGTATGTGGTAAACAAAACTGTCGGTGTCCGTGTAACACATCCGCACATTGGTGTTGTAAAAAGGTTTAATAATAGAATAATGAAAATTATACATAAGGCTTTTTGATAATTCTAAAACAGTGAAGCCAATGTATATTGGTTTATTCAAAAATATTTGCTCGGGTTTTAACTGCACTGCTACTAAATTTTCTGTAAATACCGAGGAGCTATGAAAATTTGGACGTGCAATAAGCTGTTGTGCACTTTTTCGTTTTTTAGTTACATTGTCCTGATCTAACCACTGATTAACTAAATGAACTTTGACACGTTTTTCAGTATTTTCTAATGTTTTTCCAAACACACTATTATTCAAAAGTTTGAAAAAATCTTGTTCAAAAGTTGATGAACTATTTTGCCTTAGTGTTGTATTTAAATCAATGTATTGTTTCAGATACGGACTTTGTCTGAAAGTGATAACCCGATGAATTTTCTTCAGTATCAATCCATGTTTTAAACAAGTTTTTAAATGAATATAATGTATAACATATAAAAATTTGTCATATAAATTAGGAACGAGTTTATGATTTTTTCCTCCTGGTGGAATGCATTTTTCTGGACAAAATGGTAAATCGTTATGTAAATTATGTAAATGCTTTGGATATTCTAAATCCACTTCAAGTATAAAACCATACTCTGCCTCTGTTGAAATTTGACAAACATCTAAATTATCAATCTCATGTTGATCTAGAAACCGAAAACTGTTCAATGGTAAGTATTGAGACATACTATGACCATACAAATTATTGCAATCAATATATGTTATATAAGAACTAGGTACAGAATTGTCATAATCTGGTAAAAATACATTATTTGCTTTAGCATATCTATGAGAGCATAAACAAACACCACCTCTGATACCACTCTGTAACATTCGGACCATAGCTAAATTATCAATAAGTTCGAGCTGTATCCCTGTCTTTAATAACATCGCGTCAAAGGATAAACTCGGCGCGGTTAAGTAGAAAGCTGGATCTAATTGATAGTGACGTTTGCAAGTCCGTCTAAACTTTTCGAAAATATCTGCTAATAAAAGCACATCAGTTTTCAAATATAAATCCGTGTAACTTCCTAAATCTGAAATATTAAATGTTGACCAAATTAAATGTGCATGACGGTAATCATCTTCAGAAATATCTTGATCAATGAGTGAACTATAAAAATATTTTTTTTCTGGAAGTGACTGTTCTTGATATCGTTCCCAAGAGTTCATATATTCATATGGATATATGCCCTTACGAGTGAGCAGCTTTAATTTAAGTTCACAAGGAAAGTTTTTTTTTAAATATTTGAAGTCTTCTGGTTCCAAAGTATCTGCTAATTTGCTTAAGCTGGTTCCCAAAAACTTGAATGAATCTACAAAACGAAGTTGAAAAAACTCGTTATTTGAAACTGGCACAAACTTTGTAAATGAAATATAATTTTCTTTAGTTTTTGGAATTATTTTTATGCTTCCAGGAGCCTCACCTAACGCTTTAATAAATAAATGGCAGTCGTATCCAGCTAAATTGTGAAAAAATATAGGAACAAATGAAGGTCGTTTATATTGCAAATTGCAAAAAGGATGGGCTGCTCCGCGAAATCGACCAGTCACGTGGCAGTGATCGCGAACTTTATCAGAAAACACAAAATTTTGACAAATGTGGCATCGTGTTGCTTCATTAAAATCGGATTGGTCCTTGTCGGTAAATATCATCGGAGCGTTTGAACTTACTATTTCATATATTTTTTTAACATCTTTTAGTACTAACTCTACAAATCGCATAACACAATCAGGTCCTCGATGTGATACGTAACGATTATAACTCGAATCATCACAACAAACAATATAATATGCAAACGCTACAGGTACATGGTGATGTAACGTTGTCGTGTTACTAGTAGAACAAGTGGTATCAGAATTAGTTTGCAACATTGATTCAAAATCAGCATAGATACAAAATGGTATATTTTGTTTACGGTTATAGTTTTTAAATTTAATAACCGAACCTTTATCGGGTAATACTGTCACTACACCGCTACACAAATGGCTATCGACTTCTTCTGAAGTATTGAAAAATATAAGACACAAATCACAGAAGTATAACTTGTTGTGGTGGGAAGTGATTTGACTTCTAAAAAGTCTGGAACGGTCTTTAATCAAACAGTAATGAGTGTTACTACCATCTTCGAGAAACAATAAATGTATAATTTTGTTTTTGCATTTCATATCAATGTCTGATTTATATAGAGGACCTATAATTGTTTTATTATTTTTTAAGCCATAAATTATAAACTTTATATTTGGATTATTATTTTCAAAGATCTTTATATCGCGAAAAGTAACCGGAAAACACATTCCAGAAATATTAAACAACTCACGATAATGAGGATAAGATGAAACTCTTTCTGCATGTGTCCTAGCTGGGTGGAGAGCAGCTGTCACGCACCATAAAAAACAACACTGATCTTTATTAGCAATATTAAGACATGCCTTTTTTAATTGAATTGATTTAGGCAATGGAATGTAACTTGAGCCTCCAAGTGGCTGATATTTGTTAAGATTGACCTCAATATGCAAATTGTTTAAAAATGTCCATCCACTATCACGATCTTCAAATTCTTCAATGCGTTTTTTTAGGTAATTAACTGCCTCAGAGTACATATTTTCAAAGTCGTAATTGTAGTATAATATTTTATTTTTCGTTCCGAACGATTTAATTGATTGTGAATTATCTTTAAATTGTAAAAATGTTGCAAATAATTCAAAATTTATTTTCGCACATGTATGTTTTATAAGAAATTCATCTAAGAGCGACTTTAATTTGTTACGTATTCCATCTAAAAACCTATCCACTGACGTTAACTGAAAATCTTGTATGGCTACTATTTTATATGTTACGATACGATTGCGAAATGCGGATGTAACTATTTCAATACCTTCACTATGTTTTATTGACTCACAATTTTGCTTATGCAAATTACTTCTCAAATGACCCACCCACGATTTACTATGGATTGACGTGTTACATGTCGTACAGAAAGGCATTTTAATTACGATTAAAATATATTTTAACCGATGAGTTAAATGATCAATCAATGTCTTAACCAAATGAATATATTACTTAAATATAGTATGTGCTACATTCAGAGTTCGGACCTAATAATAATAATAAAATAAGTACCTATAACCTATAAAAATTATAATATTATTTAAAATTAATTTTATCGGAATAGTAAACCGGTTCCGAATTCTCAAATACCTCCCAGGCTTGTGCCAGGAAGCCCTGCAGTGCTTCCCAAGACGGAGAGGTGTCGTCACACTGCAACCTTACCGACGCTAGCGCTGTCTTGTATCGAACCTCGACGGGGTTTGACACGTAGTCATTCGTTTTGTAGACCTTCAGGTCTACAAAAAATTCACCGCTGCTCACTGCGGTGCGACGAGAAGTTCCTGTCGAGACCCGGCTGGCAAACGATGATGTTGCTGTTCCAGCACTCGGCTTCGGTCGGCTGCTAGCAGTTTCCTCCGACCGCAAAATATTGAAGAGGTCACGCTTCGGCTGTTTTCTGTAAATTATTATATGAGTATATTAGATATAAGTAAAGTATTGTTCAGCCCGGTGTCAGACAGCGACGACAAGGACATGTACTTGAAGAGGTCTATGACCCACTGCTAGGCAAAGGCAAAAAAAATCCGAAACACACTTTGTCCGACCTGGGAATTGAACCCGAAACATTCAGGTATCGAACCGAGCGCTTTGCCACTCAACCACTGATGTGTTGACGAAAGCATTGTTCTAGAAACATTTAATTTCATAACACTGTACTGTGGCAAGGTACTAAATATATATATAAATATATATATATATATATATATATATATATAATTTGGACTTATTAAAGTTGTATTATTTTTTATTTTTATGAATTCTTTTGAATGTAGCTAATGTTATTTTTTTTGTTAATTAAAGTAATTGGTTTTTACTGTTTTAATTAAATAAATAAATAAATTATAAAGAACACAGTTGAGTTGTTTTCATAAGTTACTACTAAACCAGACTTGGAGTTAATAATGATAAGTAATAACAAATTTACCTGCGGGAGCCAGAGACAGTCTCATGAGGCGAAGTCTCACAGGTTTTAACAGTTTTGCGTTTGGTTGTGGCTGGTGAAGACTTGCTCTTGCTCTTCTTTTTAGGAGGAGGTACCTCCGAAATCACAGAAGATGCTTCGTACTCGGAGTCAGACCTATGAAATAAATAAATTATGTTTTAGACTACACTCGAACCTGTAAGCTTATTTCGCGTGGTACACCTATTCAAACGGATAAACGTAACAACAAAGTGTTTTCGTTGGCTAACTGGTTGGTATACAAGTTTTCGTATTTGATAATTAATGCAAATTGACTATCGAAAACACAAACTTATACGCAAACACAACTCGCTGTAAAAATATAAATATTTAAAGGTTTTATTTTACTTACGCACATTGTTAAATTGATGAAGATATTCGCAGAATAACACTTAAACACACTGTTGAACCGTTTAAAAAATAGACTTTATATTTATCACTAAAATCGAATTAAAATTATAACTGTGTAACAAGCACACCCAAATTCATGAAAATTATAATGATTTTTTTTCGATGCCAGTGGTTTTATGCAGAAAAAAGTCCATTGTCAGCAAAAAGTGGTCAAGCGTGAGTTCTAATGACGTAAAAATAATATTTATTGTATTTTTAAAATGTGTATTTTTATCCTAAGAAATAAGACAGCACTTAGTCATTATTATAAATTAAAAATATATTTATGACTTGTTGTTGACTGTGACTTCGTTCGCGTAGAAACTATGTGACTATGTAGGTACTACATAAAACTTTCTAAAAATGTAATCTAGAATAAGCCTTATAATATAATATCAGCTATCTGCTAGTCAAAGTATCATCAAAATCAGTCCAACCGTTTCAGAGATTAGCTGAAACTAATAGACAAGAGAAGCAAACCCTGGAAAATTATTATATTGAAATGAAATATACATAATTAACATTTTAAATGCTTCACATTATTCTATTAAACTTAATTATATTTATGACTTGCTGTTGACTGTGACTTCGTTCGCGTAGACATTAAGTAACTATGTAGGTACCTACTACATAAAACTTTCTAAAAATGTAGTCTAGATTAAGCCTTATAATATAATATCAGCTATCTGCTAGTTAAAGTATCATCAAAATCAGTCCAACCGTTTCAGAGATTAGCTGGAACAAATAGACAAGAGAAGCAAACCTTGGAAATATTATTATATTGAAATTAAAATATACATAATTGACATTTTAAATGCTTCACATTATTTTTTACTACTTTGCAATATTATTCGATCAAACAATCGTCTTTGTAATATTATCGCAGCCGCTGTTTGTGTAATTGCTGTCTTTGCAGTATAACTAGTAGAGACGTGTTCCTACGAGTTTTCGATAATAAACATCGATTTGTATGTAGGTCATACCTATTTACTTTTCATACTAATACTTGTTTTTAATTGAGTTATATATCGGAGTTAACTTCAAAATATAGCGCCGATAATTTTGTATACTTACATATTATTATGTGTTATTTATTATTAAACAGTTCTATAAGTTCATGAAATTGTGTTCTTTTTTAGGTAAGGTAAGTATCTATCATTTTATCTTATCTAAACGAAATAGAAATAACAGGAAAGATACTATATTTTGATAGGTACTGATTCTCCTTTTTATGTAGACTAGTTTTGTTATTATTTTTAAATTTCATACTAATTGATTGATACTTCAAATTTGAAATATAGATTACACAACATCGATTTATGTTTGAGCATCGATTACTCGGATGTGATCTAAGCAAGAAGCAGCTCTAGTGCAATGCGTGGGGTTCATATTCGTTTCATTCGCTTCCCACGTTTTGAACCATTATGCGACGCGCAAGGCACCGACACGCTACGCTACGTAACGTGTGTTTCATCATCATCATCATCAGCCTATACTAGTCCACTGCGGGACATATGCCTCTCCAAGTGCATGTGTTTATAAATCTATAATTAATATAGAAAGTGTCTTAATTCAACTAGAACTATATGAATTGTAAAAAGAAGAAAATCATGTAAGTACATACATAATAAGATAATTTTTTTCGTCTTAAAAAATGTTTAACATATCAAAAATATTGTTTAATCACTTTTGTTTATTCATTGAATCTAGAAAAATCTCACAGAATAAATGCTTCGAGTCGCAGTATTATGCAAAGCTAATAATTTTCGTTGCCTTGTTAGTAATTTTAATATAAAAATGGTTTTTACTTTTCACTTTTACTCGATGTTTCAATGATTGAAGTATCTATAATGTACAAGAATAATTTCTCATAATAAAATTCTCATCTAAGGAGAAAATTCACTGGCATTGATAGTATTTTCCTACCAAGCTTTTTGAAGTTAAATTGTTGTAAAACCCATAAAATGTATTTAAATCTTTTAGGAAGTTTAATTTTACAGTACTTACCATATTTTTGTGTCCGTCACAAATGATTTTAATGTCCATGTTTTATTTTAAGGTCCTGGAGAGTGGAATCTTTTCAACCTATGTGCAAATATTTCAACCAAGTGGAAGCTCATCTTATAATTTGTAAGTTTTTGAATAAATAAATATTGAACAATATCAGACATATTTAATTACATAATTAAACATGTTTTTTTTTTTTTTCAGATGTTGATGGATGAACCTGCTATCGGCGTGTCTCGTTGAAGAAAAGATAAAAATTTATATTTTATGAATGTTTGTATGACTAATATTTATATAAAATAATTAATAAATACAATACAACCCATCCCAAATCCTTTAAAGGTAGGCTATCACATACTAAGTTTACATACAAGTATGTGGTAGCTGAGGTAATGGTAAAGTTATACTTGGTATGGTTGGTAAGGTTGGTATTTGGTAAGGTTATGCTAAAGGTAAAGTTTTTTTTTTTTTTTTTCTGACCATGTATTGCTGTCTATAGACAGAAGTAGATTCGTTTAAGCAAGTAGCAGTTTAGCTTTGTCTCATTAGGTAGGTTGGTGTTCGGTGTGTGATCTTACCACGGGCTCGCACCGTCGCCTGATAGGAATCTGTTCGGTGCGTGATCTTACCCACGGGCCGCAGGGAGTTACTTACCATGGTTTCCCCCAACCGAACAGTTAGGAGGTGTTCGGTGTGTGATCTTACCACGGGCTCACACCGTCGCCTGATAGGAATCTGTTTGGTGCGTGATCTTACCCACGGGCCGCAGGGAGTTACTTACCATGGTTTCCCCCAACCAAACAGTTAGGAGGTGTTCGGTGTGTGATCTTACCACGGGCTCGCACCGTCACCTGATAGGAATCTGTTCGGTGCGTGATCTTACCCACGGGCCGCAGGGAGTTACTTACCATGGTTTCTCCCAACCGAACAGTTAGGAGGTGTTCGGTGTGTGATCTTACCACGGGCTCACACCGTCGCCTGATAGGAATCTGTTTGGTGCGTGATCTTACCCACGGGCCGCAGGGAGTTACTTACCATGGTTTCCCCCAACCGAACAGTTAGGAGGTGTTCGGTGTGTGATCTTACCACGGGCTCACACCGTCGCCTGATAGGAATCTGTTCGGTGCGTGATCTTACCCACGGGCCGCAGGGAGTTACTTACCATGGTTTCCCCCAACCGAACAGTTAGGAGGTGTTCGGTGTGTGATCTTACCACGGGCTCACACCGTCGCCTGATAGGAATCTGTTTGGTGCGTGATCTTACCCACGGGCCGCAGGGAGTTACTTACCATGGTTTCCCCCAACCAAACAGTTAGGAGGTGATCGGTGTGTGATCTTACCACGGGCTCGCACCGTCACCTGATAGGAATCTGTTCGGTGCGTGATCTTACCCACGGGCTGCAGGGAGTTACTTACCATGGTTTCCCCCAACCGAACAGTTAGGAGGTGTTCGGTGTGTGATCTTACCACGGGCTCACACCGTCGCCTGATAGGAATCTGTTTGGTGCGTGATCTTACCCACGGGCCGCAGGGAGTTACTTACCATGGTTTCCCCCAACCGAACAGTTAGGTGGTGTTCGGTGTGTGATCTTACCACGGGCTCACACCGTCGCTTGATAGGAATCTGTTTGGTGCGTGATCTTACCCACGGGCCGCAGGGAGTTACTTACCATGGTTTCCCCCAACCAAACAGTTAGGAGGTGTTCGGTGTGTGATCTTACCACGGGCTCGCACCGTCACCTGATAGGAATCTGTTCGGTGCGTGATCTTACCCACGGGCTGCAGGGAGTTACTTACCATGGTTTCCCCCAACCGAACAGTTAGGAGGTGTTCGGTGTGTGATCTTACCACGGGCTCACACCGTCGCCTGATAGGAATCTGTTTGGTGCGTGATCTTACCCACGGGCCGCAGGGAGTTACTTACCATGGTTTCCCCCAACCGAACAGTTAGGAGGTGTTCGGTGTGTGATCTTACCACGGGCTCGCACCGTCACCTGATAGGAATCTGTTTGGTGCGTGATCTTACCCACGGGCCGCAGGGAGTTACTTACCATGGTTTCCCCCAACCAAACAGTTAGGAGGTGTTCGGTGTGTGATCTTACCACGGGCTCGCACCGTCACCTGATAGGAATCTGTTCGGTGCGTGATCTCACCCACGGGCCGCAGGGAGTTACTTACCATGGTTTCCCCCAACCGAACAGTTAGGAGGTGTTCGGTGTGTGATCTTACCACGGGCTCACACCGTCGCCTGATAGGAATCTGTTTGGTGCGTGATCTTACCCACGGGCCGCAGGCAGTTACTTACCATGGTTTCCCCCAACCGAACAGTTAGGAGGTGTTCGGTGTGTGATCTTACCACGGGCTCGCACCGTCACCTGATAGGAATCTGTTCGGTGCGTGATCTTACCCACGGGCCGCAGGGAGTTACTTACCATGGTTTCCTCCAACCGAACAGTTAGGAGGTGTTCGGTGTGTGATCTTACCACAGGCTTGCACCGTCACCTGATAGGAATCTGAAAGGGATCACCAATATGAGTTATTGGGTATTCTACCCCACCGCAGTGAGTGAGGGCTCGGCACGAGCCCGAACGAATGAAGGTGGGGTAGAATGCCCAATAACTACCTACTTGTGTATATGCGTAAGTGTGTGTAAGTGTGTGGTGTGAATATAAATCTTACTTAATTATACAGTCCGATACAAACTTATGACCGAGTATTTCACCTAGACTATTTATTCATTCGTTGAAAACAAGCAATAGTAATTTAAGTGGTAGCGAACGTAAATTAATATGCGATACAAAATTTACGATTCCTATTCAGACTAGGTTATTATCTGGCAGCGGTGAAAGGGAGCCAAATATCAAATGTTCGCGGTTGGCGGAATGTGCTCTTATGGCCGTACGTGCCGGCACTTACCGCAGCAAATAGTGCATAGCACACTACTAAAGATCTATGTAAATTATCTAAGTAGGTAGCTACAGTGATGACGAGTGGCCGAGTGGCAAAGTTCGCAGCTAGATATCCAGGTCTTCGAATTTTCTGAAGTTTGCTATCACCAAACTGCATTTGGCAACCGTCATGTAGCGAGCAGCGACCAAACAATTGTAGCGATGCCTTGATTTCAATGATAAAAGCCTTTTACACAGTGGGACAGTTTGAAGGCTATACTTTACACTCTGTGCTATTAAGAACAACAATCATACATATCGACAACAAGCAGTCACTCGTTTTTTATAATAAAACCAAAATTTTGTAAGTTTCCAAATGATGAAATGTTTTCCATTGAGCCCTTTCATTTAACTTTGACTCGCCCTATTGTGAGCCAGAGAAAAATACATAACATTATTGCATTCTAAAGTTTACCAATTACTAGATTATCATCTCACGATCTTGATAGCACACCTATAAAGTAGCTATTTTTAAAATGCTCGTGTTAAATAAAAGTGTAGTGAATGGAGGCGTCGACCACCCAGGCTATAATTTAACTTATCATCTGCAGCTTATTATGAAAAGCAGAAACATATTGAACTTCTGTTACAAGCTTGCTACATGATTTACAAATCGACAATTGTGTATAGTCCGTCGCGGTCGCGCGAAAGTGTACTCTACCGCTTGGTCTGAGAGCCCTGTATCATGCGCCACGGAGACAGGCCTCACCCATTTAAAGAGTGTCCTAAGGCGAAACCTAATGAACTATGAGTTATAATTGATATATTTGTGACTTCTTCAAAGAAATTACTGCTTAAACGCTTTGGGCTACAATCAAGAGTGTCATAAGTCAAAAAAGGCTTAGTTTTTAACAAAGCATAGTTTATTACAAAGTAAGCTTCACAAAAGTCAAGTTTAAATTAAGGAAATGCGTTCTTTATCGACTTGTAGTCAAATACGGTAATACCAGTAAGTAGGAGTACCAACATATTTCAAGATGTTTTTTATCTATATTATATTAAGCCATCTTTAATGTGTACATTGAAAGGAAACGCTTGACGTAGCTCTATTCGCGTTTTTATTTATTTTTGGATGATTTTCCTGTTTTATTAGCCGATAGGGTTAGTTACGGATCTTCAGGCTAAACTAATATGAAAATTAGTCGCAAGTAGATCCACATAAAAAAATCATTACCTACAAAGTTTACTATTGCTGTATCAAGTCATCATAACCTCTAGACTGTTAGCACTTTAGTACCAAGTGACAAAATGGGTGTTGATTCATGCGTCAAATGATTACTGCGAGTTTAACATAAGAGCAAAGGTCGTTCGCTATCCTTGCCAGTAGGTCACAGCGTCAGCGCAGTTTGACAGCCACTGCTCATTGGTTGGACAAAAAACACGCAAAAACACGCACAAAGTTGGAGGACAGGTTCCGTAGTAAATTGTTTTGATTTAACGCTACAAAATACGACTAAGCGACAACTCGGACACTTTTAATTCGGACACAGTGTCCGAATTGTCTCAATTTCATTTTATTATTTTTACACTGACAATTCGGACACCAACAAAAATAACTGCTTTGTACAGTCAGATAAAAAACTTCTATAGATTTCTTTAGGACGATGACTCCGAGGACGATGCACCGCCGACATTTTTAAAATTCTCTTTCTGACTCTATCGCCTGTCGCTGGGCGCCTGAGTGAGGGAGACTAGTAGTAGTATAATAGTCTATGGTTGACTGATTTTTATCTGTGATTTTTATGGTATAGTCTACGAGTAATAAGTATTAAATAATAAGTAATGTCAAGTCAACTAATATTACTATTGTCGAGATATTTGTAGAGATTATAAAATGTTAATTTTTTTACTAAATATATGTTTTGATTGACTTATTATGTTTTTTTAACAACAAAATCTTGCACATACTCTAAAAAAATGTCATCATAACACAAGAAAATGTCGTATTGAGATAAAAATCCAGTTTGATTTACTTTTTTCTGTTCTATCGATCAAAACATAATATTATAATATAAATGTAAGTTTAGTGTTTTATATTGTGGAAATAAATAATTTCACAATGCTGTTTTATTATAACAAACAAATAAATACATAAAAATATAATAACTTATGATATTGTTACCTAACCCTACCTAACTCAGACGAGGTGCGACAGCAACATCTTCCCTCTCTTTCACTCTCAATAATTAATTACGCATTACACATTCACACGCATTACGCATTACACATTCAATTGTTTTCTTAATAGAAAATATTTAAAATTGCCTGTTTTATACATTTTGAAAACAAGTTTATTAAATTCTACACCAGTTAAATCAATAATGTGTAAAAAAAATCAGCAAAATTAAGTAAGCAGTAACATATATTGAATAACGAAAATCTAAAACGCGTTTTTCTCAAAACTCGTTTGATTGTAAATACACATCCACAAACCTTTAAAATATTTGGTAACGTTTTTTTTTCTATATAATATTATATTTTGAAGCTTTTTTATCTGACTGTATTGAACAGCTCCAATAATTTAAGAGTGTCCGAATTGTCAGTGAAAAAATAATAAAATTAAATTGAGACAATTCGGACACTGTGTCCGAATTTAAAGTGTCCGAGTTGTCGCTTAGTCCAAAATACGGGTTTAGTCAATCATGTTTATTATACATTTAATTTGTCTTAGTTCTGCCTGGTTATTTAACCATTACCTCTGTGGTGTAATGGTTAAATAACCAGTCTTAAGACCATGAGACCCGTGCTACTATTCGCAGTGGGTATTGTACTCAATTTGCTTTAGGGTTTGATCTAAGTCATCCGCCTGACTTACTATGAGATTAAAAAGATAGTATAACTTTGTATGAGTCTAACGACATACGTAAGAATTAATTGAGGATTCAGGGAGACCTTATCGTCTTTAGGTAAGATGAAGGCAAATCGCTTCCCGGTTGTGTTATACATCAATTTATTTCGAGTTCAAAACGTCATGCTATTTTATAAATTAGCCTGACGTTTCGTGCCCTTTGTTTTATATTTTTTTGGATGTTCATAATATGATACTTCCCGGTGAACCCCAAGAGATCGTATCACAATAATTATTATGAAAAACTTAGTGCTGTTGTCGGATCATTGGTCTGTTACCAAAATAGTTTTTCTTATGGAGACTGGTTCATTTTGAACTTTATGCGAATAACATTAAGACTAATTGATATTTTTGATTATTGTTGTGTTTAACCGTTTCGCTTGGACGGTTAGATGATGGAGATAATTTGAATAAACAAGGAAAGGTGAAACTGATGAGCCGTGGAGCAGATGGTTAAACATTTAACTATAATAGCTAACAACCTTTTGCTTGTTTATTATTGTTACATAGTCACATAGTCAGTTACTGAGTTGTCAAGGAAAACAAGAAGATCCTCTGGTAACCCGACACGACACTGCGAAATCGATATTTAAAATGACGCTCCTCAAACATTGATCAAGGTTTCATAATAAAACAAAAATTTTAAACATCTACCATATAAAATGTGGTCATGCTAAACGCGGTGTTACATAATCCGAGATTCAATGTCAACAAGGCGAGCCGGTATTACTGCCAATTTACATAACCAAGCGGACGGACGGACGGACGGCCGATTATAAATTAATATCTATCTAGTCGGCATCACTTTCGCGGCTGGGGTGGGCTGGGCTTTCACATCGGCCGACGCCGCCGAATGTTCGGAGGAAATAGCCGTTAATTACGGAAACGATACTTGTTACTAGTTATAGAGTAAACAATGTAATTAATTTCTCATTGACTGCGATTAGGCGGAAGCGGAATGCAGTTTCCTTTGTTAAATTGGGATGTGTACTGTTTGTTTAACTAACTAAAACCTGTAGACGTAACAATTTACTTAACTCATTTTTTAATATTAACATTATTTGTATTTGTTTGAGGAGCTCAATGGCGCAGCGGCTAGCGCATTCGGCTTGCGATCTTGCTTGCTAAGCCACTTTCGCAATGCCGGGTCGCTGGATGGGTGACCAAATTAAAAACATCTCGAGCTAATCCGTGCTTCGGAAGGCACGTTAAGCCGTTGGTCCCGGTTGTTGTCGTAAGATGACAGTCGTTAAAACCCACCAACCCGCATTGGGCCAGCGTGGTGGGTTATGGCCCAATATCCCCACGTGCTATTGTCCACGTGGGAGGCCTGTGCCCAGTAGTGTGACGTTAATAGGCTGATGATGATTATTTGTAAGCAATTGATGGTTGCTGCAAGACGGCAGTCGTTATACCTTACTGGGTTGCAGATCTCCAAATCAGATATTTATCATTGTAGAAGTAGGACCAACACCTTGACTGACCATAACTTTTTTGATTATTTGAATATGTTGTATAAACAGATAATCTTGAAGACTGCTCTTCGTTTTTATGTACCTATTTGATTATCGATCCTAAGTTAACATCAATATTATTTCACTTTTATGTTTGATGCCAACAAATAATCGTGCCTAAATCTATATTGACCGAGCGATGGACCTATTATCTAAAAGAGAGTTCAGTTCCTTTAAGATTTATCGGCATTCTTAAAGGTTCCATTTAAATATGACGTAGTACATACATATCTAGTACCAAACATCATTAAAGTATTTTTTTATTTGTTTTATTTGACATAAAATAACAAATAGGTAAGTAACCTATAGAAAATTATTACAATTGATGTAGGTATGCCCGACGACCTGAAGTTGGTAGGTACTTAGCGGATGTAGAGTACCTACCTAGCAGGTCGTAGTTAGCATAATGTTACGTAACTAACCATATTCGTAAACTATTTATCTAGTTCTTAACATATATGTTTAACGATATTACAAAAAACAATAATCATATATTTTAATCAGACAGTACAAAAGTGTAAAATAACCATGTCGCGTAGCGGTGACAGAATACTACCACCCCTCTCTTCCCTTGGGTGTCGTAAAAGGCGACTAACGGACTAAAGACTGCACAAACATCCAACTGCATAGAGCTGCGATGGGCTCACCACCTGTTACGCTGAGCACATGTGCAGTACGTCGCTATTTGGATGGCAGAGGACTGCTTTTGTGATCCTCATTGCCTAGTCCCTGACTAACCCTTCGGGGATAATAGTCGTGATTATATTTGTATGTATGTATATACAAAAGTGTTCATGAAAATATATAATATCAGTTATGTCTTGGTTTGGATTATATTCATAATAAACTTGTTACTCAGTCGTTATAATTAAGTGTAAAAATTTGTCTATTTCGGGAAAAAAATTATGGCTTGAAAACATAATATAACACACCTTATGTAGAACAAGGGCACAATAAATTCGAACATGCCAATTTTACAATGTGTGCCCTGTGCGGTATGTCGTAGCTTTGCTATACTCATCCAATTCAGTTACTAATCGGTAACAAAATGTGCGTGTGGCCAGGCTGTCATTGGTGAATGCTTTTATTTGCAATTAGCTCGCAATGGTTAGCGGTCGTGATATGCCCCCGAACTGCCCGAACCTTCACATTTGCAGCAACTGCCCGACTGCCCCATTCCGAGGTGCGCCTTTACGCCAATGTACGCGTACAATTTCAATACTTTATATACCTACTTACTACTAATATTGTAAATGCTAAATGTTAGTCTGTTTGTCAATTACGGTACAACGAGTATTGGGTTCAAATTTAGTATGGTGGTGGTACCACAGAACAATTAAAGAAGATGGTACATTCATAGACACTCGTTTTACCTAGAAAATTACAACGTGAGTTTGCATTTTGTGGCAGAGCAATTTTTGTACTTATAAATTTTTGATTTTAACGAAAGACTTGCTATGCTTAAAAGAGTTATATTAGAAACTAACAATTAACTACCTACTTAACGAAACTGTTTATAATAATAGTCAACTATTCACAAACAATTAATTTCCCTTATAAAAGAGTCCTGTAACCTGTTTATTGGCCACTTCTCGCCTCGTTTGCATCCAGTCAGCGAACTGATTACGATCTAAGTAACAAATTGTATAAATTCCCGATAGTTATTTAGTAGAAACGTGTCCAAAGAACGAGCCCTATAAGCCCTATTCTCGTCACGTATTCATATCAATTTGTCAATGTAAGTTACGGCACGAAAACTACTTACAATTATTTATATGTCTGAACTAAAGTTTACCTGCATTTTTAACCTGACGTTTTCCATGCGTCTATAATTAATTTTATTGTTTAACATTTTATTAAAATAATATGTTGACACAGTATTAAGACATTGTTATATTTTTATATAATGTCTTCGACGGCAGCTTATACGAAAGATGAGATGTGAAATAGTTGTGATATGATGAGTAGCGTGCTAAAAAAAAGTTTTTTCTTGGCCTTAACGATCGGGACATTATGTTATCAACCCTCAAATGGCCTGTACAAACATCCAAAAACGGGACATCAGTATTTTAACTGCTTATTTCACTTTTTTTAAACACCTGCTGTACGGCGGCGCAACACCCGATCATATTTCGTTTGAAATTATAAACAACAGCTGTTGTTGAGGCTCGTAATCGAAATACATCATTAGTAATCATAAAAAAATATTTTCATTTAGGTATAAACTCAACGACAATCTCCAATGGAAAAACCAAAAGAGTCGAATGTTAGTTTTAATATTTAAATACGTAGGTATTTACGTTTACGAATGTACTTTAGCCTCTGGGGTACAGAAGGAGTTACAATCTGTTGTTGATTACGCAACAGTGTCTCGGAATCTTTATCTTGCTCACACACAGCTCGTCAGCACACGCAAGACCCTTGTTTGCGTGGACAAGCAATCGCCGCCATCCGCCCATCGTGAAACGCTTAGAATACTCTTTAGACAAGTCGATTCCATTCTTTTTGGCGACATTAGCGGGTCGCTCGCGAGTCGTGACATAACAATCAATACTCGCGCTCGCTCCACTGGAATATAGCCCTTTTACCTTTCCAAATTAGAATGTCAATCGTATAATATTAACTCATCGCCGGACAGGGAAAGCGAATTACATAGAAATATTTGTATTTGTTCGGGACGGACTATTAGCATAGAGTTTCACTTTCTAGCCCGCAGTTTGGTCGCCGTGGGAGCCGGCCGCAGGCGAAATGGCAAACCTGTTTGACCACGTGGTTCCGCTAACGGAAGCTTTAATTGTGCGCCCATACACGAAATAATGTCCATACATTTGCATGTTATTAATTAGAAATGTTGATAGTGGACGCCTAACGAAATTATATTAGATTTTTAATTGTTTTGTGTTTAGTGATTCTATAAGTTATGATTATGACTGTACTAAATTGCCTGGAAGATGCCGCACTTAGTGATACCGAATCATTTCTTCTTGATCAACTTTTAAAATGATTTTTTAGTATACGGTTAGTTTTAATGCTCCGTATTAGCCGGCTACAACGAGGTGCGGCTGGTTATAATCAGTATGATCGGGAGTAGCCCTAATTTGGTATATTATAATCGGGCGCGTCTCACTTCCACTGAATCATTCAAAATTAACACTTAGGTATTACCATTGAAAGTTTCAGTCTGCTAGTCAATTTGTTATACTTAACACTATGAAGCTTAAACGTAACAACATAATTACTAATTTATTAAGCACTCTGAAAATTGTACCGACAAACAATGCATCACTTCTCTTATTCTCATTTGACAATGTAATTAACAAGACGACTGTACAGTGAACATCAACTTCACCACTACTAACCCTGTGCCTATTCCAATAAGGGTTATATTCGCGATTGTACAACGTAAAACGTACAATGTAATATTACCAAATATCTGCTGTTGCCTATTACTGCATAATAGTTGTTTATTAGCTAACAAGCCCGCCTCAAGCAAGCTCGACTTAATCTACAAAATTGTTTCAATCAACTGCTCTTTCATTAATATAAACTTTGGAATAACTACTTTTAAAGTCGACTTTGCCACGGAGCCTGAACAGATATCAGTGTATACCTATAATGATATCTAGTTCACACACGCCCATTTGATAAGACACCTGACCACTTTCCAACCATTCTAATAAGTACCTAAGACTTTCTAAGTTGATAAAAAGAGGGTTCAATAAAACCATTGCAGTATTTTTAGATCTAGAAAGTAAAAGCCAAACAATGTCAAAACAAATAAGAACTTGTTGGTTTTCTTCAATCTCAGGGTTAATTAAACAAGGTGCTTTAAGGGTGCAGGAGAATATTCACATCACGTTGACTGCCACAAAACCAGACACAATTAAAATTTAATTGTTTGTCGCTCAGCGGTGACCGCCATGGGTCATGGCTCTAAAGTCTTAACAGAAAATATCGTCCATAATTATATTACTTTCAGAAATAAAGTTTAAAAATATTTCGTAATTACATTTCTCCGTGAGAATTGTGAATATTCATATATGGTTTTTAAACGCTATTTTATAAATCTTACAAATAATATTCATGTCGGTCAAGTCGATTATTCTCAAAATTAAAAAAAATCATTGTTCGAAAACTACAAAAATAGCGGAACATACATTGGGTGTTTCCGGGTACACCTGGATATCAGGAATCCAAAAAGTATTTTTAATGTCACCCTTTGTGCCATGTGTTGTAGCTGTTATGACACGTACTTATAATGAATTTACATCACATCCTTAAATTAATTATTTTAAGTATCGACTCTCACACACAACATACGAGAATTAAGGCCTTCAGACTTCGATCAACAAGAAGCTTTCAGAGCAAAAAACTTTTACAGGGATCTCTGCCTTTTCGCCGAAAATTGTATGCCAGATTTTCACTTGCCAACTAACGTTTCGCAGAATTTTATTTCGCCGAATAATCATTTGCCAACTTATCATATAATTTTGTTTTATTTATCAACCTCACAGTTACCAACTGTACGTTTGGTCTGCTTTTCATAATGACACTTTTCTAAATACCAACTTTCAAGTACTTACCTAGCAGAATGTTTTAGTTTGCGTAATATTCATTTAGTTGTTTATTGTTTACCAAATGTTGTAATAAGTAGGGTTTCGTTTAATAATTATGTAATATTGTATGGTTAAGCGCAACTTATTTTTATGACAATGTAGGTAGGTACTGTCTTAAATTTCTAAATTATCACGTGACCTGCAGGAGAAGGGCAGCTATCCTCAAACGTTATTCGTCTAATAGTTGCCTGGCTTAGTAAAATATTTGACAAATGATAAATGTCCCAAACGTTTTGTGTCATTATAATAATCAGCTTAACAATAATTCTAAAAAACTAAACGTTGTCATACAAAAATTTGCTAATCGTTATAGTTGTCAAAGTGAAACATCGGCGAAACGTTGGTTGGCAAGTGATAATCTGCTAAACAATTATCGGCGAAAAGACAGGATACCCTTTTACAGTTTTTGTTTATGTTCATTAACTCTTTACGTCAAGTTATGTGATGACGTGCAATTATCGGCTAAAATAGTAGGCAAGGTTTAAAATAAGGTTCTTTAAAAAGGGCGTTAAAAGTTTTTACAGGGTCGCCAACGCGTGACTGATTTCCCTGGTGTTGCCTGGTTCCACGGGCTACGAGAACCGCTTGATATAAAAAAAAACTCATTGATATAAAAAGTGAGTGTAGCGGCTCACTAGAAGAATACTACCAACCCCTCTCTTCCCTTGGCTATCGTAAAAGGCGACTAACGGACTAAAAACTGTCACCTATCACGCTGAGTAGATGTGCTGTTTTAATTTGGTAAAACGTGATCTATGGCACTGCATGGACTGCTTCTGCGATCCTCATTGCCTGGTCTCTGACTAACCCTTAGGGGATAACAGTCGTGAATATATATATATATATATATAGATATATATGTAGATATAGATATAGATATATTTATATATATGTAGGTATGTATAAAAAAACCGTAGAACAAGAACGCGGATATATCGCTCATGTGGCACTAATATAAGCCTTATAATAATATAAAGTGTATATAATTATATGCAGTCGCAAAGCAGCGCACGGGCTGTATTGGTGATTAGTGTTGACAGTCGGATTATGGTGCATAAGCCACCTCCTTACGGTAAGCTGCGGCCTTAGCTATCGACATTTATGTAGCAGCGTGACCTAGTATGCTCACCCGGCTCTATGAATTAACATGTTTGTGCGTTTTATTATATGCTCACCAAACAATAAGGCGGTACCTACCCGACCAAGCCAAGCGACTTTTCTCCAGAACTGCTTCTTTTTTATACAAATATTTAATTGAAAATAAAGTAAGTATAATATACAAGTTCACGTTGGGCAATCCCCCAACTCTACTTTTTAATATACAATTTAATATTCAGTATTTAAGTAGGTAGGTACCGATTAAATAATTTAATTTGTATATGGCAAACTTAATTTAAGATAGAATCAGTTAAAAAAAATATTTTCTAAATTTTACGTTCCGAGTGAGTTTGATATGTAAAGCGTAAATTCGTAGTACTTGCAAAATATGACATAAACATGAATTTTTTACCTAAATAAGTAATACTGACATTGCGCGTATGTCTTAAGAAAATATAAATATAAAATGCATCGGTTGCCGTTAAATTTTATGAAGTTTTAAAATGAAGGTTAGTAGTGCTAGTGCAAAACAATCGGAGTAATACATTAACTAGTTTACCCTATCTTAAGCACAGTATAATACAGTGTCCTAGGCTTCTAAGACGTTCATTGACCAGCCAGCTATCGCCTTAAACACGGCATATTAAACGATAATGCAACTCGAGCCGCACATCAGGGGAATGTGAATAGCGAATAATAGCGTAGTTACACGTAAACTCGGTTATGGGAGCCATTAGCTGAAGAAAGCTCGGTTTCTCTGCAGGAGTAGAAATCGACCGATCACCCCCGGATGATGCGGAGTCGCTTCTTTGGAACATAAAAGCCGTGACGAATTTGTGTCGTAGAAAACTGCTCAAGTATTGTAGAAATATCGCCTGAAACACTTTTATTGCCGTACACACAAAAACGGTCAAGTACTAATGGCGAGTATTTTTTATAAAAGGCCAATAGATACGGTTTTCTACGGAACTCTAAACATTTTTATACCTTAGACTGGAAAAAAATATTAACATAATCAATATCATCTTTTTTGTTATCTTTCGGTTCTTATAAGTTGAATTAACTTAGACGTTTACAAGTAACCAAGTACATATTGGTAACGCCTACTTATTACTGGACTTCATGCACATCCTATCCTACTAATATCATAAACGCGAAAGTTTGTAAGTATGGATGGATGTTACTCTTTCACGTAAAAACTACTGAATGGATTTGGATGAAATTCGGCATACAGATAGTTTATAACCTGGATTAACACATAGAATACTTTTTATCCAGATATTCCCACGGGAACGGGAACCACGCGGGTGAAACCGCGAGCGGCCGTAATTTAGTATAAAAGTGAACTAAAGTTCACTTAGCTCTATTAGTTAATGAAATATATTTTTACTTTACTTTTGTCATTTTGTACTAAAACGTAAGAATAGTTACATATAACTATTAAAAAAACTAAACGCGAAAGTTTGTAAGTATCGATGGATGTTTGTTACTCTTTCACGTAAAACCTACTAAATGGATTTGGATGAAATTAGGCATACAGCTATCCCGATATTCCCACGGGAACGGGAACCACGCGGGTGAAACCGCGAGCAGCCGCTATCTAATATAAAAATGAACTAAAACTCACTTAGCTCTATTACTTAATGGAATATATTTTTACTTTTTACTTTACTTTTACTTTTGTCGTTTTGTACTAAAAAGTAGGAATAGTTACATATAACTATTAAAAAAGCTTATAATAAAAGTTTTTTTGACCGACTCGGCTTGCAAAATAACTCTACAAGAATTCGATGAAAATTCAACTAACTTTTCCACTCGTAGATCTTTTACAAGCACTAAGCTTTCCAAATAGTCTATTACGAGCTGAATGTTTACGAGTAATTAACGTGATCGCCTCCCACCTGTCCGATTTTCCTCACGAGCAGCTTAATAGAAAACCTAACAAGGCCTTCAATCAAAAGCTGTTGTGTTTCTAGTTTCGAGCTGAAAGTGAAAAGTCGGGGACAGGTTGTTCGCGAACCGGTCCCGCGCGCCGCGCTATCAAATCTATTCGGAATTTCATTGTACGTTGTTGTAAACAATAATAATAACGAGTAGTGTGTAGGAGTAAAAGATCTCATGACCGGAACATGCAGGCTCGAGCTCGAGCTCTTTCATTCGTTGATTATCATTATTAAAATGCGCATGCGTGCGAGCCCAACTTCAAAACACTTTGCAAACAACAAACTTTGTGATCACAACGTCTCGTGATCAATTCATGTGAGGTTGCAAACGTCTTCATGCTTCTGACCGCTTACCATTAGCGGACAATATGCCTAATTATTTGTTTAGAATTCCAACTCAGTAAAAATTTGTTTTTCTGTTCTTCTATCATTGGATGACCTCATTATTGCTTTAAATATTTATAAAGTCACATAGAGCAGAAGCAATGTCAACAGAATTGTTGTATTCAATATGGTTCAGTATCAATTTGTCACAAGACGTTTGTTTTCATCAAGCTGTCTCCGCCAGTACCACTGCTGGGCAGATGTCGCGGCTGCAAAGGATGCGATCCATTCCGCCGCCATCGCGCCATCCCGCGGAATGCGGCGCGACTCACGCGATTATTAACAATTAATACACGACTGTCGCGATAGACGAAGATTTCTAACAGCTATTTATTTTATTGCCGCTTCCTTCCAGACCTGCTGCAGTGTTTATTTTAAATTGAACATTAATTGTCAGAGATACGTGGAATTTCTAGCGATACGCGTCTCGGCATCTGGAGGAAGCTGCGGGTTTCGCGTTTCAAGATCCAGCTGTTAGGCTATCTCGTGCCGGTGGAAATGCCTGGCTTGCCGTTTCACTAATAATATTACAGACACAATTTAGAATAAATTCTTTGACACACAATTAAAGTAATTATGCAGCGGTAAATAAAGAAACCTCATTATTATATTTGGTTTTGATCATACATTGAGAATTATGAGCTACGATGATTGTGCATTGAATTTATTATTAAAATGATTTCCAACAATTTGAAGCAAGGTGCGAGGTAGGTAAAGCAAATAAAGACGCAAATGATAGTGTTCACGGCTATAAAGTTAGAAATGTTTGCAACAATCTCTCATATACTTTCACAAAATTGTAGTGTTAACCGAAAAAATATTTATTTTTCACAATAAAACAATGATGTAATTTAAAAAATAGATAGGCAAACAATCAATTATTGCCACCTCATTCCGCACCAAATGGATGCGAAATTAAGTAAGAAGTGAACATTCGCTTCGTCGGCGTCGGCAACCGCTAATTTTTCGTCAAATTATGTTTGGCGAACAAAGAAACGTGCTCATTGTCGCAGAACCGGCCGCTGGGAGCTGCTGCGCGCGGCAGGGCTGGCGCCTGGCTCTGATGCATTGGTTCACATACGCCATAAAGCCACCCACCAACTGCCATTGTGGCCGCGTGGTTAGTAATACCCAATGTCTCCATGTGCTTTGGTCCATGTGGGGAGGCCTGTGCCCAGCAGTGGGCGCTTATAGGCTGATGGTGACGCAATAAATGGACTGCTCCACGTAGGGCTTAGGCGGCAAATCGAAAACAAAAATACTGAACCTTGCCCGAATTTCCCCTTTTAAAATTTAGACTTAGTCTTTTCGGGCAATGTTGCTGGGCGTGTAGCCGAGTTTACTACTCACATTAATTGATGTAGTAAATTCGGCCAAAATTCTGGTGTGCTAGAATTATGCAATATTTATTGTAAAAAATATATTTCATTGATTGAAATTTTTAAATTTATGTAATAAATATCAAAACTTCAAACAACTCAATCAACAATAAACTATACAATTTTTATTATTAGTAATCAACATCAAATAAAACTATGGGGTGACACATAACCATGTTTCATTTATCAAATCAATCAACATCAATATAAAAAATAAAGAGTATTCGAGTTCACTATTTTGATTAAGTATTTTGAAAAACAATAGGTTGGTAAATATTGTTATGATAACAATCATAACAATATTTCAAGTTCTACGTTTCTAAGGCATTAGGTACTTATTCGTTTTAGCCAAATAATATTTAGGTGGAATTAATAGTATAGTAAAAAAAGTAGAATAAGTTTAACTTGAATTGTCTGATAATAAAATATCGATAGTTTACTGCATAGACAAATTAGCACTTTGTGTAATATATGTTAAAATATTATGATATGCTATTTACTACTATTATTTCAACCTAAAAATTTATTGAAACGTAGAACTTTCATTTTCATTTAATTTATAAGATTTAATCATTACAAATCTTCTGATTTTAATCATATAAATATTTAATTAATTTGTTTAACATATTGTTTTCAAAATCCTTAATCAAAATAGTGAAATCTTACACTTTTAAAATTTTATGTAACGGTGAGTTGATAAATGAAACATGGTTAAGCGTCACCCCGTAGTTTGGTCACCCCATTGATGTTGATTACTAATAATTAAAGTTTTATAGTGTATTGACTATTGTTGATTCATTTGTAAATATTTATTAAATAAATATCAAAATTTCAATTACTGAAATATTTTTTATCAATAAATATTGCATAGTTCTAGCACACCAGAATTTTGGCCGAATTTACTACATCAATTATTGTGAGTAGTAAACTAGGCCACACGCCTAGCAACATTGCCCGAAAAGACTACGTCTAAATTTGAAAAGGGGAAATTCGGGCAAGGTTCAAAATTTTTGTGGCCGATTTGCCGCCTAAGCCCACGTAGGACCTTATTGACATCGTCAGCTTGGATTTACCTGACACTTTTAAACGGCTTGTGTTTAAACGCTCACCAAAAATGAATCAATTTTACAACCAATAATATTCAACAGCATTTTTGAGCATTTATCCATTTTGGAAGTCATTTAATTTATTTGGTCCTAAGGCTTGGGCTTGGGTCTAAAAAATGTTTCTGGTGAGCGTTTAAATTGTACCCCTTTTAAACTAGTAAGATCTTCAACAACCTCTCACTAAACGCCTCTGCCTGGCGCTGGAGAAGCTCAAGTTCTAAAAATATTTAGAGCTTCTTTTGGAAATATTGAATTTGTTCACGATAGTAGGAACTTGTAGTGTAAACAAAATTAGGTACATCTACAGTTTGTGGTATGTTGGTTTTCTTGGTCAAATCAACTACATTGTCCTTTATTTGAATTGTAAAAAGAGTTCAGTGAATCATAGAGTTAAAGTTAAAACCTACAACCTATACATAAAGGTAAAGCACTATTCTATAAGGCGTTAGAACGTAGGGGAAGGAAGCTAAATCGAACTGTTTTATCCGCTTTGGGCAGGGTACCCGCTTTAGGCGCCCTTCCCAATTTGATAAAGTTGCGGGTGGACGACAAAGTCAGAATTGCCAGTCAGTCAATGAATCAGGCTGGCACAGGACAGAAACGAGTATCTAGTGTGAAAAGAACAGGTCTTCCCGCTGGTAGGATGTTTAGATATAGATATTTTTTTAGACCACGCAGTTCAGTCATAAACGGTTCGTCTGACGTTTTGCGGTTACCGTAGCCTATCATTATCAGCCTATAAAAGTCCCACGGCTGGGCACAGGCTATTCCTCATGAGGAGGTTGGGCCATACCCACCACACTGGGCCAATGGAGTTGGTGACGAGTGACGTATAGTATATGGACGTTGAGACATCACTAGCGCGTTGCCGACACTGTAAAAACCTTTTGCACTAATGGTCAAGCACTATACCGCTACGCATAAGATGTTTTTTGTGAGGCACGGTGGCAGCCTTAGCTAGCGTATTGTTGATCAGCATACGCGCTGCAGGAAATGGAGCGAAACGCAGCATCAGTCGCGCGCCACTGCCGCTGGCTCGGCTCGGCGGCGGCGGCGGTGAGAAAGGCTGCTCTGGGGAACCTTGGAGATGATAGAGGTTCGGCGACTATTTTAATCGAGTCTTTGAAAATAGTGTGTTTACTATTAGTGTCCACATTTAAAGAAGATTTAATGTAACTGTTATTTTGGGTTTTTAGGAATCGCTCATTTCCTTACAATTATTTTTAATTATATCCTAGCTTCGTAAAATCGTCATAAAATCTTAGTAGGAACAATAAAGATTTTTTTTCTAAATTTGGTCAATTTTGATGAGTATTTACACAAACACAAACATCCGGATGATGATTCAACAAAAACTACAATTCAATAAAAGTAAAAGTGTAATAGGTAAAGTATTTCGACATTGCTTCAGAGTTTCAATTTGGTAAATTTCATAAAATAAATAAACCGACTAGTGTTACATTTACACTGTGAAACCTGCTAAACTAGTAATGTCGGATAAATGTCTGCACAAGCATGGTGATGACGGTGCGCATTCTGGAGGGAGGCTGCTGGTGACAATAATGGCCCACGAGCGGGCCAGCCCGTGGGAACACAGCCGGGAATGCGTACGTGCCGCCTGAACTCGATCTCGTCGAATGCATTTAGGTATTACTAGAGCCGCTATTCTATACAAAAATGTGCTCAACTAGATGACAGTGACGGCGGCGCGTTGGGCTCTGTTACCCGGTGTTATGTTACAGCCCATTGGCCGCAACTCGTTGCGCAAAAACTTACAGCGCGGTGTGGTCTCTAGTTATAATAACCCAATGATCGAATGCCACGGATGTGTAGCCCTCGATGAAGCTGGCTGCCATTATCGCTGCTTTCGCATTTTTAACGATAGCTGTAGGCCTACTACCTACTAACCGCATCCGAGATGTCTCGTTTGCCCGTAGTATTCGGTGTACACTGCTGTGTGTGTATGTACTGTGCCAATCGCTAGTGAAAACAACAACAGCGAGCGCGCATGTACGACGAATTATAGGCTAACGAAGTCTCGGATGCGTTTAGATAATAGGCCTCTGAGCTGCTAGTTTCACTTACCTACTCCTTACTTGCAGACTTTTGAAAGGTAACGAGGTGTGAAGAAGCAACTTGCTGGACGGCTAGTGTGTTACAACACAATCCTTCTTTACTAGCGTCTTCGTATCTGGACTACTTCTGCTTAACATCAGGTGAGTTAAGCAGAAGTAGTCCAGAGCGGAGTCAATAATCTACTTCACTATAAAATAACTTTTGAGGTTCATCACGCTGGTCGACGGCCGCGGTAAAATGTTATCACATTCCTATTGATTCGTACAATTCTTAACATAGGCATTTGTAGGAATGTGAAAAAACAAACAAAAACAAAATAAAAACTTACGGCATAATTATAAAATTAGTAAGAAGTACCGAGATCGCATCGAAAAACTGGAATTAATTCAAATTGGATAGACATTAAAATAGGCGTCTTCGCGGGCAAAAGTACCTAAGCATATTACAATATTACAATGCTTAGTTTGATGATGATGGGCTACGTGCTACTTTGTTGCAAATTGAAGCAGAGGAATGCATGTCTGCGCAGCGATCGCGATTATACGCAATCCCATGATCCGTCAATGGCGCCGAAACCCTCCGCGCGTGTGTGGAATACCGGCGCGGTGCTACGCGGCGCCTGCGCCTGCGCAGCGTCGCGTCGAGGTGCAACCGCTCAATCGGTATTAAGCAAAATTGTCCAATTTAGTCTCAATACTTTGTGACGTTCACGTAGATGCCATAGAAGCATTAGCAGCAGTTAAATAAATAGGCGTTAACCCTTAATTTGATTTTGATAAGCATACTCAACATTAGATAAAAAAAAATACGGACGTAAATTTTTATACGGTTAGCATAGATTTTATTTAATTTATTACAAGTAAGACTGTTTTTATTTGGTTTAAAAATATTTTCACTCGATGGTAACACTGAAATTGACATTTGTGTGTCAAAAAGGCGACAAGACGAAAAACTCTGCAAACTGTGCAGGTAAATCATTAATTTTTTTAGTGTTTATTAACCTAATAAAAAATAAAAATACTTATTTTTGTTTGACAGATATGAAAACTTAAATATTACGTTATTTTCAAGCCCCGACTCTACTTGTTATGGACGTGAAAGATCGGTGCACATGAATGTTGAGTCCACTTAACATAATCAAGTGATTAGAAATTTACTTTGTAAAGTTATTGCTAAGTATACTCAACAAAGTGGCATGATGTGAATTATTGAATTGGATTAGTTTAGGATGGTTTTGTGTGTTATTTTATTTATTTGCGTTGGTTTTTCTTGTCAATTCGTCCAAATCGACTCAGAAATGCTGCTGATAAACTAAAAACGGACAAGGACCTAAAAAAACTAGGTAAAGGAGCCTTTAGTCAGACTGTTTGCAACAACTTGTAAAATGGAATGTTATCAAGTGCGTTGTTCTAGCTTCAAGTTACGCTGACGCATATCCAAAAACGAAAGCAAAACGTTACTATAAGGAAAAGAAGCAATGAATTGATGTTGATTACCCAAACCTGGTGAAGCACTACAATGCCCATATGGCAGGAGTACCTAGACATAGCCGACATGCTGATCGCACTCGACCGAAAAGAAAACAAGGCGCTGGTATATTTTCATATTTTCACAACTTTTGGATATCAGTGTATCAATAATGCTTGGTTATTTTATAGGCGAGAGATGCAGAGGAAAGGTATTAGGAAACTTAGGGCTTTAAAAGAATTCAGACTTGTTAATTTAACAGACAGAGTTAATTCTAATAACTTATGTGTTCCTTTTTTCATTAAACTTGTTTTATCATGCTTGAGTCACATTATATTTTAGTACCCCTAATCGGATTTTGTTAAGTATACTCAACGTTTATATTACATTTTTTAATAGTTAGTATGCATTTATATGCATACTAACACAATATATTCCTAATAACTTTACTATTTTTACTTTTTGGTTTTTGCCAATTAAAGGGTTAAAAGTATTCTTTAATTGACTGAGCCATCTTAGCTAAGTCCAGACTACAGTGATATGACAGTGGAGCTTTTAAAATACCTAGCTCCCAAAACATAAATTTATTACTGCCCGCCAATGACCTTTTATATAATATCATTGCTGCCCGCTCGTAATTGTGTTGCATCGATTTTGAGTGAGTGGGTGGGAGTGGTTAAAAAAATCAATAATGTTCATTACGTTTAACTAACTGTTACTATAAGGTCATATTTTCACTAAAACTAAGGACTGCTTGTCTTAAAATAAATTGTTCTTAATATTTACTATGTCGGTGGTCCAGTAAAAAATTAATCACTTTGATGGTAAATTAGCCACTTTACCAAACGTCATATCAGCCAGTTCAGCAGCCGCATGGTAATTGCGCGTACGCAACGGCGCGCGGGCGGCGGCAAGGGCCTAATGGGGGTGTGCGCCGGCGCTGCTTCCGCCGAGGACATTCCTGCCGCGGGCTAACAAAAAACGGACCCACGAGGGTGGGTACCTGCAGCATCGATAGCTACTGTACACAGTGTTACATAGAGGTAGGGGCTCATATAGATATAGCCTTATAATAATAATAACTTTCTACGCTCACATTATAATTATCTAGCCCAAGTTAGGCTTGTTTTGAAACTGTTTAAATGGTTAACTGGATAATGGATAAACATAGAAAACACAAACCGAGTCGCGTAGCGGTGAAAGAATAGGTACTACCACCGTCTCTTCCCTTGGATGTCGTAAAAGGCTACTTACGGACTAAAGACTGTACAAGAGCGGCAATGGGCTCACCGCCTGTCACGCTAAGCACATTTGCAGTTGCTAGGTATTAGGTAAAAAGTGGACTATAGTAGAGGACTGCTTTTGCAGTCAGCACTGCCTAGTCTCTGACTAACCCTTCGGGGATAATAGTCGTGAATATATGGATGTATTTTGCATGTGCAGTGGCATTTGCGTGTGTGGGCAGGGCAGGTCTCTAATAAGTGGACCGATGATCTGGTGAAGGTCGTAGGTAGCCGCTGAATGCGAGCAGTATGCGAGATCCTCGGGGGAGGCCTTTCTTCAACATTGAACCTCTTTCGGCTGATTATGATGATTGATTGGCATTTCGCTCCATTTGCATGTGCACGTATATTTGCGGGAGGGAGGACGGCGCTGGCATGCTGCATCTAATCATATAGACTAGTGAGTTGGCGGAGTTAACGCTACTTATTTACATATCTTTATTGTGTTATTGTACTACAGCCGTTGGGCGTGATCGAGCAATGAAATAACTTTTCCACATTCATACCCACATAAAAGCATAACAGCACAGGTGTTGTTGTCCATGTGGGAATGCCTGTAACTCAGCAGTGAGTCAACTTTACCTTGTTACCTAAATGGTTAACATAACTAGATGCGGAAAAACATACTTAAATAGGTACTCATATTTTAGTTATGTATAAAACATCAAGATGCGGGACAATTTAGAAAACAGTAACAGTTTAACAGTAACTAGTATTACAAATTTAAAAAGACAGTGTCGAAAAAATGTCTACGAGCAGGATTCGATCCCGCACGTATGGGATACGGGAATGTTTTAAAGGCTGAAACTCATAGAAGCGTACTATTACGAAGTGTGTCATCATATTTGTTGGTTTTTGTTTTAAAATGCAAATGCGACGGCGCCGTATCTGTGCCAACCGCGTCCATCAGAAACCACCCGTACGCGCGGCGGCGCGGCGCGGCGCGGCGTCCGTCGCGGCGGGCGGCGTAATCACACGCGCTGCGCCATTTAGCTACTGACATGGATACGGACTTTCCTAACGTCTCGCAGAATACTTACGATTGCTAAACCACTGACTGAATACGAGGTTGTTCGCTAAACTTTTCTAAGTCTTATTTTTAAGAATTTTGTAATTTTGCATTGGTTGCGGTTACCGTTAGAACTAGAAAGAACAGAGGCGTGAGAAACTTAAAACTGCATAGACATTTCAAATATATATTTTTATTTTAATAAAGAAATTCATTAATTCATTCTGAGTTCTTTTTACTTAACGATTCGAACACTGTTTAAAAGAGCAGAAAACATATTTTTAAAGAATAAATCTAAACTCTTATTTTAAATCACTTATGTATTGACATTTATCTCACGAGCACAAATGACGTGTACCTGGAACAAAAATACACCGAATTTAGCATAAGCAGCAACTAACTCATTTAAAAAAATACATTCATCAAAAAAAACATATTATCAATATTTGGCATTTCATTTTCCTGTTTTCAAAATGTAGGTATGTTTTCAAAATGGTCGAAACATCTCGAAACAAAATTATGTAGATCCAGAAAGTGTTCAATTTAATCAGTAGTGTTTGCGTAAAGCTATGAGAATTACAATTTTTGTTACACAAAAGATCCCAATGAGACTACGTGCTGCTGCGAGAGGAAGACCTCTGCAGGTCCCAGTAAGATGAACTACAACTTAATCATCTGATCGACTGACGCGCCGCCGCGGGCAGGTCGCGCACCGCGTTGCGCCGCGTGTCAAGCGGTTTTTGTGCGCATTACTGAACACTCTGAGCCGCCATCGCCACGGTGACCGCTGCCCGCTGCCCGCTGATGGCTGATGTCGGAAATAGAACTGCATTCCCGCCATTTAATATGTTTATTATCGCTGACTACGATTAGGAGTCCACGGATGAATATTCACTTGACGCACAGACCACATACTTGACGCAAACTTTTTCTTAGGACTCGTAAGATATTTTTAAGAAAGTGTTGGGGTTACTAAATAAAAGCAAATACCTATAATAATATTGTTGCGATTCCTGTTGCATTTAAAATTATTGTAGATGTGTTTTTCAATATTTGAATGAACTTTCAACGGAGAATAAAAATTTCTAAGACTAAAGTGGAAATATTTGTAGTTTATCATTGATTCAAAATAAATTCCTGGTCGTGTATAAGCGTACTTTACTATAATTTTACGACATGATTCCATACTATTTCATAGTACAAATTTAGGGAAATGTCGGAATAGGGATCCCTTATTGATTCGTACTTTTTACTTACTCTTATTAACTCCTCACAATTTAAAATTAATTGAAAAGATGTATCTACGGAATCCATTTTATAAAATTCAAAGTGTCATTTATCCAGTTTTTATATTTACCAAGAGATCAAGCGAAGCCGTCATAAATGATGCGCTTCCAACGCTAGCTGAGAATGTTGATTTATTTTTACGAGCTGCCGTAAGATCGCGCGATAAAAGAGTGCGTTTAGAGATATGATGCGGTGCTCCATATCTCTTTGTTTAACTAGAAACACGGCCATTCTGAAAACCTGTTACAGCATATTGAACTAGCTACTCATACTACAAAGTTATTACAAAACATTATAAATCTTAAATACTTAATCCGTTTTGAACAAAACTCTGCAATTGTCAATACCAAATTATTTAACAGTAAATTAAAAGTAAATTTTAATGAATGCTTTTTTAATGTGGAGCTGTGGAGTTTCTTGCGCCCGTTCTTCTCCTCAGCTAAAAGACGTCCTGAATTGGTGGGGTAGGTATGGGCGGGTACTGTGGAGTCTATGCCATGTTGGTGCACTGGTAGTGATGAGAGATGAGTGGGAGGGGCGGTCCGGGTGTGCGAACACGGGTGGATATCACATGACGTGATAATTTTATATGTTTTGTAAGTGTAAATTCAGATTATTATGAAGAATTAATTAATACTACGCCCCCGCAAGCTTTTCAGTACAGGTACCCACCCCTAAAGAGAACTAAAAAAATGTTAGCCATACTACACACATCAAAAGTGTCTAGGGATCAACATATATTTTTGCAATAACTTTTCTCCTGATTGATATTAATTAAAATTTTCTTTAAGGATTCATCAAATAAAGTGTTTTCGTTTGTCTACAGTAACGATAAACCAAGTCACCTTTGCATTAATAAAGAAATTTGCCATTTTCCTAATAAAGGGATTTTTGACATTTGAACCACTAACATTAAAGTTCGAAAAAAAGACTGAAATAACAGTTTTCTTTAAAATTTTATTGGGTAACTTAAACAATTAATAATCCGTGTTTCTACCGCGAACACTAACAACACAAGAACATCGGTTTGGCATACTCAAAATGAGTTCATCCAAATCACGCTGTGGAATGGCCGCCCATGTTCGTTGCAACAACAACAAAAAGGTCTTCTTGCGACTGGATACCCTCCATATTCGGCAGAGCTCTTCTCTGTAGCATATCCCATGCATGCTCAATCGGGTTCAAGTCTGGCGACTGAGCAGGCCAGGGCATGACATTGATGTTAGCTGCGGCGAGAGTCTGTCTTCCAACTCTTGCGGTGTGCGGTCGTGCATTATCATGCATTCACTGAAATAAGGGACCGATTTGCACTTGTAGAGGAACGATGACGTCTGATACAATCGTCTCAGCATAAATTTGAGCGTTGAGGTTGCCTCTGATCCAAATCAACTCAGTTCTTCCACCGATCCAAATACCCGCCCATACCATGATGGTTCCACCACTATAAGGATGGACTTCCTGGCAGGATTTTAATCGCTGTTGGCGTCCAGGGGTTCTCCAGTGTCGTATACGTCTTGTATCCGGTCTCATACCAAAACGAGACTCATCAGAAAAGCACACGAAACGCCATTGTTCTTCTGCCCAATTTCTGTGTTCAAGAGCCCATTGATATCGAATCCTACGATTGTGCATTGCTATAGGTGGTACCCTTAGCGGTCTTCTGGAATGAAGGTTCACTTCATGCAAGCGGTTTCTGACTGTTTGGTCGCTAATTAAGTTCCCTGAAGAGTGATGAAGCCTCACGGCTAACATCATGGCGGTTATTGTTGGAGCTCTTCGAGTTGTGATTTGAATGTATCGGTCTTGTCTCCGTGTGGTGCAGCGATACCGTCCTCCATGGCGCTCAGCCACGGTACCAGTGCTTCGGTAACGTGTCCAAAGTCGACTGATAACACTCTGACTTGTATTCAGAGCTAAAGCCACAGTACGCTGCCGGGAACCAGCTTCTATCATTCCCACGGCTCTGAGCATTTCTTCCCTGCTTAAATGACGTCGCCGCTCCATAATAACGTTGGTTTTAATCAGTAGTAGGGAAACAGTAGCACTAATAATGTCTTCAATGCGTTGTATGTTTTTATAGGGAAAATATTGACAGCTGATATTCATCTTTTACTAGAAATTGATTGAAAGTTCCTGTTTCAAATTATGAAATGCACCAAAAAGGATCCATATAAATTTATAAAATCATAAATTTATTACAAAGCCACATCTCAATCTCAAGAAATCCGCATAAAAATGCTTGATCCCTAGACACTTTTGATGTGTGTATTTAGATCACCGATTTTAATTTAAGCATGCAAAGTTTCATTAAAATTTGCACATTGATTTGTAAAATTTTTAACTTGGAAGTTGTTTACAAAACCGAAATGCGTAAACCCTCTTAAAACATTACGGATGTATGTATGGCTGCGGTTGCAGATCTTTTGGATGGACACGGCTTTCAATTGCACATTACTAGATTCCATGCACATGACATACCTATCCATCGAAACAATTAAAATTTGAATAGCTTTTTACACCCAATATCCTTTGGAAGTGTAAAACCTGCTTAGAACCTACATTTCAGCTTTAATAATGCACGTTGCCGTACCGTTAAAAACCTCATAAAAGTTTTATTGAACACATTACGCAACCAATACTGACACTATTGGATAACACGTGCTAACGTCTGCCCGAAACCATACCGCAATTATTAGCACCTCGCTGCATTGGCACTTACGAATGGACCTACAGAGCGAAACACTTTCACCAAAACCACCGATATCGATATATAGCCGGTCATTGCCGATTCAATGTCAGAACCCCGCATACCAACTATGAACCTAGTTAGTGTTTGCATTGTGCATGCTTGCACTTATAATGTAAAATAAAGCTAAGCTTTTCAATTAAGGCTTATGAGTGTGAAATGTAAAGCTTTACAAATAGGTATTTTAAAGTTTACGATCCGTCACATTAAAACCGTGTTAAACTGTGATCTCAACAATGTTTTGTTAGTTTTATAGTTCCGCAACTGAGCCGTCATAATAAGTGCCAGGAACAAAAATTTTTTTGTGGAAGCAATTGCTCTTAAATTCACTAAAAAAACAGCTGTTCCAAACGTTCAGGTCGAATTGTTTTCGCCGTGTTGCACTGAATAGGGTGGCCTAGTGGTGGGGTTATACACTATTACTAAACAATGGCTTAACGTGCGTTTAGAAACATGGAGAAGCTCGAGATATTTTAACTTGGTCATCCATCCGATGTGCGGATTAGGCACTGCCCCATCAAGCTATTTCCGCTAAAAGCGGCTTCGTCAGGTTTCCTACAATCGTTCTGAAGGTCGTCCCAAAGGTCAGTTCTCAAGTTGATCAGTGACACCACACATATTATTTGACAGGTTTCTGGTTTTGGTTGCGCAACCCACCCGTACTGGTCTTCGATAATGCCAATCAACTTTAGTTCCGTTTACGATTGGGTGAAAGTGGTTAGATAAAATAACATCACAACATGTTAAATGAGAGACATTAAATCCGATTAGACTTTTATGAACTTTGCCTTTACTAAATAACCACCGTATGTTGGTAAAATTTAAATTTTAGTCGACTCATTATAAGTAAACGATATACCTACGAACATTCGCATAATTCTACATAATTTACGAAAAAAAAACCCTTCTTCTTTCCGATATAGATAACTCATACGATATTATATAATTTCAAATCAAATCAAATAAAAATTTCTTTATTCATTAAACTTAAAATAAGCATTTTAAATCGTCTAAACTTAATATGGATGGGCACCTGCCTTAGAGCATTAAACCAACGCAACACCCATTCAGGAAGTCTTTTAGCTGTGGAGAAGAACCGGGCGCAAGAAACTCCACAGATTTATAATAATATAGAAGTAACGACATTTACAAAACAATATGTCATTACCAAATCATACAATATACAAATATACAAATTGTGAGCATCAATATAAATTGGAAAATGCCCTCCCCTATCATAGAAGGACACATTTTCCATCACAACAAAAACATTTAATACTATTTACAAGACAACACAACACATACAAAAGAATATTCAATAAAAAAACAGGTATTGATCTTTATTATTGAAATTTTGCATTCACAATGCTATATTAGATAACGGATAAAATGATTAGATACTAGAAAAAAATCGTGGGTTCGAATCCCACTCGAGCTTCCTGAGACTGGTTGATTTTTTTCTAGTAAACATTTTAATCAGGTATTGCTCGATTTCAAATAAAACGAACAACGTCTTACAATATCTTTAAAACATAAAGAAAGACTATTAAATACTACCAATAAAAAAATAAGATTGCAAGAGCAGACCAGCCTCCACAGGAGGCACCCGTTCACGAGTATGACATGTGAATCAGTCATGGCTTTGCTCAACTATATTCTAACTAAGGAACGTAACGACCCGACGCACATGCCACCCACCACCGCAGAGACACTTTAAGAGAGCATGACACACTCGAGCAACTCCTACGAAAGCAAGAGAACATTAAGACAACTTGAAACGCAACATAAATTTTGAGTAGGTACCTTTGTCTGTAAGACACTGCTGTAGGGCAAGCACGAACTTTTAAAGTATTCGTAACGTAAACGTATCGAGTTCACGATACGAAAACGTAGTACAACGCTAGTCCTAAGCACGAAGAGTTCCGTTAACGTATCGCGAGCTCGATGCGACGGCGAAGGTGACGTCATCCTAACGTAAGCAGAGATGTGCCCAGTGAATGAACAATCGCAGCATATTGAACGATTGGTTACGTTCGAAAATTAGATGAAGTGGTTTTTAAAAAGCTACACAAGAATTTTATGTGAATATTAGAGTCAAATGCTATATAATAATGAGGAATGTTTATTTAAATTGTTATTATTGTATAAATACTATTAAAAATTAATAATTACTCCTTATATTCATATAATTATAATGAAATATTTTGATTGATTTCTGAACGACATCACATAGAATTGCTGTCGCGGCAAAGCCAACTTTGTTACTTTACTAAGAGTAACAGCACTTGAGCATTTCACAAACAATCTTTAAGGTGAATAATTTAGTGTTACGTCTGAAAATAGTAAAATTTATTGTTTTGGATTGATCAAAATGAGGACAAGCCATGCACGATACGCAATGATGATAGAGTTTATGGAAAGGTAAGCATACTTACTTTGTTGTTTGTGACGTGTTTGCTAGTTTATGTATGATTGTTTACATATGTTCGATGGCTAAGCTGGGTGATTATTATTTTATTTATAGAAAGGAGTTTATCTGAACCCTCTGGAAGCCTGCGAGGTCGCCATTACATACAAATGAAATGGAAGGAGCTCACGCTAAAATAAATACCGCAATGTGACAGGGGACTTCTTGGCGGGAAAGTGAAGCGTCATGTCTGCAGTTTTGTTTTATTTTCTAAAATTTGTGTTTTTTTGAACATTAATGTGAAATAATAGTGGATTATTAACCGTTAAGTGTTTGTGAACGTGCATGAGTGTTGGCAAATGGAACAAAACAGTGCAACATCACTTTTCAAATTCTCTCAAGAAGTCCGCGTGAGATCTTAGTAAAGTCCCACATCTTTACTGAGGACTCAAGGGGATTGGGGGAACATCATTTATCATTTTATCACCACTCATTATCATTTAGGGACAAAAAGAAATAAAAATACTAATGACTAGGCAGTATAGTCTCTGATCTTAGCCTGTTCCTTCACGGAACAAATCTATATACAAAAAAAAATACAAGCAATGTGACAGGACACTCGCACTCGGCGGGAAAAAAAGTGAAGCAAATTAGTTTCAAGTTTGTACTTTCTATAACTTCATAAGTGCTCGACCTAACACTAACTCATTACAAATCAACATTATTGATTTATAGCAACATTATTTTATATTTATTTAATATTATTAATTTTTTTTATATAGGTACTTACTACTACCTACATAAATAGTATTTGGTTTTGTATAAATGTTTTAGGTTTTGTGGTTTAAAAAGTAGCACGTAAAAGAAGTGGTTCAAATTCATAGGGCTGCTTTTGGCACCGGTGGAAGTCCAGCACTTAAATTATCTTTGACTGACCTAGAGTACAGGGTCATGCGTACATGCTGGAGTACAAGCTGCTACCGGGGATGGTGGTTGTGGAAGCTGGTTCCACTGCTTATCATTTCACATTAACAACATATTAATACATACACACTATATTGTGCAGTGTACCTATACGTATCCAATGGCGGCCTTATTTCTAAGTGGAATCTATATTTAGTAAACTTTAAACTAATAATATTAATAGGGACCAATAATAAAAATCATATAAAATATTTTTCAGGGTCTAGACGCAACGCTTTCCAAGTTTCGACACCTTTTAAATTCAACACGAGGAGTCAAATTGTGAGGTTCTTTTCGCAGGAGGAAGGCACAGGTAAACTTTCTTCTTAATTATACGAAGATTGACCCATTTATTTTATTTATATTTTTATCATACTAAATGAAATTATCGGTGCGTGCATTGCAATGCAGTTATGCATCAAGGCCGCGAAATAAATATTTTTATGTTAGATTTTGTCTAATTGATTGATTTTGATTAACAGGAATTTTATTTATATTACAGGGGATTGAAATGCTCCTGGAACTAGCAGCCAATATACTGTGGCTGTTCCAGCAGACGAGCAGCAGCCTACTATAGTTTCCCTACCATTATCAATAGTTATTAACCTTAGGAGCCCTAGAACCCTTCGGCGCCAAAGAAAAACAAAACGGATAACATTGCAAAACTATGAAACTTAGAGGAGAGATTGCAAGAGAGTATGATAAAGAGCAAGACTTCGCTTTTCCCCTTGACACAGAGGGTTAAGGAGCTCCTTTATCAAGCTCAATGGTTAGAGTTCATGAAAGAAGCTATGAATGTATGTTTGTTAGGTAACTAACAAGGTAGGTACTTTGAAAGGGGAAATACCTATGTACTTAATAAATTTAATTTTGTTTTATTTAGTTGTTTTATTGCGCCGATTTTCCTATCTGCCACCCTTATTGGTAAACTAGCTAACTAACAGAGAATGACTATTGACTATGACTATTGATACACAGCAAAAGGCACCTTTTGGTACAAAGTTCGCCTTGCTGTGTTGCTCTGTATCAAAAAAGATAAATAAATTAATTAAAGTATAGGTAGGTACTTTGTACATTAGGATGTACTTTTGAATCATTACATAATTATAAAGTAAAGTCATCGTTTTCCTCTGTCTGTGGCCCCGCACTATGCTCCTAAACCAAACAATGGATTTTTATGCGGTTTTCACTAAAAGATAGAGCGTTAACTGAGGATGGCTTTGTTTATATTTTGTAGATATATTTTTTTAAATGGCTGAACTATGACGGTTTTCCTAAGTTAGCGTGGACGACGGCGCGGGCGGGCCGCTAGTTAATTATAATATTAAAAAATAGAATAAGAAATAAAAGATAATAATAAAAAAATTAAACAAAGTCTTAGTAATAAAATGTATTAATTAAGTTCATTAATTCTCCATACTAGCATGTTTTATATTGCTCTTCCCCTCACTTAGTCATCGCCTACTTCATTTTATTGAAAAATATGCCTAGAAAGTGCACTTTGGCTATAGAAACAACAAAAAAATAATTTTTAAATAATTTTAAAGTCACAACGAAACTTTTTTCACCGACAAATTCTCCGTGTAGAAATATTCGTAGTTCACGCTAGCCAGCCTTCGTCATCCACGATACCTTATGTCAAAACTAAGTTCGTGCTCGCAAACTTTCATATAAACAAATCAAGTAGCGTTGGTGTTACGATACGAAGGCGATACGCTTACGATACCTTAGCATTCGTGCTTCCAAATTTAGTTAATTTTACGTCCGGTAGGGGCGCTGCTCAATTCTCATACAAATTGTTGACGATGACGATACGAACACTTTTTCGCAAATTGTTCGTGCTTGCCCTACTGTTCAAGGCTATCATACCAGCGTAAAATTAATTAGTTATAAAAATAAATGCTAAAAAATATAATGTGAAAATATTATTATAACCAGGCTGTTTTGTCTTCTAAATATTCTTTGACTGTATAAACTTATCTAAAGGTAAATCTATTACAGTACTATTTTATTATAGTAGTGTATACCTTGCCCCAAGAACAAGGACCGTGAACCTTTTGTAACCTAAACAGTGGCATTACTAGTTTTGACCTACTTCTAGTATTGAAATTGTGTACATCACCGTGTTTAGAAAAAGAGTGAATATAGCAACGCACATAAATTATACAATTATAAATAGATTGCATTTGAAATGGAACGCGAAAGTCAAGAATCGATATATCATTTTCACCAAAACAATACACTCATCCCTGTCCAAATCTCCCAGCATCCTTGAAGAGATTCAATCGCCATTTAAACAAACACGTCATTACGAAAACCACCTAATTGTTTGATTGTGAGGCCCAAGGCCCGCTGACCGCCCGTGGGAGCTGCGGGGCCAAGGCACGGGGCCCAGCGGCGGAGGTCACACAAATTACAACTCCGAATTAGGTCTAGTGTAACAATAGAACATAATTGTGCATTATACAGCCTCGTTCGTAACGAAAACAATAAATGTTTTTTAAGTGCAAGGAGTCCAAAATGTTTTTCGTTTTCAAAAAGTGCTATGTTACAGCTACGAATAAAGCGAGAGATGTCCGCAGTTTTAATTTCTTTACTGTAGTCATTCTGCGAAATTATGCCATAGCAAACGGATCATCCATCATCTCATCATCATCAGATCATCTTCAGACGACAACTGAGTGATCACGAATTAGAATTATTCCAATGTTTCAATCTCAACACTAACAAAGTCAGGGTTACTCTTTACTCGGTATGAGTGCCTAAAAAGGGATAATAAATTATAACACACGTTATGCTTGTCGCGAAATATATACTATAAACCTATAACTTATGCAGGCCATCGACATGTCGCCGCTCGTCGATGTTGAAGTTAACGCTGACATGACTTATACTTAATGCAATACTAAATGTACGCTTTGATTCGAGCAGATTCGTTCTTATTGATATATTATTGATAAAATTAATACTTTATTGATAAAATACCTATACTAAAACGGTCCATAAATATAATATAACTATGATAAGTATTATTTTTCCTCAATCCCGCTACCTCTCATCGCAAACACCACTAAGTGCAGTTTGCGTAAGGTGCGCCAACGCACGCGATATCATTATACATTTACGGACAAGAGAATCGCCGTTGGACCTTGCGGGTATCTCGGATTAACTATGAACTCCACCATCAGATGTTGGGGACCTCGGGGCAATTAAAAACCGATTAATATGCAGCCAAATTGGAAACGTTTCTTTCTCATAATACTATTGTTAGTGGCTGCCACACGAAAATGTTTGCGGCGGCCGACGTAATGTGTAATCGTGTCTATTTGGAAATATTGAACAATTATGAATGCAGAATGAAAAAAAAAACACTTTGTCTAATATTACATTTGTCTTGATAACAGTTTAATTATGAATGTTACGTTTTCTGTTTTGGTGCAATAAAGTAATTATTACATCGTTTTTTTTCCAACAGCTGTTTGTTTGTTGCCTATTATAGCATCAAGTTATTGTTAGGTAACGGTGCGCATTCTATGGGCGCAGTTCTGTGTTGCCACAAAGAGGAAAGTTCCCTAATGCTGTGAAACTCCCAGGTCCGAGTGGACAATGTTTGCGCGACGCTAATTAAAACGTTTAGATCATTACGTCAATGAGAAAGCTAATAGAAAATTGTGCTGCGTGGGAACAGTTTTAAGGGTTATTTTGCAATGTGAAGTGTAGCTAATATGTGACAAAGTGAATTTCCAACACTCCTAAACAGTTATACTGTACATACATATCGCTTACCGGAGGTGTAGGAAAAGACCACCGCTTTTCTTTTGCTTTTATTTATTATTTACTTTTTTATTTAATTGTGTTAATCAAAGCCAAGTAACTGATGAAACTTGTATGTTACAGCCAGCTCTTGTTAAAACTGACATATAAAAAGAGTTACCTTTTTATCCTCTTTATAAAGTGAATATCAAGTAAAAAATGTTACATACATAACGTTAATCACTGTTTCACATTTGCTACTAAATGCTGGTGTGTGAAAATATTCTCTAGGAATTCGATAGCATTCCGTTGCTACATGCTACAATATGGTTCAACAGAATAAGGGAAGTCATTACCACAGATAATCACGTAGGCAACCAGCTGGAGCAAAGATAACGCCCGTGTGTTCTAAAAGTATTCTGCAACAGCGCAGAATCAAACCTGGAACATTCTCTTACGAAACGCGACGTGTCAAAACGCTCGGCATGCTGTCACGTACCGCCTCACTGACTAATCGCAAAATGCCTTTAAAATCTCAAGTTTGGTAATCTGGTAGAGAATGCCACGAGCCTTTTAAATCACTTTTGTAATGATGACTTCGGTTAGTAAATAAAAACGAATGAAATTGGTTCAAAAATCGACTCTGCTCGTCCTGTGTCACTCCTCTGGTTTGAGTTTGAGTTTGGGTGACCCTTTAAAAAAGTATTGTTTTCAATTTTATACAGGTATACTTAGATTTAAAATCTTACCAAAATAAACCACTCTACAGTGAACTAAGTACTAAGAAAAGTCATGAACTGTTTTAGTTTTAATCTAATAGCTTCTAAGCGACTCGACACAGACGCGAGTGACGGATTTTGCGGCCTTAATCGAGTCGCGGTCGAGAATAACGGCTGGATCGGCCGTCTACTGTGTCGTTTTGAGGTGTCGACGACCGGCGGGCAGCCCTGTCGACCAGTGACAGATTAGCTACGGATTCAAGTACCTAGAAGCTATGATTTTCTCTGTGCCAATAAAAGTGATCTTTATTATATAACATAAGTGTCGTAAAAGGCGACTATCGGACTAAAGACTGCACATACATTCAACAGCATAAAGGTATGCGCTCACTACCTATCATTCTGAGCACGTGGAGGTCGTGACTGTATATGTAGGTATGTAATTATGTCAAAATCATTGCTAAGAAGTAATGAGCAATGGTTATTATTATTATTTATAATCGCAATGCTTGCGTAACGAAGTGGCGCTCCAGCCTTAACAAGAACTGTTACGGTTTCTACGACAATATTTTATTGCAAACAAGGCGTTCATCGACTATACTGCATTTATTCATTATTTTATTTACATTTTCTTAACCGTGTCGCGTAGCGGTGGAAGGATACTACCTCCCCCTCTTCCCTTGGGTGTCGTAAAAGGCGACTAACGGACTAAAGACTGCACATACAACCAACAGCATAGAGCGACGATGGGCACATCACCTGTCACGCTGAGCACATGTGCAGTCGCTATGGGGTGAAAAGTGGACTATGGCAGAGGAGTGCTTTTGCTTCCCTCATTGCCTAGTCTCTGACTACCCCTTCGGGGACAATAGTCGTGACTATGTATGACATACAACACGGCCGTTTCCCGAAAGGTAAGCTGAGACCCCAAGCTTTCCACTTGCTACGAACCTGACACATCCTGTTTACGAGTAAAAATAAGATCATCATCTGCCTATAATCATCATCTGCCTATAATCATCATCTGCCTATAATCATCATCTGCCTATAATCATCATCAGCATATAATCATCATCAGTATATAATCATCATCTGCCTATAATCATCACCTGCCTACAATCATCATCTGCCTATAATCACCATCTGCCTATAATCATCATCAGCCTATAATCATCATCAGCCTATAATCATCATCTGCCTATAATCATCATCAGCCTATAATCATCATCTGCCTATAATCATCATCAGTCTATAATCGTCCCACTGCTGGGCACAGGCCTTCCTTTATTTATTTCAATTCAATTTATTTATTGAATATTTGAGAACGGCACAGTAAGTTGACGTAGTAAACTAATTTGATTCCACTTGAAATAACAATGAATAACTACATGTATTTGTCAACATGGTTTAAACCATTTGAAGTAAAGTGTCCAAAAAATTTCCATGAGCCAGCCATCAATTAGTAAGGCTACCGTGGCTGTGTCCGACCTGTGCAAATTGTGTCAACACTGCTTACTTACTAACCTTACTATACGCAAAAAGAGCCTTGTTTCATGTCAACAACTTTGTTATCGACTTACGATCTTACCATTTTTACAAATATCAAGAATAAGCTACGAAAAGAAAACTATTGTTATAAATAAACTAAACTAAATTATATTCAGAAAGTTCAGAAACACCTTTCGACACTTTTTCTAATTAAAATACCGCTCGTAATAAATTATGTTTAATTTACATATACATTATTACAAGATAGCATAGCGTTGCACACACAGTAATAACGGACCATTTGTACCGCATCGAGCTCGACAGTCACATAAATAAGATGTTATGATGAAACGATGGGGCTACGGACAAAAGCTCATCCATATTATAATCGAAGCGACAATAAAGCCAAACAAAGAGTGAGTGCAGCACATTTATTTTCGTTATAATAATTGTGACATAGAAGAGGAACCCGCAATCGGTGAGGAAATCTTAGCTTAACTGTATCGTTGTGTAATTAACACATGGCGAGTGTGTGCAGCGACGATTTTGCAGATCGCGTGGTGCAAACCATGGGAACGAAGACATGTCGTTTATGGTCGCAACTTATCGCAGTTAGATAAAAAACTCTTCGCTGTGATTATGTTTGGTTACTGCCACGGCACATATAGGTACATACTTCACAACCGTTCAATATAATTTCGTTTTTTATACAGTAAACATTTTATTATAATACTTGTACTCTATTTCTAATCCCCCACCTGCTTTACATAGAATTTTAGTATGTCGATCACGAAAAAAAAATAGTGAAGTATTACATAAACCGCTATCAGCTCATGATTTAGTCGCTTGCACCGACAACAGCCGCCACGCTGGCTGCTCGTGAGAACCCGCGAATCGCATGGCCCGGAAGGAGGTTTAAGGGAACCATGGGTATAATGAGAATTTCACAAGTAACCATACAAAAGCCAACCCACGCAATTAGCAATATTAAATAATTAAAAAAAATAAAGTACAGCCTGTCTACTGTACTGCCCCCTGCAGGCATGCGCCTCCATCATTATTGCAATCAAGCCATCGGTACAACTTATGGGCATTGACTTAATCTTTAAATTTAAGACACATATCAAGGACAGACTTTTAGCAAAGGGCTATTACACTGTAAACGATTACATTCATGACAAAAATTGCATAGAATTAACATTCCTCTAATTCAGCACACATAATAATTTGTTCTAATGCGTTCATAGTGCCCAAGTAAAACTTTTTAGATTCACTTATTGTTTTTATCTTTTTTTTTTCTAAAACTTATACGTCTGGCTAACGAAAGCTGAACCAGGAAAAATGCTGCAAATTTTAAAAAATCTTGACTGGGTAACACAGGGTAACTCACACAGCTGCAATTTTCTCAGAAAAATTTCAATTTGACATACGACATGACACCTCAGATAGACACACATAGAGACAAAGTGTTGCCAAACAAATAACTACGAGGTTCAGCCTTCGGTAGCCAGACTCTACCGACAAATATTACTTGGCTTATACGAGTACACTATTATTCTATGAGCAATATCTATCAATAATGGTACAACATAATAGGCAGCGAAATACCTTAACTTCCTCAGCCGTAGTTATAGAACAAACCCCGGAGATCCCCGGAGATTCTAAATCTAGGAGCTGGCATCACTGCAACTTTATTAGAGATTTGTTACACGTTACATGTGTCTTTTACCAGAGCGGTCATAAGTCGTCTCGGAATCTAGTGAGCTAAACTATGAAACGGTTAACAAATCTCCAACGTTATTGGCCAACATTGTAAGCTCAGCGTTTCTCATAGGCCTCCAAGGAAACAGCCCAGCGCTGGGGCTAGATGGTAATCAGCCACCTTATCAGTCGTATCATTGCCCAAGTTGTTCTCACGTCGGTTCGCATGCGCGTAACCACCATTGAGGTATCATAACCAGAGACACAGCGAAGCAATTTTGCAAACTCCTATAGTCACTTCTAAACGATTGCAGTGCGTTTGCAGCCCATGAGCCGCAACCAGTGCGCAAAAAATGGCTACGCGAAGTCGTCTCTAGTTATTATAGTGGTGGTAACGACGCCATTCGTCGCACGCTCCGCTTTGCTCACAATTATAACACGTATTGTGCGCTTGCGCAACCGGCGGGCGACAGATAAGGACCGTTAGTTCCTAGGACTCGATCTAGGCAGACGCGGGAAAGAATGAAGATGACCCGACCGCCGCACGCAACGGTTCTGGAATTGGTAAATGCTTTGATGGACGATAGTAAAACCTTCTTTTCATGTTCTAATAATGTATGAAGCTTGATCAATTAACCCCATTGTTTAATAATAATAAATCTATAGTGAAAAACTAATTTTACAATATTTTAACATAATGCTAAACATATATGTACTAATAGAGACAAAATTGATATACATGTGCCTGCACTAGGATTTTCCTGTTTTCCAGGCAAAGAGAAAGGTTATCATAATTCTATGCAAAATACAGTTATATTCTTAGCCGCAAATAAATTATGAGACAATATTAATTAGACATACCTACTTTGTTTATATTAATTAATAATTTTACAATATTCAATTAAAACTACTTGGTATGTAAATTAATAAGTCAATAATTTTAAAGTATAAGCAAATTTCCGCGTCAACAGAAATGAAAACTGGGTCAATCATTTTATTTACTAGTCATTTGTTTGCGAGTTAGTTTAGGTAATTTACAGTTTAAGGTTAGTAGAGCAGAGAATATGTTATTGTCTTTTTTTTTATAGTAGAAGGTGGCAAACGAGCAGGCGGGTCACCTGATGCAGAGTAATCACCGCCGCCCATGAACACCCGCAAAACCAGGAATCGGGCGCGTTGCCGGCCTTAAAGGAAGGAATAGGAATTGTGAGGAGGGGGGGGGGGGGGGGGGGTAGATGGGCCTCCAGAACTTTTACTGGCCGGACAAAACACAACAGCACCAAGTGCCGTTATTTCACGCCGGATATTCGTTATGGTGGTAATTACCCCGGGCGAGCCGGCCCAATGCGTGGGGGTCACGTGTAGGGTCTCAAAGGTAAACCTACGGACGCGAGTAACTTTAACCCCCAAAATATTGTCATACCAATAACTAGAGCTATTAATGAGAAAAATCAGTATATCATGATGAGCACCGATATCGTTGCGCTTGGTATAGGCTCTATCATAATCTATTGAATTGACGTACATTCGGTATCGCCAGTTCTGTGCTTGTACGGTTTTTCGAAGTGTAAGCATGAGGCACATTTCGCTGTTTTGGGCTTCTTCTTGCAATCCTTTAGCGCTACCTCGCCGCAATGACCGCAGGTGACGGCCTCCTCTCTGCATGTCTTGGCTGCATGACCGTACTGCTGACACTTAAAACATCTTGTAACCAGAGTTAAGTCTCTTACCGGGCATGACGACCAGTTTACAAAAACTCTCTCCGTCGCTATCAGAGCTTTGCGAATATGTGCAGGGACTTCGAATATATAATTGCGGGGCTCGGCGTCCTTCTTTCCCGACTTAGGACTTAACAGAGGTCAAGAATGTTTCGAATTCCATATCATGATGCTTGTCAGCCAAGTTTAGATGGTAGATGCAGTTTAAAACTTCACTTTATTGCATACACGTGGGCACTCCGATTACAACAATTTTAGGCTTACGTTAAAGAGGCTCATCCACAGTAAGGCCAGAGTTCGTCGTTGCGCCGTCTGCCTCAGCTTCTCAATGTCGTCCTTAGTATTGGTGCTGATGATAACATCGCCGTTCTTCGTCTTACGCAAACCTCTCACGTGCAGCTTCATTTGTTCAGCTCTGAAAATTTTTTGAACTAATGTTTTTGTCTCCTCGCTCGACCTCATTTTATCGGTAGGATAAACAGCTAACAACTTAATTTTACGGGGCTGGATAAAATTGTTAGTACTCTTCTTAACCATGTCAGCGAAGGAAACTGTTCCCGTGAGAGGTTTTGAGGACTCTTCGATAGTCTGTTTGAGATCTTGAAGTCGCTGCGAAAGGTTACAGTTTTCTTTGAGGGTTACAAATTACAATAGAGGTATGGGCTGGTACAGCACGGCCATATGAGAAATTCCATTGTTCACTTTTCGATACAGATTGTGAATCCTTCTTTTCTGGACCGAATTTACTTTTCCTTCTGTGGAGATAGCGCATACCTCATTGAGGCACTGTTCGATAGTCAACATCCAGTTTTGGAGCTCAGGGCACTAGTCCCGGAGGATCCTCATCCTGCTGGACCGGCGCTCGCGCGGGCGAGGGCGGCGGGCTGCAGCGCGTGAGCGCGCTCCGGTTGAAGGGACTGCCATCCATTATTCTATTTTAATTTAATTAAATGAACATTATAAGTACAAACGATGATTTACCTACTTCACACGGATTAGTTGCTTTCGACTAAAGGAGAGCTAGGTCAAGATTTTACTATATATTATTTACTTGATTACATTAATTAATTAACACGTCCGATCACACCAGTGATCATAATATCACTCCAGTTTGAACCAGTCATAGTGATTTTTGTTCTTAAATTAATAAAAATTAAAAGTTGTCGGATCGTACCTATATACTCGTAACCAACTGTACCGGTTTAGGCACTGAACATTTCTAAACGGTAATTATATAAAATTAAAATAAACATTAAATTATAAAATTAAATGTTTATTTTTTCTCTATGTACCTACTTATTTTCATCTTTCGAGTTTTTAAGTTATCTCACTTACTCCAAAGGGAATTTTTTGTTTAATGCTTCGTAGGTAGGTAGACCTTCTATTTAAATAAAAATAAGATGTCGTCGATATACTTGGTACAAGAAATAACTCGTAACGAGTGCATGACTTAATTCCGTTTTTGCCCGCCCCCACCCTTGTGCACCCCCCTTATGATGCAACGCCACGTAACGTGTGCAGCGTGCTTTACAGCTAGCACAATTATACAATGGCGGCAAGCATGCGTAATGGCGAATCATTGTATAAACACTACTATGGTGTGCCTGTAACCTGTAACTATTATTACATACGGCTACGAGTAGAGAGTACCTAGCGATCATGCGCAAACGCAAACTATGTTTTTTATTGCAGCTGGCATAGTTATACAATTGCTGAGGAACATATGTAATTCTGAATCTGTTTACACATTTAATTGAGTACAAAATACAATTCTAATTTAATTGCGACTATTAATCAAAACATTGCGATGTTGTTGTGGCACCTACAACACTGCTAGGTGTTTATCGTCCAGATAACGGTTTTACGAAACGTATATTTTGGGTATTTTTACTACTATTAATTATTAATTTTTATCGGAATAATTTCGGTAAGCTAAAATCAAACGTTTTTAGGTGATAGATACTTCAGACTTTATTTCTTTACTAGATTCGTTTAGATATCGTGCCGGAGCGTATAAAAAATTGCGTCAGTGTTTGTAATTTTCAATATTTTGCCAAATGACCTTGCGAAGTGTCCCTGCACTTGATCACCATATCATGTAAGAAGACATAGAAAAACAAGCAAATGTACACATACATAAACTTGTGTAAAAATCTCAGTATTAATTAACATTGCAACATACAGCGCAGATATAGTACCGCGGCAGAAGTGGAGCTGTGCAGAACAATGCGGCGCGGGTGACCTCTCGCCTCTCGCAAAAACACTCCGACGGCAGCTCATATTGTCTGCGCCCGCGCAGCCCCGGCCGCCCGTCTCATTGTTTCTCTACAAACCGGGCAAAAATTAGAAACAACAGTTCCATAGCAGTTTAATTGTTTGTTCGTACGAGTTCGTTTTGCTGTGAATGTGATCCGTCATATAATATGGATTGTTTCGTAACCGCGTTCTGTTATTATCATCACCTGCCTATCAACGTCCTACTATACAGCTGGACTCAGATATACACAATAGTACATGAGAAGGTATCTGAGATAAATTTAACATCGCGCATTTGTAGCTTTGTTTCGATTCCCATAGTCACGTAAGACTGTTGACGCGAAGGCACTAGCGCATATAATCGTTAAAGAGGTCAACAAGATTATTATCAATGTGTTGCTGGTACATAAACAATAATAATTAAAATATATATTTTCACATGTTCTTACAAAAGTGAATGTAAGGGTTGTAAGTGGTAACACTCCGCAGCCTGGCAACAAGGTGTATTTACAGTGTACATAACGCCCGATTCCGATACTTCTGCTGCTTCATGTATCTACTCTCACAGCATTGTAACAAATAAATAAAATATGCTATGAAATAAAAATATCGATACGCATGTTTTAATCAAGCCGCTGAATGAATAATTAAATGGCAGGCATTCGGAGTGATGCGCAATTAGCGACACAATGTCATGACATAACGAATTATTGAGTCAAGTGTGCCGCGGCGGCGGGGCAAACGCCAGCGGCTGTATCGGCTTACTAGTTTAGCATATTATTTAATTAAAAGCAAAAACTTGAAGAAAAACTTTACTGTTATGAATTATCATAATTAGAATAGTCTGGATAACTAGTAGAGGCGGCCTCCTAGATGCCGTAGTCTCCGGTCCAGCCAGCCGCGTAGGACGTGGGAACTGGCTAGGAGCCCGGATGGGTTCCGAGAAGTGAGTGTGCTTACTACTCCGCTACCAAGGTGGACACTTGGGAGTCGACTTTAGAGTCGACGACCCTAGCAGTGGCAACTGCAAGTTGTGCCCTTCGTGCAACGAGAAGTGAGCGAGCTCGACAGCTCCGGCTACATATCTGGACAATAGGCAGTGAACTACACGTGTTCACGGGGATACTCTCCCGAGACACTAGTCTTATGAGTACCGAATGAAGAGCGCGCTGCGGCGGGCACTAATTTGGCGTCAAGACCTAACGTTGGTGGTCTCCTGCGCGAGTGTTCTACTGGCGCAGGGACGTCTGGCACTTCTTGCATAACCTAACGGTTGGTCTCGAGGTGCCAGTACAAATAAACTTAGTGAATTAAGGAGAGGGGATGTTATGAATTAAAGTACATTAGTTTATAGAACAGCATAGAGCGGCGACGGGCTCACGACCTGTCACACTGAGCACATGTGCAGTCGCTATTTGTTGAAAAGTGGACTATGGTAGAGGATTGCTTTTGCTGTTCTCATTGCCTAGTCTCTGACTAGCCCTTTCGGAGATAATACTCGTGATTGTTTATTATATAAATAGAACTCTGTTTATAGAACCCACCATATTCTGTATATTATTTCATGGAAACCACCAACCCTCCTCAAGCCGGCGCCGCTGGTGCTTTATGGCCCAATCGCCCTTGTGTTGTTGCCCACGTGCCCAGCAGTTGGACGTTTATAGGCTGATGATGATGAAAATATACTTATAATGTTTGTATTAGATGTTCCGATATATTTTATATCTGTTAATCAAATAAATTGTGAATTTCCAACAAAAATATGAAATACGTATTTCTAGACGAATTAGAAACATTTTCATATTAACTTTCTTCTAACTTAAATATGAGATTGTAATGTATAAAGATACAAATAATGTCAAATTACAACAGTATTCCACGCTACTGCTATGAAATGTATAATAATGTTTCTAAAATAGTACACAACTTTAAAATAAACTAGCTGAATATCTAAAACATTACCCTAACCCTTTCCTATCATGGGCCCTTGCCACCGTGAGTTAAGCCCTAGCTCTGAGGCGGAAAAACAGCCGTTACTTACTGTAATGACCATTAGCCTGGATCCGAACCCAGCTACACTGCTTCTAGCACCAGCCACTTCAACATTAAAAATCTCACATTATTGTTGTAATCAGCATTTACGAGATTAAAACGAAACGGTTGACTGGTAGAGATCTTAACAGGTGATTAGTTTTCCTGTGCATTCGTAGATGTACTTAGTTTCTTCCAATTTGTGTGCAATAAAGAATACAATGATCACCTTGCGGTGCTGGCTTGCGGTAAACGGTTGTAGGGATGTCACTTTCAAATATTTAAGTTTTAACACGAACACAAAGTGTGCATGTATCGAACACGACGTATGCAGTTACATTATTTTTATAACACAATTTTATGCAATGAAAATAAACCTCCTATGGTTTGCATGGGTGCAATGACTGTTGCTGCTGTTTCAATCAATAAATCCCGTTTTAGTACCTACTTACATAAATAATTACATACATAATGGTAGTCTTGGTTGTAATATTTAGCTAATTCATATATTTTATACTGTTAGTTTTTTAAAGTTATTTTGGCTGATGACTTGCTTTACATTTATTAAACTATATTATGCTAAATGTAGAAAAAGTAAGAACACAGTACTTAATACATAAAAATACTACTCTTCTACCTAAATTTTATAGTCTAACTTCGGAAATGAATTATTTTTGCGTTTTACTTGAAATATGTACTGACATTGCCACATGTGATAACATTTTTTTCTGTATTAATCTGTCAGCTAACCAAAACCAGACACAATAGAAATTCAATTGTAGTAACAATTGAATTTTAAGAACTGATTTAAGGTTTTCCCACTGAAAAGAGGTTATAATGTAATACAAAATATTATGTAAAAAATATACATTTTAATTTGTGCCAACCCTATTTAACAAGTTACTGAGGCGAGACTTAACGCTATCTGGTCTAAGATTAGTAATTACCGCGCGCCAACAAATCAGCCGCAGGTAACTCAAAATATTGTTGTTACTCGGATATCTCCGCACAACGAATTAACTCCACCGCCGACGGTTCGGAATCGACTATTTTTAGTTTACATCATAACTTGCCGTTATTTTAATTGAACCTGAGAGACGAACGCGAACGGCTCCGAGTGTTAATCTTTTAATTTATTGTTTTATTCCGCCGCTGGATGCGAGCAGCACGAGACCGGTTGTGGTGGGGTGCTTGGGGGAGGCCTTTGTCCAGCAGTGGACGTCTGCCAGCTGATGATGATTCAGCAATGGGTAAACGCAGTGCCTACGTCTCTTACCTGACGATAATCAACGATAAGCCCGCAGCAGGTGTAAGGCCACTTCACACGGTATCCTCAACAACAGCAATGCTACAAGAATTGTTTATTTTGGCGATAGACATAGATTACGATGGTGATACCCAGCCAGAGCAGGTTGGGAAGTGAGCCCAGTACCTCTCGGTTTGAGATGCTACGTTAAAGATCCCTAGATCATTTTGAATTACCTTTTATGGCGTAAAAGAGTTTTATTGAATTATGTGATATACAAACTGAAAAGGTTACCAATCATTCATCAAAACCAAAACCCTTACTTTTTTTTGCTACTAGCTGAGGTCGCCTTCGTTCCGTATCAATAACATGTTAATAATCTAGTTTATGATTACTCTTATGTTAGCTAAATGTTTCTCTAAAAAGTCTAAACGAATCAATCACGAATATTACCGGTTTATTCTCTTCTTCCTTACTCTACCAACTTCTAGTCTAACGTAGATTGAGTAGGTAATAAAAACACGACATCCCACGTATTGCCGAGCATGTCCGGGCTCTGCATGTAAATTTACTATTTCTACATGAGTATGTGCTTCCAAACTTCGGGCCTAATAACAATAGTAACGACAGGCCATTTGAGCGCTAAAAGCATTACAGAGGCCTACTTAGCCCGCCGGTAACTGTGAGGGCGGAAGTCGCTACGTGCGCGGTAAGCTAAACAAAGTCGCTGCCATTCAGGTATTATAACTACAGACGACACCGCGAAGCTACACTGGCCTGCAAAAATAAGTATCACACTTTTAAAATTTCATTTTTTTCTAAACTATTGAAGTTAGAGATTCAAAATAAAAAAGGATTTTTAGCAATTTTTATCAGCTTTCTTTGAAACTACTACTAGTAAATTATACATTAGTACCATTTTTAAATCTTGTGTGTCTTGTTTATCTTGTGTACTTAAAAAGTTATTGCAATTTTAAAAGTGTGATACTTATTTTTGCAGGCCAGTGTAGTTGAGAGTTGCGGCCCGTGGGCTGCAAACGCCTCAGTGATATATGTTATCCAAGCGATGTGGACATTGGGCCACTAATTATTGCGCAAAAACTTGCTTCGCGTTGTCGTCTCCAGTTATAAAAATATCCCTCAGCGGCAACGGGCGGAAAAGTTAAGGGACATTTTGATGTAGAGGAGTGGCGGATGGGAGACAGTTCTGTGGCTGTCTGGATGTTGGTTCAAAAATATCATAATATCTGACATCTCTACTATTTAGAAACGACACCGGCAACATCATGAACTAAATATAGGTTTAAATCAAGATGGAAGAAGTACACTTTTAAGTGAGTATAAAAAGAGCATTCCACTAAAACCTATTTGTTATCAAATATTTTAACAATAACAATATGAATTGAAAAATTCACTTCCTAAGATTGTTTCATTTGACATATTTTGGAATTTAATTTTGTGAGTACTTTTACGAATCAACGGACAAAGTTTTGTTCCCTAATCCAAATAAAATTATGATTTGCATAAAATAATCTTTTTGTCTAATAAAATATTCTGTAAAAAATCAATGTGATACTATGCATCGCGGACAACGACCTAATAATTTACCACCAAAGCATATTCCAGCGAGAATCCAATAAAATGGCGTCTCCATTTCCTGAACAATAAACTAATAGGAAAAGAGACGGCAAGTGAAATCTAATCTGGTTTTATGGCAACTGAACTAATGCTGCTTTGTTTACTTAAGTTGACACTGATACCAAAAGCGAGGTATCACGGATCTATGCACTGTAATGATATGAATTGTAGGTTGGTGAGAGATTCAAGATTTAATATCACTTATATTCAAGTTAGGCTACTAGATTGGGCACTTATGAATGTCACTACGCCAAAGGTTCGTCACTCTATAGGCCGGGAGACCTTGTACTGCGAAGAACCGGCAAGAAACTCAGCAAGGGCTTTTTTTTCTCCCTTTTTTATAGCGTCAAATACAAATTGGAAAATGACTAAATCCCTATCATAGAGAAAGTAAGCAAGACTGATTTAGCCAACCCACATAACCCACCAACTCGCCTTAGGTTAGCGGCCAGAGTGGTGGGTTATGAACTTATGACTCAATCTCATGTGCATTTGGGTTGTGTCCAGAATTGGGACGTTTATAATAATAATAATAATAAAAGTATTTATTTGTTCAAAATTACAAGTTTTACAACTAACTTAAAAACTAACAATATGGAACAAAAAGGTAATGTGGCTCAGCATCAAACAGCTGAATCGACAGCTGTAGCTGATATTTTGCCACAGCCTACCGTGTTTTTTTAGACTTTTCTAAGACAATGTGACAACAGTTAAGTTTTATAAAAATAATTTTAATTAGAAATAATGAAATATTCCCTACTACATTTTAATACAATTATAATTTAAACATTATCCTACCCGCTTCGTTTTATTTTTCTAATAACCATAATTTACATTTACGCTTGAAACTAATTTTTGAGATTCCAACACCCTCCCGTAAAGGAGGGGGTAAGTCGTTCCATATTTTCGAAGCGGCAAATGAAAAGCATCCCCTCGAAAACGTTGTTTTTGTGTAAGGGCAGAGACAGGAAGTTACCAAGGTGCTTTAACTTTGAGCAACGCGTCTTCCATTTTAACTTAGAATACAGGTATTCTGGCGTACCTGTTTTAAATAAAGTTTGTAAAACAAGCATATTTCAAGTCCCTGCCCCTGTCCATACATAGAATCTTGTTATGTACAAAGTGAGGGGTATAATGATCCCTTTTTGGTATTGGGAAGCAAAATCGCATACAAGCATTTTGTATCCTCTGGATTTGATGTTCCGTCTTTTTGAGCAAACAAGGACCGTACACAATATCACAATAATGTAGATGTGATAGCAGTAAATTGCATAATTGCACTTTAACATTAGTAGGTACTCAAAAATCTGTGGAGCTTAAATAAAGTTTGTAGGTAGCCAAAACAAAGACCTACCTTTCGCCTAACATGATTCTCAAACCGAAGATTTTCATCAATAAACAAACCTAAGTTACGAACTCATTCCTCACGAGGTATAGGAACATTGTCTAAGATTACGTTTATATGTACAGTTTTAATGGATGCGACTTGTTTTCTAGGGCCTAACATAATTTGAACACTTTTTGCCGGATTTAAAACGATATAGGCTGACGATCCCTCCGACGCTGCATAGCATAAAAGCAAAACATGAAGTTCGCAAAATATCAGAATCTCAAATCACCCACATTCTTACAATATCATATTCTTGAAACATCACATTCGCAAAAACAACATTTTCTTAACAAAAGTACAATTGTGATAAAAATAGTTTATACGCAAGTTTTTCTATTTTATTTTTTATTTATTTGTTTATAACCAGAAGAACAGAACGACAAATGGCATCAAGGGATGGCATCGCCGGATTAATACAAAAATTCCATCAAAACCTACCATATTTCAGTTTGTGCTTTTCACGCGCCTTTTCCGGCTCTCTTACACTACTGGTGTTGTCCCGAGTTCTTGGAAGACAGCCCTTGTCCACCCGATTCCAAAAAAAGCGATGGCTCAGATCCGTCCAACTACAGGCCAATAACCATCACCTCCTTGCTCTCAAAAGTAATGGGTCCTTTTGAGAGAATTTTTTCAGTGTTTAAAATTTTACTTTAGTAATGGAGTCCATTACAAACCGCCAGCTCTTAAGGTACCTGAAGAGAATCAGCTACTAAATGATCGCTAGTATGGTTTTCTTCGCGGTCGTTCGGCTGGTGATCTTTTACTTTACTCACCGACGGGCGGAGGCAGTCGAGAGTAAAGGGGAGGCACTTGGCAGTTAGCTTGGATGTAGCGAAAGCTTTTGACCGGGTATGGCACAGGGCTCTTCTCTCTAAACTTCCATCATACGGGCTTCCTAAGAAATTGTACTCGTCGATCGCCAGCACTCTTTTTGGGCGTAGCATCAGAGTTGTAGTCGGCGGTTCGTGCTCTGACATGAAGCCCGTAAAAGGGAGTCCCGCAGGGGTGTGTCCATAACACAAGTTTGCGCATTTTCGTCGTACCTCTGAACTTTGAGAGAGCTCTCCTTGATACCAACCCGACTATTGGGATTCTTGGCGTCGATATTTAGATAAAGCTAAAGTAGCTTCGAAAAAGCTGGGTGTGCTTAATAGAGCGAGTCAGTAATTCACGCCAGCCCACCGCTTACAACTGTACAAAGCACAGGTCAGGCTGCATATGGAATACTGCTCCCCATCTTTAGGCTGGAGCACCCCAGCACCAACTCCTTCCATTTGACCGCATTCAACGCAGAGCTGCTCAAATTATCGACGACGTAGTTATTCCAGGTCGGCTCGATCTACTGGCTCTCCGGAGAGACGTTGCGTCTCTCAGTATATTGTACCGAATATATCGTGGGAAGTGTTCTGAGGAATTTTTCGGCTGGATTCCTGCCGCTGATTTCCTTCACCGCACTACATGCAATCGACTGTGTTTCCATCCACATCACCTTGATGGATGGCGGTCTACTACTGTGTTTTTCACGAAATTTCTTGCCTCGAACTACAGTGATGTGGAACCAGCTCTCGGTGGCAGTATTTCCGGACCGTTATGACTTAGGAATCTTCAAGAAACGAGCCTATTCCTTCCTTAAAGGCCGGCAACGCGTCAGCGATTCCTCTGGTTTTGCGGGTGTGCATGTGAGGCGGTGATTACTCTCATCAGGTGACCCGCCTGCTCGTTTGTAAAAATGCTCCTTCTTTAATTAAAAAAAAATAGAAAAAAGTTGTTTTGAAGCATTTAATTAAGTTGATAATAGCTGAAAGAGACCATCATATCTAAAAAAGACTACTAATTTTGCGCTATACACTTCATACATTGTTTGTTTTTCTTGTTTTGTAACTTTTGATAATGTTCGCGTTTATAACACTCAAATATAGGAACTTAAAGATATGGATACATTGAAAAAAAATCCTTTTTTAGTCTCTTTTTTTCAAGTTTTCAATTGCTATTGACGGTTATAACGTAAATATGGAACTGTCTTCCTCCCGCGACTTTACCCGCGTTTGAAATGACTGTTTTATTTACAAGTTTTTGTTGAGGGCATATTTAGCAGTTGACCGGGATAACCAATTGAATATTACGATACTCTCATGTATGAGATGGTGCCTAAAATATTGGCGTGAAGGACAAATAGACAGACACCCTTTCGTATCTTAATTATTAATGAGGATACATAAGTCCAAAACTTGATCGCTACTTGGAGAAAAAGCAAAGACGATTAATGATTTGTGTCGATCACGTAGGAGAATCACTTAATTTTGTATGATTGAACGCCGTACATTAATTGCGGTATTTTCTCATCCATAAATGTTATGTCACAAAGTATTTCTTCACTCATGCACTTCAAACCACTCATTCGTCAAGTAAAAGCTCGCGGTTTAATTTGCTTTTAATCGCTCCGTTATACCTTCGGGCGCAGATCAATTATTGCGCAATTGATTTATTGACTTTAATAAACTTTTGAGTGGTAGAGAGAGCCTCTCTTTAAGCTCAAACCTTATTAAAGTGATCTGTACCTACAACTGAAAGATTTGTAAATACAGACGAACACGCTTTTTAGGTATATACTGCAAAAATAAAACCTAAATAAAAATCAGAATTAATTCATCAATAAGACTGAAAAATTGTACTACTATTCATCATCATCATCAGCCTATAAACGTCCCATTGCTGGGCACAGGCCTCCCACGTTAACACGTGAAAATAGCACGTGGGGATACTATTACTACTACTATTAACAAAGCAAAATTCTAATTGGTACTTTAGTTGTTGTTACTTATAAAATTCCAAAGTCTAATTACAAAAGTAATCAAATGGTGTGAAGGACACTTCAATTATTGAAAATCCATAAAAGCTTATAGAATATCTTGCACATGACTTATTGCAATGCCTTTCTCTAAGTGTTACAGCCAATGTAAATGCACCTTATTAATTTTTCAATGATTAGAAATCTTGCAGGCGCGTCACTCGGGAAATGCGCGCGCACGCGACGCGACCGCGGCGCTCGTGAATAATTCACGTGGAAAATCTGCGCCGAGGAGCCGATTCAGCTATAATTATATGTGGTGTGAACGTCTCTTCGATAATAATCAACAATTATAATAAGTGCACACCAATAAAGTTATAGGAAAATAATTAAAACGTTTCAATTCCGCATGTGAAATAAACACAAACCGCTTTAATTTATGTTTACGCCATACGCCAACATACAAAAATTTATTACATTATGTATACGTTACATTATATACAATTAAGGTCAACAACAAGCAGAGAGCATTTCTTTTCTCAACCATATACTGAATAGATATTACTTATTAGCTTAATTAATTAAAAACTTTTTATTTCTCAACATTAGCCTTGAATAATATCGTATTAATGTTTATAATTATAATTAACGTCAGGTCCATCTGGGTGTTACAGAGGTTACTTGTGTATGCTCAGGTGCGGCGGTCGCAGGTTCGTAAAACAACATCGGTAAGTCTATCAAGCGCCAATGTGTTGAGAATGTCTGTTGACATTGCTAACGTGTGTTTGTGAATATGAAATAGGCTATTACAAATTTTGAGATCACGATATAACAACCTTGAATAAGGTAGCTGCAGATGCGGATAAGTATGCATTTAATTAATAAGTAAGTACCTATATTATGTAAGAAAGTTTTTCTGCATTGCAACTAGATTAGAATAATATTCCATAATACAGTGACTGACTGAAAGTCATTAATATTCACTGCAATCACAACATTTCAGAAATATCTAAGTGTCAATGACAATTAGAAGGTGTTTTGTTGAAAAAGTGTATACAATTTTACTTGACTTATATATAAGAAAAATATATTTAGGTACATTGTTAGTTTTACATGATATAATTTAAGGAAGTAAAAATATTCACCGAAAAACTTTTTCCATAGTTAACAGAAAGCTTACTCGCAAAAAGTTTCGCGTGTAACTAATCTCCATTCAATTAACTGCGCTCTTACCGAACTTACAACATACAGTTAAAAACGAACGGGAGAATTCGCAACTCCAACATGGATAATCCGATACGAAAGCTAGATAGATGTAGACTGTTGTAGAATAATTGGCTACCATTTTGTTTGTAATGAATAATACTGTGGTTAGATTATAAGCTTACCTGTATGTCTGAGAATCACAAAACACTGGCAACAAATAGCACAACACACACAGCGGGCACTACACTCGCGGGCCGGGACGTGCGCGCGCGCCGGCCAGTCGCTCCGTTATGTCGCGAGAGCAGCGCGCTACGAAAGCGGCGCTCTGTCCGCCAAAGACGCAGGTGACAGCCCGCAGAGGATAAACCAGGTGGATAGGCACAAAACTACGGTGCGGCGAGGGCCTACTCTTTAAGCGCGTCCGAGACTTCGTTATCCTGTAATCGTAATTCGTCGTACTGGCACAGCACCTACTTACACACACAGCAGTGTACGGCGAATTCAGGGCCAAAAAAGTCTCGGAAGCGCTTAGAGAGTTAGGCCTCAGTAACTTTCGTTCTTTTCTTAGATCTAACGAGTGATCATACGCGTATGATGGTTTCCCTTCCGATTTTTTGCTTTGCTTGTTAAATTTAGTGCACTTCGTAGTTTTAATCATTTTTAAGTACCTAATGATTTTACTTACTGTCGTAAAGTTGAATAAACATCGCTAAGTTCTTATACAGCAGGGCATTAGTCTATTGCCAATTAAGGAATACCGTATTTATGTGGCCAGATGTTTCACATACTTAATGAAGGCTAAACATAATTGGAAAAGTTAGAACACTTTTTTTGTAATTAGTCAGATTTTTTCTCAAGGTTTTTGTTATTGTACATTTTTAATAAGGTTTAGATTGCTCGCTTAGTTTAACGTTTATGTTTCATTCATATAAGTAATTATCTTCCTCTCTCCTTGTGGCTTTACTATGTTTCCTTGTAAGCGAATTATACTTCAATTGTCTATTCTCTTTGGAATGTTATTAAGTTGTAAGCGTCAGATATTCTTCCGCGTTGCATAATTATTATAATAATGAGGAAAGAAGTTGTAACAAAGGTTCAACTAACAAATCACGAAATACACAGCGCAATATTAGGAACATACAAGTTTACTTATTATGCTTAAAATAAAAATATATACTATTAAAAAGAGTTAAATTTGTCTCGTCTACGTGACTCAGTCTGTGGCCGGGCAGGTTATCAATGAAGATGGGAGATGTTATCGGCGGTCGATCGGGCGAAAGTGGCCGCGCGGTAGGTTATGGTCCGGGACGGCACTTGCCGGGCACGCGCCTCAGGTGCGCCTCGGGTGCGCCTCAGGTGCGCATCAGGGGCATCTCAGGTGCTCCTCTGTGGCGCCTCAGGTGCGCTTCAGGAGCGCCTCATTTGCGCCGGTGGCAAGTGCAGCAAAATGCACTGCTATGTGAAAACTACATTAAATTAGATACTTTTAAATAAGTTTTAGTTTAAGTGTATGTCATGCATGACTTTTGGCATTTATGTCAGTGTGCAATGAGTTTGAATCGTTTGCAACCGTACCAATATGTATTTTAACCAACATAACTACGCTAAAACTAACATTTATTGACTTACGGTTGAATTTAATACCTATCTATCTGTTGTCTTGCCTGCTAGAGTGAGAAATTTTACACCATTTGTATGATTAAGCCACGGTATACTAACAATTAGTGAAGCAACCTTTATGTGTGTTCTCTCACGGGGACGGTTGACATAACAATAATGGCCGATCGGCTTACCTTTGTGTAAGGGTGTGCCGTTAACATAATAATACTAGCTTACTTTATCAGCTTCAGTTGACAGTAAGTGACGCGGAGTCCTTTTTTTACTCGTTCGTGGGTTAAGCTTATGGCAAACATTTTACTTTAGTAGCGCGGGCCTTAATCACCATGCTTCCCAAATGCGACATAATGATTCATAAAACCACAGACTATTAATAAATATTACAGCATTTACTGTCGGCTTCGCATAACATTTCTAACTCCAAGAAACTTCACTGAATCATTCGGTAATCTCTAAAGCAGTAAAACTTTCTTTCTGCGCGTCCGCGGCCACAGTTCGCATCCCAACACAAAGCAGAAGTATCTATTTATTACGTTTATGCGCATATTAAAAATAAACGCTCCTACGCTAGTTCCTAGGCATTTTACCATTCATGTTGATGGTAGATTCAACCAACTTACTGATGATTTCTAGTATTTTTCTAGTTATTTTGAAGTTTATGTAGGCAAAATAGTTATTACTGTAATTATTATCGACCTTATTGTATATATATGTTTTTATATAAAACTACCGAGTACAAAGTAAGTACATCGAACTTAAAGGCACCAAAAAACATTGTGATAATCACACAGATGGGACATGGGACCATGATACTTTTAAAAGAATACACAAACAAAGCTGCGGGCAGCATAGCATTCACAATAAATCCGACGGATTTACATGAAAACGTCGATAAATCATCGAGTTTCGAGCATTCCGCATTCGAAGCTCGCTCCCGCCGACCTTGGCACGGGCCACGGGCGCACGGGCCGCGCATCACAAGAGGAGGGAAATGCGCGTATCCTGCCCGTGGACTGTACACGTGAATGTTTATGCAAACGCCAAGGTCGGAGAGAGAGAAAATAATGCTAATCTGTTAGAAATTGCGACTTGATGCGCGATGGGCACTCGCGTAGAAAGCTTTTATTGTGTGTTGTGGAAATAAATTGATTATAACTATTTATATATTTAAATTTTATGGACAACATTTACAAGAATGTTGTTGGAAGTAGAATTGATTAACAAAACATTTTACTGTTTATTAGGTTTATATATTTTTTTCATTATACGTTTTCTTTTTTACTAATTATAAACATAATTTTAGAATTAATTGAGTGCAGAGCTTATGATGATTGTGTAAGAAAGAATTCATAGGCTAAACTAAACTTAACGAAAAATGCTGTCTAAAGACAACAAATAGTTTTGTAAGCAGTTTTGATTGAGAAAATATTATAAGTAACAAATCGTGAAATATATCGTTGAAGTCTTTTGTATGGAGTTATTTTGTGAAACAGATTCGACGCGGTGATGATAAGGTTTAAGAAATGTTTTATTCTTGTGTTTCTAAAAAAATATATACTTTCGACTATTAGAGATAAACTGGTAGGTTTGGTTTCATATTCACAAATAACAGCGCTTTTAAAATACAACCAGATGGTCAGTGGTGAGCATGCCGTAATTGTAATAGTCAAAATGTCGCTTATATTTAGAAATCGTCCTATTGAAAAACAGTCATAGATATGTATTTACCTGTCATTTCGCTACAATCATTACTCGATAGGATCGCAACTCAGCGATTTGTCAACTATTTAAACATAATGTTGCCATAGGATAAAATGTTAACTAGAAAAATGATGATAATAATCAAGATCTTAATGATAGACAGATACTAATCAGAGGCAGTACCAGACCTATAATGATCCTATGTTTATTAGACGTACTTCCTTCTAATCATAAAGAAATGTATTACTACCTTATTTCCTTCTTGAATGAAATAATTTTACAACTATTTTATACTTTCAAGGCAGATAAGGCTTCCTAGCCAAAACGTATCGGCATGGCTGTGTGGGCCGGTCACGGACAGACAGACAAGCGTATTTTAGCAACGATATGTCTTTATGGGCCTCCCGTAATGGGTCTGGGCGTCTATTAGCTGAACGTTAGGAGGATATTTAGATAAACACTGTGAACTGTGAGCTGTCCTCTCGAGCGCTGAACTTGGAAGCGTTTCTTAGACTTGAGTTAGAACATTGGTGTAAGTATGTAAAATATAGACCTCAGCCCCGAGATACCTAGGCATTATCGAGCTAACTTTTATTAAAAAACGACTAATATCCAAAGTCATGGAACAATTAAACTTATTGTTGCTACTTCTAGACAACAAAAAACATACATTTTCATTATATTTACTTCTTTATTAACTAAGTTGTACATTGTACAGAGGTTTACATATTTTTTGTACGACACGACGTTTTTTCCAATGCAATATGAAACTGGATTCGTCCCCACCACGCCACTAACAGACGTACAACTAATGAAAGATTGACCTAAGTTCACTAGTAGATGCGGCACCATGGCGATGCATGCCGCAATCTATGCCCGTCCCGACCGCAAAGAAAACACAGTCCACCGCGGTCGGTTTTCGACCGGCATCTTGGTCTTGTGTGGCCCACGCCCATACAACGGAAGCACCGTAATGGGCGGGGTTCAAGAGTCACAACCTGGGCGGTGTTCCATCCCAGGAACAACCGGCCGCTGACGCATAGTGCCCTCGCTGCGCTCAATGGGTAGCGCACTAAATGGTCACTCACGCTCTCGATGGAGCAGCCCGTCTTTTCCGCGATACTCGCGGCGACGTGAGACGTCGAGTCGGAGTCATCCAGCCCGGAGACGCGGTTCTCCGCACACATCACAGGCCGGACGATGGTCGCCATGTCCGCGATCTCCTGCTCGAGCCTTGCGGCGAGCGCGTCGGCCCTGGCAACACTCTCTGGTCCTCCGGGATGTTTAAGCACTTGCTTACATCATAATCGGCTGTTGAACAATATTTTGCTGTTCACCAAGCATTAAACATTGTTTAAGTACTTCTACAACTTCTAGCAACTTCGGTTTAATATTGGTTACCGCTTCATGGCATCAAATTGTCAAAATATGTACCCAATACTTATTTAAATGAAAGACGATTTGATTTAAATGTTTGAGGAAGATAACGTATTAAATTATTTTTAACATATTGAAATAATTTTGTGCGCTCTCTGTGCATTCTAAAGAAGTCGCGATTATTATTATTTTTATAATAACTTAATTAATAGGTCAAAGATCATATGACCGCCGGCGGTCGCGAAACAATTGATTTTTAATTGTGTCTGGTTTCACGATCAGCAAGGGGTTAATGGCTTCGCGTTTTGCATTAAGCCAATTTTAAGTGGTATATACCAACCTATTTTTAAAATACGGCTTGTTTAAACAATTGTCACAAAATAACCGAATGATTATAAAATCCTTGGTTACGTTGTAGTTCATGAACTCGACCCTAACATTACTGTAACAAAACAGATTGTTCGTAATAATTTTATTACGTGAGCAAAAAAAATTTCGATGTCATTTTCATTTTATTTAGTAAATATTGTCTGATAAAAGTGGCAATAATGCCAGTGCCTATTTAATATTCGGAGTTACACACCCACGGGCCGATACCGGCCGCTCAATAAGGAAATGTGCGCAGTGTCACACGCCCGAAGATATGTCGCTATTACGCAATTCTAGATAGCAGATATTTTTGTCGACTACTTAGGTACATATTAAGAAAACTTCTAGCTTAAATAGAGGTTAAATGAATCAATTATTTATATGAATCACAATATTTTTTATGATTTAATCACGGAAAGAGCGCATTAAATGTACTTACATCTTTCAATTACAATCCTACATGCCATTGAATAAGATTATAAGAATTAACGATGAGAGTACACAAAGTAATAGTTATATAGAACTAGAGAAGCCGAGTGTTCTAGTCTTTTGTTTTTTTTTAAGAAAAAATCTCCTAATATCCAACTTTTTAGAACAAGTATTAAACAGGATTGAATAGAAAAAATAATACATAAAACAGGTTTCAATACATCACGATGATTTAACACCTGGGTACTGAAGTGCGTTATGCAGGCGCCTCGAACATTTCCGTAATCAATCCGATGGTAACACACATCGCATAATTAGCCGACACTAGTACTTATATAACATAACTAACCGGTCAATATGTGTTAATTTATTCATTAGCAGGTTCCTAGATTGTAAAATAAACGGAAAAATAGGTTAACCTTCTATTTACAATCAAAATAAATAAAATAATAATAATCATATAGATAGAATAGACAATGAGACATTGGTTTTAGGTTATCATAATATGTCTTTTCTTCAAATGAGGAATAAATTAAATAACAAATATACTAAAATGTTGAACGAACTTATTTTCTCTAAGCATTTAATTTTAAATTTTAAAATATTAATTTCTGACATTTACTGAATAAGAAGTTTTCAGGAATGCTATGCCGGTGGGGCGCACTCAGCGTTTTTTCACTGCGGATCAGGATCAGCTTTTCGAGGTTCGAAATGATTTTTTACAGAATCGCTCTACTGAACAGAGTGCCTATTGCGTGTTTGATACACCATTCTTGGTGTTGTTAAAATCATCGAATGGTTATTTTACTAATATAGTTTCAAGCATTTTTTGTAACTAACACATTATGGGTGAATAAGTAGTACCCGACATAAATAATTTGAATTGAATTGTTAAAAATCTGGCACTAGATTATAAAATAACAAGTAAAAATATTAAATCATCTAAAATAAGGTGTCGAAAGTAATAAAATAAAAAGCGCGCCATCAGTAATCTTTTTTTTTGTTAAGTACCTCAATGTTTCGGTGCATGTTGTGTTATTTTGTAAGTAGTGAGACATTCGGCATTTATGTATAATAACTAAAAACAAATGTTCTCATAGATGGAAGACCTACAAGAAAATGAAATTATGTTTTAGAGCCAGGTTGCAGTGAGAAGTAGTAAAATGATTCACATCCTACTAGCAGGAAGTAAGATTATTGAAACAGTACGCGCCGCTGCTGTAATTTGATTACGTTGGCATAAATCAAATCGATTAGATATTAAAAATTACTACGTACAGTGATATTCTGTTTATGTCACTGACACAATTTTCACGAATATACCAGTGAAGCAGACCGGCTCTGCAATGTGTTATGCGGTACAGTAGGTACTACAAAGAAGAGTTTAAACCGGAATTAATACTATCATCTTATGTCATCATCATTCTGCAATATCCCAATTTATTGAAGTGAGTATTATAACATAATCTTTTCATTTATTGCGTAGTCTTCTAACTACATTCTGTTACAGTCTGTTTCTGATGGATTGTAAAGGAAAATAATGGTATGTATTCAATTAAGCCCACCGACTGAAACACTTTTAAAAATTTAAAAGTCTTCTACTTATTTAAAATATCCCGAGAAAAAAATCGATTAATATTCAAAACAATATTTCAGAAGTTTTGTACTAATAAAGTAAATGATTTGTTTAACAAAAATGGTTATTTAGTGTTAGTTCCACTTTTGTATTGTAAGATGTTACGAGTATTGCGTAAGTTTTAAAGGCAGCAGCTGACACTGTATAAAATATTATTTCATCAAAAGAATTAAAGTCTGTGAATGTATTATAATTAAATAGCTTTAAAAATTTGACTGACAATGTGGACTGTAAACTAAACTTAATTAAAAAAAACATGGGAAAATATAAAAGATAAAAACAGAAAGACGGAAACGATTCAATTCTAGGAGTACATATAGGTATATAACTTCATTGTGCGATTTTGTTTCCATGAATGCGAATTTTCATAATTGAGACATAACTACTAATTTTTTGTACTACATACTAAGTAAGTTGTGTGTTTTTGTTTATATCTGTTATTAGTGGACTATTAACAGATATTCTATTTTTTTTTACATTCACATGTTTCTTCTTCTTCACTTCGTCATTGCAATAGCCAATACGTAAAGCGTTTGATAGAAGCGTTTGATTGACTGTTTCGAAATATTTTCGATTACTCAAAGACAACACAATATACGGTAAGGATTAGTACTCATTTACCCTTTATTTTAACTTAAATTTTTCTTTATAGCTTACACTTATAGTTAAAACTCGTTTATATTAGTAACATAACGGTTATACATACCTACTTATCATACAAAGAAAACACCCAGACAAGAAAGCAAATAAAAAAAATAGTTAATAATAAACAAGTACAAAAAAGATGACAAGCATAATTAAAATGAAATTGCGCAGAGCCACTTAAGAATTTGCCGCAGACGTCCAGAAATTCCATAAAAGCTTTTAAAACCTTCCCCCGTATTCATAACTTCGCGTGCCTGTGACGTGTTTATGAAAGGATCCGAACAAAGGCCCAGATTATCTCCGATCCCGTAAACGAACGAATTAAATGGTTTAAAGGGCCAGGAATCCTATGGCCTCCCGAAGGAATGCCGGCTGGAGGTACGGCGTCCTCGCGTTGCGGGCTGACATTATAATGCTACTTCTAACATTTTTTTCTGCAACTGAGCCAAATAATGTATCTTTTCGTATTATAACAAAAAGAACAATATAGCAACTATTTAGCAGATAGAATTTTGGAGCATTGGTTGATTTTCCTTGATGATTAACTTACCATTCACTGTTAACAAAGACCTTGAGAAAATGGACGTACAAAGGGTTCTCCTCACTAAAAGTGATCTTCAAGAAAATCTTTGCATGGACAAGATAGATCCCAAAATAAGATATTACTGCTTTCTCAATAATTTTATCATAAATTGATTTTATAATTGTATCAATTCAAGACAATATAATGGACGTGAAGTGTGTACGAAAATGCGTCTTGAATCTTGATCCAAATTTGGGAAAATGCGTCCTGATCCATTTTTTTTAAATGCGTCTTATTTAAAAATTTGCGGTTTTCGTTTATAATATTATCAGCCGACAATATCCAATACCCCGTCCAGGCCGCGAGTGTTCTGCCTATAATTTAGCGCTAACTCGCTAGATGGCGCGTCGGGCGGCTATCGAGCGATCTCGCGTCCCTCAGGAATATTCCATCGCGCATGCTAATTGGGAACAGCGCTGGCCCCGCATTTTTTGAATATCCCCCTACGTGTCTATTATTTATCCGGCTTTGTGCAGTGCTAATGATCGCGAATGACTTGTGTACAACCAGTACCAATATTTATCAACACTTTTGACAACTCATGCGCCATTACCTATGTGATTTGTAATAAGAGTAAAAATTACACAAACTGTAAAAATGGTGGAAATGTGTATATTTTGGTTGTGACTGTACATGATAATGAAATTGTGCTGCAGAGATTTTATTTGAATATGACTGTAGCGTTTTGTCGGCAAACAATTAGATAGATCTTGGGTAAAATTTTATTATTTCCATTAGTAGTCATGTCTATTGTGAATCCATAAGTTCTAAAGTCTAATTAGTTCTTTGAAAACCAGGTATGCGCGGCCATCTGTTATTATTACTCTAATTGCCGGTGTCATAGATGTATACTGTACGCCTGTACGGTGACTCAGCAGATATTCATGTTCACTGTTTTTTTTCTAAATATAATGTAATCTCATGCTACATAATATTAATTATATTTTCTAAATCTGAGCAATAATTACCTAATTTCAATAAACAAAAACCTTTTTCTCATAAAGAAATACTGTTCCCTAGCTACGAGTTTTAGAGTCACTAAAATTATTGTCAGCTCACACCAAGAATTAGGCTACATTCTCTTACAAATAAATACAATAACAAAAATAAATGAAACAAAATTTTCACAACTAAGAAGAGTGCTAATCAAGAATCAATGCTACAAAATATTGAGGTTTATTCCCTTATTTCCGCCTTCGGATAAACAAAAGCCACTTCTCACGTATTTCCGCAAGCGAAAATAATTTATCTAAAACACCACCATTACTCAGAGTTCCATTCAGCAGCCTCTAACAAATATCTATTGCGCAGGAGCAACAAAACGCAAAAAGATTTATGAAGCGCGATTTTCCATTAGCCCGCACGGAGCCGACCAATTTAATTAGACGGTCACACGGAAGGATCCAATACAAAACGCAAACGTACTTCTTGTAAAGTCTTATACTTATACATTATTTCTAGTAATTTCGTGATGTTCGCACACAAGACTATGAGCTTCTAGAAATGCCTATAGCCTTAGTTAAAAGGCCTTTTTTGATATTGTTTAATAAATCAATTTTCAACACACTTGCTCGTAAAGTGGCTCTTATTACACCGGTATCAGCATCGTAATGTAGCTTATTACACACTAGTGCGGTAATGTAATTTAAAAATAGAATCTCGACCAGAGCGAAGAAATAATAGCATTTCTTCCACTAGGGAAAAAAGTTTCCCTAGTGGAAGACCATTCTGTCAAATGACAATGAGCCTACAAAAACGAAAAAGTCTTTAGTCTTAAGTACAATAATCATGAATAAAGACTCCGACTTATTACTGTTTACATAAATTCTTGAAATTTTTATTTAAAGTTTATGGTAAAATTAGTAATCATTTAAATCTCTGGACAACACAGACCACACCCACACAGTCCACTCTTCAGCAAGAAACAACTGCACAGTCTGCACATGTGCTTAGGTGGTGAGCCTTTAGCCCGTTAGTCGCTTTTACGACACCCAAGGGAAGAGAGGGGTTGGTAGTATTATTTTGATGAACCCATCGTCGCTCTATGCTGTTGGATGTATGTGCAGTCTTTAGTCCGTTAGTCGCCTTTTACGACACCCAAGGGAAGAGATGGAAAGACTTTCTACCTTTCACATACCTAAATTTTGTCGATTTATACAGCAGCTTCCTGTTCAATACTTATTACTTTAAAAGTTTTAAAATGAATAGGTCTAGTTCTAGTAATTAAGAACTAAATTTACAGTCTACACCGCCGGAAATATTAAGTGAAGTACCTACAAAATGTTTTTGACAGCCTATTATCATCTAAGTCAAAAGAAAAATATGTTTTGGCTTGCCAAAGATTAATACACTAGAAAAACAACAAAAATAGGCAGTCATTTTCAGAAAATGTGTTTTTCTCACAAGTGTGTTGAAAAACTTCGTATGAAACCCGTGTGCAATGGTAATTACAATCCTCGGCTCCATTAAGACCTCGCCTTCGGCTCGGGCTCATAATCGATTATAATGACCAACATAGCACACTTGTATCATAATGTACTTATTGTAAATAGGTATGTCGATCGGTTGTTTCTGAAACATCCGTTAAATATAAAAAGAGAATAAAAACTGGTTCGGCAAATTTTTAAATCTTCGGATAAACTTGTCCTATTCTATACATCCAATAGTAAATAATACTTATTGTACAACTAAATAAAAATGGCCGTCGTGGTAAGAGTGTTATTTTTTTTAATAAAAATAAGTATTTTTGTTACGTTACGTTTTTTGCCTTAGATCAAATTACACTACGTTTTTCTGTTATAATAATCATTATCATTATCATCATTATTATCAGACGAAAAACGTCCACTGCTGGGCAAATGCCTCCCCCAAGAATCTTCACCACGTCCAGCCTTCGCCTTGTGTTGCTCGCATCCAGCGGCTACACGACCTTTACCAATTCTTGCTGGAGGCCTGCCTACACGATTTCAATCAACATAACTTAAATCAACAATATTTAATAAAAAGATACGACTATTATTGATTTTTAAACATATACATTTTTATTATGTTTATCACCTCATTCAAGAAAAGACCGGAGATGACTACACTTTTTCGAAATGACTGTAGTAAACGATAACTAATAGGTAGGTAATAAAACATAAGTAGAATAGTGTAAAATGTAAATCGTGTAGATTACCAAATCAGTGTAAATTAGTTCGTCTTATGCAAGTAAAGCCTTTTAGTGATCCGTATTAAGTAAGTATTATATTGAAAATATATTTGTTCCGTTTTCATAATTCAGGTGAATCTATCGGTGTTAATAATAATAATTACAGGCGATACTTCTGGTATTTCTTGACAAGGAAGTAGGTGTCGTATGTTTTTAATATTGTACATACAGACATTAATTAATTAATTATTAAGGGTGGATTCGACCAAACTGGAATAAGACTTACTCCGAGATTAGATTATAAAAATTCGGCGCATAATCACGGTATAAGACCTTATTCCAGTTTGGTTGAATCCACCCTAAGAGAGACAAAACCTTTTTAGGGAGCGTACAAGAGCTTAGCTTATTTCAGAATAGGGAAAAGACAGGATATTATATTTCGTAGGCCCACATAAGGACACACAAAATGGTAAAACGCAATACAATATAAGATTATCATTAAAATTGTTACCTATTTAATTTTATAAGATAATTAATGGACTTTATTAAATATTTTTTTACCATAAATATTTAAAAGAAGTTTACAGCGTTGCGTCGTTTACACCAAGCTGAAAACTGACAAACGGTATCCTCCACAAACTGTATCTGCGCAGAATTAATTGCGGCTGCGCGTGCGCCGATAGCGGAAAATCGCCCTGACGGCGCAGCTAGGCGCAGGCGGCCTAGCACTGCGCCCGGCTACATCTAGGCGCTATCTACACGCTACACGACCTACTGTTTACAAGGGTACTTGTAACATTCATTTGTTGTTCCAGATCCTTTGGAAGATACGAATTGTTAATCAAACGACTTGGCTATAGAAAATTATCTAGGGATCATTAAAGTATGGTAACATAAGTTAAAATTGTAGCCTCAGGCCCTCAGCCCACTATGTATTGGTATTGATTGTTGCTGGGCAAAATGACAGACTACGATCTGGATTGTTTGAAGATTGTTGTGAAGCATCTTCTTCAATTTCGAGTCAGTGGATGTGTGAGGTCAAGTTCGAGAAAGGCATGTTAAGTCTGTCAGCTATTGTCGAATGATGGCGTGGTTACCGCCCTTATCTCCGCATGCCTGATGGGACATGTGAAGAGGTCTGTAAACCCTGCTTTAGGACGTTTAAAGGCAGACGATGACTCTTAGTCATTGTTAAAAATAATGTTCGCGTACAATTTGTGAGTTTAATCGAACTCTTAAAACTTTAGAAAGGGCGATATTATTAGGCGAATACTCGGTAGTACTTCACACAAGAGCATGCGCACTAACGACGTCCAATGACGAAAATGACATGTGCTTTCTCTCTTATTAGCCGTTGTGCAACCAGCAACAATAGCTCTTTAAAGCTAGGGGATAATCTTCCGAATTATTAAGGTAAACAAAGGCATATTGAATGTCATTATAAATTATGTGTACGGGAGTTTTGCGACATATCATCTCATTGTCTCAGCCTGTTTACTGGCGCAATATACATGCACTATTACATAAGTCTCTAATCTTTCATTGACAGTGGTGTTCTTTTTAACTAACTACCATAGACATTATGTCGTCGTTGTAACTACTGTCCCTTGTCCCAGCTCGCATTACGTTATCAAGCATGTTTTCATACTATCGTTATATTCATTTACACACGTGACTAATTAAAAAACAAAACGGATACATTTTTTACATCCAATAAACATTACACTGATTATAACATGACTATTAACTGACTGGCCACATAATTAAAAACGCTGAACAGTTTCTTTTTTTATTGAAATTTAAATACAGAACACTGTGTCTATGTCACTTCTAGTATAGTTTTATAAATATTATTGAAACAATATTTTTTTGTAAAATAACAATGGGGAAAAATAAAATTGCGAGAAATCTACCAGGGAAGTCATAATAAAACTTCGTGAAAAGAATTAGTCGTACAAATAGATCTATAGCTGATCATCTGCTTTGTTCAAAAACGATGGCTTACCATTAAGCATTTTATTATGTATCAAACGACTTCAAATATTCCGCTCGCGTCTAAACAGAGAAAGATATGGCGATGATAGAAATATCGTTCGTTTGGCAAGACAAGATCCTTTTATGAGGTCTAACACGTCTAACGAGATAAGAAAAGCATATCGATGGTTGAAAGGCTAATTGGTCTAAGCGACATTTTTTGCGATATTGAGTTATATATACACACCTAATTATTCGGAATCAGCAAATTTTTCTCCGTCGTTTGAGTCAGGTTTCGAAATGTTTTGACTACTTTTTTGGCGCTTAGCACCCAGAGCAAAACAGGCCTCATTTCTATGCTCATTGATTTCTACGACACAAAATTAGACAAATTTGACGACTCGATGGCTTATGCTTTTTGATTTTTCGAACTTTTATAACATGTGTCGATTAAGGCATTAGGTTCTTTCGCCATGGTTGTGGTTTTGTCGTTTGGTCTATTTTGTATTAAACCATAACAAAATAAACTTCGTCGTTTAGCCCATTTTGCATCCAACTACATTAAAAAACTGTGTCGCTCTCAAATATCTTATGGGCATTGGACGTTGCTGAATAATGATGGCCTAAGCATCAATATCTAGTACTATAATCTATAATCTAGTAATGGGCATCTGCATCAAAACTACTTCACTCTGGTTCATCACCTTCATGTTGGATTATGCTCATTGGGCATATTCAACTGCTAATTAATTTGGCGCTCAATTCAGTTTTTATTCTTAGTCGATGCTTGAGCCACTTTACTTTCAGCTATTATACTAACGATAGGCATTTGAACCATTTTGCTTTTCAAAAAATAACTAAATTTGATGCATTTTGGGTCAACCAACATAAATTTTCTAAAATAATACACAATTACCAACAGTAACGGCTTAAAAATCTTCCTTACTTAGGGATACACTGTATTAAAAAAGTCTATTAGATAGGTGTTTATTAAGGATTTTTTTTATAAACAAAAACTTTAATCCGTCCTCCTGCAAGTTTTACAAAATGTCGCTTGGATCAATTAGCTTTTCAACCGTCGATATTTTGGAGAAAACAACCCTTCAGCGATCTCAGCACGCACTATTCGAAGACGTTTGGTAGAATAAAAGTTGCACGGACGTATAGCAAGAAAGGTACCCATGTTGAAACAGTGCCATAGGCAAGCCCGTCTTCGTCTTGCATATTGTTAGCTTGTCAGCTCGACAGTGGAAAAACGTTATTTTTTCTGATGAAACCAATATAAACAGTGTGTTCTGATTTGACTGAGCATTTGACCCCAAATACACAAAAAAAACTTTAAAGTATGGCGGTGGAAATGTGAAAATTTGAGGGTGCTTTTCTGGTCACGGAATCGGACCTATTAAGCTCGTAGAAGGTAACATGGATCAACTTCAGTAAAAAAATATATTGGAAACATCAATGTTACCTTATGCTGAAGAGGTTCTTCCGGTAATTCGGATATTTCAGCACGATAATAATAATAAACATACGGCACGCTCAGTAAAGGAAATTCTCGAAACACAATCAGCTTATGTCTTAGACTGGCCAGCTAACAGCCCAGATCTAAATCCAATCGAACATCTTTGGTGCGAAGTCAAGAAAACAGTATCAAATCGACAATGCGGCAATTTAAGAAAGCTTTATGATGTTTTTTTAGAAGATTGGAACTCAATTTCTTTTGAAAAATGTAAGAAATTAATAGAACCGATGCCTCGCCGCTGCAAATATAAGCAGTTATTAAGAGCCGTGGACATGCCACAAAATATTAATTATTGTTTAAACTATATTTGTTCGCGCCACAGCGCGACGGATAACCGTCTCTGCGCCGGTCAATTAAGATGCATATTGGTGCAACGACTGGGCAACGAATGATCGGCCAATCACAGCGAGTTGACAATTATACTCGACGAAGTGTCCGCCGGCGCCGCGCAACGGGAGTGTGCTTCGACCTTTTAGAGAGAATCCACGCGCGCGCGCGCGCAAGAACTCAGCCCGTGAACAACCATGTGTTAAGTGTATGTGAATTAAGAGCGCTTTGTTTACCAGCTCAACTACCCCTAAAACGCCTACGACCAGTGCCCTGAGTGAACTGTGTTGTGTGTTGCTGCCTTCAAGCCTGCGACCCCGCGCCTAGAGCGCCAGCTGCCTTCAGCTCCAACCAGCTCCAGCCCGAACCAAGTAAGCCCCAGATATTCCCTTACCTCCTGCCTAACCCATATTCCGTCGCTGTTACGGCGAACGCCTTTCGCCGTAACATTTTGGTCCTTCGAGCCGGATACATACAGTCCACTAGTTTTTAAACCCTACATTTCACTTTTTGCCTCGACTCGTGCCGCCACCCATACACGTCTACACAACTGCACACAACACCCACACAATGCACGCCAGCCCAAACACCTCTTACTGCCCTTACTGTAGGACTAGGGGGCATAGATTAATAGCGTGCGCTACCTACAATGCCCAGCCGACGCAGGGCCGGTGGGACTTTGTGGTGTCGCGCGAGCGCTGTCCCCGCTGTCTCGGACCACATTACCCGGACGAATGCAAGTCGGTGAAGGCATGCAGAGTGTGTGGCATCGCAGATCACCACACATCCCTTCACCGACCGGACGATGCCACACAGCATTACCAGCCGGAATCGGCGGCGCGGTGGCTTCCGCCCGCGCTACGGGAAACTCCGGCAAAGCGACCCAACGACAGAACGCTGCATGCGTCCTCGCATGCACAGCGGTCGCATGAGGGGTCGCAGGAGTAGGTACATGTTACCGTAGACATTCAGCCCCACATTATTAATACAGTCCACCATTATATATATATAGGATAACTATTTCAGCCCATTAACTATTTCATTACATGTTGGTCATTCGACCCGTTAAAATAATATTTACTCATATTTCGTAGTTATCACGTAACTTAATTTTAATTTCTGATTTTTAAATCTTATCGCGTAACATTCCTAATTTCATTACCTTACATGACCCTTTCTGCACGATAGACGTTGCAAAGTGCATTGCGAAATATTATTAACCTACCTACAAAAATAAATTAAGAACGTGTTCAAAGAACAGTGTTCGATTCGTGTTATATTTTTTCTTACTAATTAGATTGCACATATAACTTTAGTTAAGTATAACACACCCGCGTCTAGACGACGATATTGTTGTTTTCCCCGTTTTATTTTGTAATGAAATTTTTATGGTCGTGTCGTGTTAAATCGGCTCAGATCTCGTGCATGCTCACCACGCGTGCCAAATAGCGTGCTTTATTTTTTCGCTCGTGTTAATTTTATGTTTTTTCTGCCTTTAATTCTTGCCTTGGCAATCGACTCAATCTCGTGAGTGCTCACCACAAGAGCATAGTACTTCTACACACGTGCACCCACACATCAGCCTGCAGCACACAAACACATGTAGTCAGCCCGCACCTATACGGTGCATGACATCAGACGCGCTTTTGCGCCCCCGCGCCGCCTGCGCTTCAGCGCCCCCGCGCCCCCACGCCTTTGCGTTGACTGCGGCCCCCGCGCTTATGCGCCCCCTGCGCTTCTGCGCCCCCGCGCCCCCACGCCTTTGCGTTGACTGCGGCCCCCGCGCCCCCACGCCTTTGCGTTGACTGCGGCCCCCCCGCGCCCCCACGCCTTTGCGTTGACTGCGGCCCCCGCGCTTATGCGCCCCCTGCGCTTCTGCGCCCCCGCGCCCCCACGCCTTTGCGTTGACTGCGGCCCCCGCGCCCCCACGCCTTTGCGTTGACGCGGCCCTTTGCGCTTACGCGCCCCCGGCGCCCTCTGCGCCCCCGCGCCCCCACGCCTTTGCGTTGACTGCGGCCCCCGCGCTTATGCGCCCCCTGCGCTTCTGCGCCCCCGCGCCCCCACGCCTTTGCGTTGACTGCGGCCTCCGCGCCCCCACGCCTTTGCGTTGACTGCGGCCCCCGCGCCCCCACGCCTTTGCGTTGACTGCGGCCCCCGCGCTTATGCGCCCCCGCGCCCCCACGCCTTTGCGTTGACTGCGGCCCCCGCGCCCCCACGCCTTTGCGTTGACTGCGGCCCCCGCGCCCCCACGCCTTTGCGTTGACGCGGCCCTTTGCGCTTACGCGCCCCCGGCGCCCTCTGCGCCCCCGCGCCCCCACGCCTCTGCGCTTACGCGCCCCGTGCGCCTATGCGCCTTCGGCGCTTCGCGCCCCCGCGCCCCCTGTGCTTCGTGACACAGGGTTTCAGCCCTCATACAATTGTACTCATACAGTCACACACGTGCATTCCTCCCAGCTCATCATATACACACCCACTCGACATTAACTCAACACAGCACGAATCGGGGCTGTAGTTCCCCTTTAACTTCCATTCCTTCCCCCCCCCCCCTCCTACCCTCTGGGGCCCGGGAAGATGTTCGCGCCACAGCGCGACGGATAACCGTCTCTGCGCCGGTCAATTAAGATGCATATTGGTGCAACGACTGGGCAACGAATGATCGGCCAATCACAGCGAGTTGACAATTATACTCGACGAAGTGTCCGCCAGCGCCGCGCAACGGGAGTGTGCTTCGACCTTTTAGAGAGAATCCACGCGCGCGCGCGCGCAAGAACTCAGCCCGTGAACAACCATGTGTTAAGTGTATGTGAATTAAGAGCGCTTTGTTTACCAGCTCAACTACCCCTAAAACGCCTACGACCAGTGCCCTGAGTGAACTGTGTTGTGTGTTGCTGCCTTCAAGCCTGCGACCCCGCGCCTAGAGCGCCAGCTGCCTTCAGCTCCAACCAGCTCCAGCCCGAACCAAGTAAGCCCCAGATATTCCCTTACCTCCTGCCTAACCCATATTCCGTCGCTGTTACGGCGAACGCCTTTCGCCGTAACATTAAACTAATTTCACATAATTGATGTATTTTTCTAGTAAACATTTTATCATATATCTATATAGCATTGTGAATGCAAAATTTCATTAATAAAGATATTTTTACTTAGCCTATGTTTCATCTAAATAAATTCTCAAACAATTCAATCGCAAAAACTGACATAAGTCTCTTAATGATTTTTTAAGCAAAATCAATCATATTGATATCTTCTAAAATTAGAACAATTCTGGTTTGAAGTTTCAGACCTAGTAATATAATAAGAGCAAAGTTTTTATTCTGCGAAATGAGCAAAACCATCACGCGCTTGTGGTAAAAATTAAAATTTACTTTTTAAAGAAGGGGGTGCCCTGCGGAATATCAATACAAATATTTTCATTAACAATTATTGTTTCATGTGTAAAATTAAGAAACAATCGTGTCGTTTTATTTGTGTATTGTTTGTTATTGTTTAAAGACATTGTTTCAAATTTCAACAAGGCCATGACCTTGTGCAATGATCAGGCTAACTTACTTAAGTTCTTTTAATGTACCTATTTAACTATTTCAGCGCATAGTACAAGTGACTTGAAAATACGTAACTTTTCACACTTTCGTGCACTACCCCCTTAATTATTTGTCCAGCTTTGTTGTTTTAAAATTTGTTACTCTTTAGAAAAAAGGTATTTTTGTGAAAAATCCATTATAATTTTACACGTTATGTTCCTTATTCCTTTCGTTTTGGTCATTTGTGAATATTTCATAATAAAATATATTAATTCCGGTGAGAAACACAAAAAGTAAGTATTACAATTTTGTTCAATAACTTTCTGTTTTGACCACCACTGTATGTTCAGAATTATTGTAATCAACTTGTTTACAATTTATTATTAATAATTACGTTAGTTACTTTTATAGAGGTAAAGATCTTACAAGTTTCAATTATTGAAACCATAGGGTTGTAATTTCATTTTCAGTTTAACATCAATTTACTAATTTGGTTGGGAAACAATAGGTAAACAATATCTAAATTGTATGAGGTATATAGGTACAATGAGCATACTGAACACATTCTCTCATGCTCCTAAACCAAATGTATTGCGAGTTACAATACTCACAGCTTTACAACAAGATCAGAAGCATTGTTAACAGCGGAGAGTACACCATATTATGCAAATGCACCAACCCAATTGTTTATCAGACTCGGCAGAGTGGAGCGCGTTTAATACGCATTGAGGTACTATAACTAGAGACGCACCGCGAAGCAAGTTTTTGCGCACTGGCTTGCGGCCCATGGGCTGCAAACGCCTGACAACAAAGCCCCACGCTGCACGCTGGGCCCCGTTCCTTAGACAGCACAAAAATTAGTTTTTAAGTATTAATAATAATAATTGATGGTGTAGTATAACTAAAACTACTATTATTTACACACTTTGCATTGATATTTTGTACATAACATTGAGTCCGATGATGTAACTGTACTTTCGTTATATTCATACGTGTAAGGTTCTAATTCTAACATTTCGAGGGCTTCTTTGTCAAACGTTTTTCATTTTTGCACACTGGCCTTAAGTGTAGTCCTGAGGTGTAGTCAAGATCTTAAGTTTTCATACTATGAGTAGCAGCAAATAATAGCAATAATAAAAAAGCGTTTATTTCCCATTCAATGATACAAAGTAACGTAAATGCTCCTATCACCGCCAGTTTTAGCAGTCTTCGGATTCAAATTAAAAAAATAGATATAAGCTGTTATGTTAGGAAAGATGTTATAGTTATGATGTTATAAATTCAGTATTCAATCACACAATAATTATTAAATAATAGTTTCCAAAAGAGCAGTTCATTCATAGACCGACCCATGGAATGCGGTTAGATTCTTTTACCGTTTTTTCTGCTTCTATTACCGACCCTTACGAAATTACCACTTTCCCTATACTATAAAATAAAATAAAAAATAGTAGTAAAATGTATTTATTGAGTATTTATAACAGATTTATTCTTGCGGTGTAGAAAAAAATAATTACTGTCTAATAGGAAAAAATCTGTACCACAAAAACCGTGTTTCATACTAAATGATAGGGAATCAAAACTGAGATGGTATATCCAGTATTCCTGGAATCTTGAAATTTGGTATGAAGGTAATTGTTATCGGAAAGCTTAAAAGAAAAATTCAAAAATGAAGAATTTATATGAATCAGTTTTTCCAATTTTTAAACGCCAATATAACGTGACGCTACGTTGAATATATTTTACAAAGGTGGTTCTAACATGGTTCTTATTAAGGTAAGCACAGGTATTACCGAGGTAAAATAAAGGCCTTAAGGTTTAAGCTTTCGAAATAAGAATTTCCGATCGTAAAAACAGTTACAAGTATATCTTTCCTGATACTTTGAGATCTGGACTTTAGGAATCTAATGATAAAAGATAGGTTTTGAGTAAATGTGTAAAGAAATAAATAATTTAATATAAAAAGACGGATGTAGCTAATACCGAGGTATGCTAAAGTGGTTGCAGCTAATACCGCGAATTGTGATTCTATTACCGATGGTAGAAAAATAATAAGCATTTTGGTTCCGTACAAATCTTTATTAAAAACAAATTGTTGGCATTTCTATGTATGAGGAAAACATCGTGGGGAAAACTGCACACACAGGCGACTGAATGTGTAACATGATCCAAGCTGGTTAGGTTCCCCTGTTAACAGGGTTACGGAGATCAGACGGCAGTCGCTCCACAGTGATTACCTGATCTTTCCAATCCTGGATCATGGTCCAAAGTTAAGGAGGTAGAGTTGGCGGTAAATCAAGCTGCCCACCATTTTTTTCTAATCTATGAAAATAAAAATAAATTTTATTTTAAAAGAAAAGAGGTAGCCTGCCTACGTAAAAATTAAATCCTCAGTTAGAAAAGTAGGTAGGTATAGGTAAAAATAGGGTTGTTAATTTCATATTGTTATTTTTTAGGTATTGTTCCTAGAGAATCCTAATCAGTCGGTATTAGATTTCTATGGTGAAGTTAATACCGAGAAATAACACTCGGTAATAGCTTCTTAAACAATTTATTACCGAGTAATGGCTTGTTTTCACCATCGGTGATAGCTTCATTTGCGGTAGTGTAAATAATCTAATTCCGAGGAATAAACATTTATTAATTTTAAACAAAACAAAAGTTTAATCGATATACCTAAACATATACATGTTATTTGAATTAAGTACTGCGGTTTAAAATACAGACTAAGGTAAAGTTTCATGTCGTATACAATTTAGTGCTCTCATACAAAGTTAATTTTTATGACTCAGTTTAGGACATAAAAATAAGAGTTCTAGTGCAATTGTCATACCGCGAAAATAGTTTTTTTACGATAAATACATAATTACCTAAACGAATTAACAAATCATTTGGGTTACTGCTATATACAATTATCCTAAAAATTCAATAAAACTATTGATACTGATTTATGCTATTACCGTGGTCATAACATTCAAGAAGAAAATTGTGAAACTATCAACGCGGTATTTTATTTTTATTTACTGTCGAAGAATAGTGTAAAATAAACGAAAATTAGATAGTGTAACTATCATAGCTGAAACTATAACCCGCCTTGTGACCTACTTCGAATCTGTTTAAATAGTTTCTCTACGACACATTAACCTTAGTAATATATTGTGTGTACTTACATTTGGCGACTCGCGTTTAAATGGAGGTCGTGCTCCGGTGCCGATTTGAAGCAAACTAATCGTTGTTTTGTTTTTCTGCTTTGTTGTGCACAGTCCGCCACGGATCCATCCAAACGAATATAAATTGATCTTTCAAAAAAGTTTAACTTTTTCAGTAAAATAATATGCCTGTAATTGCTTAAAAGTACAATTATATTACATACATCGGTGTTACCTGCAGATTTTTGATTACTGCGGTAATACCTGCGTTTACCTTATACTGGTGCATATATAAAAGTTAATTTACCTTAGAGGACAGTACGAAACCCTCATTACGAAAGTCCGACTCGCACTTGGCTGGTTTATTCTCAAGTTTTTGTGTACTAAAATTTGGCCTTAAATATCTTTTCATCTATGAGTCGGTAAAAGAATCAAGTACCAATGAATATTACAATACTCTATTAGCGATCAATAAAATTAATAATTAACAGTCTACATTATTAACCCATGGAAAACAGTTTAATTCGATTTCTTTTAATATCAATTAGTCACTAATTTAGATATCAAAAAAAATCAAAATCAAAATTTCTTTATTTGGTAAGCTTAAAATAAGTATTTTGAATCGTCTAAATTTACTCCTCTATATGGATGGATGGACACCCACCTTCCCACCTCACCCACTCAGGACGTCTTTTAGCTATGGAGAAGAACGGGTGCAAGAAACTCCACAGCTTTAAAATAATATAGAAGTAACGATATTTACAAAACAATAATGTCGTTACCAAATCATACAATCAGTTATAAATATAATAATCAAATACTTATTGCTCGTTTCTGTAAAATAAATACGAGTATAGTTTTAACATCATCCACTGTTACCCACAAAAGGACGCCATACGACATGACACTATGAAAATAACTAAAGTAAACAGTCCTAGCAGTTTCAACATCTGTTAATTGTCTAATTTTTCTAATCGCATATGCTGCTGATCTGAGTATGCCGGCCAAATTCGATATATGCGGAATCCATTGGAGTTTTAAGTCAAGTAAACTGTCGAGTCTACCAAATCTAGTTTCACACCATTCATTCTAACATCGGTTTGTTCGGTCTTAACATTTCGGTTTGTTCGGTCTTGACATTTGGTAGTGTAAAATTAATTTGGTTTTTTTAGCGTTAAGCTGTAAATTTGCACTAAACCAACTGAGTACCTCTGAGTAGAGAGCGTTGTTAACATCGCACCTAGTCACATTAAAAATTAGTGAAGTATGATCTGCAAACAATACAATATCACAGAAATTTTCTACAAAGAATGGCAAGTCATTAATATACACCAAGACATTTTAGTGGTTGTTTTCCAGCGGCAGAACGATTTACCTTTATTAGTACTATCAAATCATGCAAGTTATTTTTTTAAAATAAAAATATTGTTTTTCTCAAGTAATAAAAAAGATAATCATCAACTCGAAAGCGTGACAATATTACTTAATGGGGGAGCTTCTTTTACTTTAAACATTGATTACGTGCGGCAGGCAGTACTCAAATACGTGAAATCTTGTATAAGAAACTATCGTTTCTCACGCTTTCGAGTTGATGATTATTTTTTTGATTACTTAGTTGAGAACAAAAATATATATTTTTTTAAATAACTTTCAGGATTCGATAGTACTACTAAAGGTAAATCGTTCTGCCGCGGGAAAACAACCACTAAAATGTCCCGGTGTATATCAAAAATAAGAAAGGGCCAGGAATTGACCCTTGTGGAACTCCCATTTTTACATGAGATCCGGATGACTTAGTTCAATAACGTCGGCAGTTTGTGTTCTAGAACTAAAATACCACTGTATCAAATTACGCGCAAGACCTTTGAGACCATAGTAATTTAACTTCCGGTGTCCGGTGCTCAACGCAATCAAAAGCTTTGGACAATTCGCAGAAAACTCCAAGAGCGTTCTGAGACTTCTCCCATAATAGAAAAGGATAGAAAACGTTATTTAAAATATATTTTCGTAAATTGATAGAGATAATGGCTAACGTTGGATCGAGTTTTACCCAAAATCTCTAAGAAAAACGGTCTAATATGAATGATTTAATAAATAGATCGTTAATAGGGGGTAGTTAATAGGAGCTTTTATTACTTATCTAAAATATAATTACTTACTAATTAGGTACATTGAAAATTAACAGCAGTGTAAAAAATAGTATAAGTATGACTCAGTGATTGGGGAGAGTCCACAACCCCCTGCTATTCCGTCATACCCTTTCACAAACATTTTAATAGATTGATTTAAATATCATCGAGTAGATATATAATTTATACTTTTAAATAAAGCCCTGAGCAGATACCAGAGATTGCTTCTCGAATAGCCACCTGCGACGTGCTTTACGGAACATCGGAAGGGATCGATCGAGAATTGCACGAATGAGTGGCGGCAAGCAAGTTATTCCATATTTTGGCAGCAGCATACTTGAAGATTTGAAGCAACCCCCGGCCCGCTCAGTCTAACCGTAGGTAAGTATTCTCTATCTCTGTGTGGTGTTATGTTATGATCTTTTTTATAACAATTTTGTAAGTAACTTAAATAAGGAACATGCGTATTTCAGTGTGACGCTATTAGACATACTTATTTACTATACGTTTTTCAAATTAGTATTGAGTAAATGCTTATTGTTGCAGTAGTAGTATTTATGAATAGTAACAGCATTTACGAACTAGTTTTATAATAGATAGCTACTATGTACAAGTTACTCTTCCATATTTTAAGCCACTTTTTAAAATTTTACCCACGCTTACTACCCGCCCCTTGCGTTGTCCGCTGTCATCTTGTTGAGCACATTTTTTGTATGGAATAGCTGCTCTGGTTATAATAACTCAATATTAATACGCGGCCAGTGTGGTTTAATTCTGCGTTTTTTACAGAGCGAGCGGTGTGTCGCGGCCCGCGGCCCACATGTGGAGCGTGGCTGCGTGTACGGTAAACGCGATACTATCAGCTCTAGTTGATATCATTTTAATTTGTAGTTTACACGTCTACTTGGCTACTTGAAAATATCAATTCGCATAGAATTTGCAGCAGAATATTTACAAAAAAACTAAGACGGTTTGCGCCGACCTTAGAGCAATAACCCAAGCCCGACCGAGCGATGCGACGAAATGACGGCCCTACCGTGCAGTGTGTCTAAAAGCTATTTGATCGAGCTAAGGATACATAAGTTTCTATAGGTCGGGGAAAAAGTTTCTTTGCATTTTTTAAGAAAATTTAAAACATTTTCCAATTGAGTTTATTTACATTTAACTAAAGTATGTAGGTGCCATTTTGTTTGATAACTTTTTGCCAACTTCTAGGTAGGGACATAATCCCATTGCCATAGAAATTTTGGGGCTTCTGATCAAAATACGGTGACAAGTGGTTTTGGCAGTCCTCTCGTGATATTAACCTGATACTGCCTAAAGAATTCTGAAGAGACCGAAACAGGTGGAAATCTGAAGGTGCAAGGTCAGGACTATACGGCGGATGCATTAACACCTCCCAGCAAAAATTAAGAGAATTTTTGCTGAGTGGCTAAAGATGTGTGAGGTCTAGCGTTGTCATGATGAAAAACCACACCCCTTCTGTTGATTAATTCCGGCCGCTTTATCTCAACTTTTTGCTTTAAACTCATCAGTTGTTCGCAGTAGAGTTCAGAATCGATAGTCCGTGGTGGTAACAGCTCATAATTAATAATGCCCTTCCTTTTTGTTTTAATCTAAGTGCCCTTCCAATACCACCACACACACAGCATCACCTTGTTGCGAGTTAACCCGGGTTTCGCCATGGTCTGTGAAGCCTGACCGGCCTTTGACCACGACCTTTTTCGCACGTTCTTGTCGTAGGTACGTGATCCACTTTACATCATCAGTTATCAGCTTCTTCAAAAATGTTTCGGTTTCATTACGTCGCGTCGTAATAAAGAATCACAAATGAGTATACTCATTTGTTCAATTGTTTTGTTTTATTAGATTTCTTTCAGTGAGCTCATGAGGTAACCAAATATCGAGCTTTTCAAATGCGCCAAAACTGTTTTGTTGCCAATTTCCAGTTCTTCAGCTACGTCGTAACTACTGATATGCCGATCTTGCTCTACTTTTTCAAAAATAGCATCCATTTTACCCGTAAGAGGTCTATTACATCTCGAATGTGATTTTTGCGTAAAATGCCCATTTTCGCATTTTGTAGTAATTTTGAGGTTGTATTTATCGTTTTTATCGAAATAGGATATCATAATCCTTATAAAATCTTTATTCACTGCACAACACAGAGAATAACATTTTCTTTTCATTTACAACCTAAGTGAAATTCATTCATTAATTCCACTTAGATTTTCGATATTCCAGCTCGAATGCCCTTTTCGCCTGCATTCGCATCTTTTATCACCATTATTACCATGACGATCGGTCAATAATCATAGAAGCTACATCACTTTTATATACGGAAATACCCGTTTTTCTACTATTCCAAACCTTAAGGGACCACCTCCAGGTCACAAACACTGCACAACACAGAGAAGAGAATAACATTTTCTTTTCTTCTACAAGGAAATTCATTAAACCCCGATGAAATTCACATAGATTTTCAAAATTCCGACTCGAATGCACTTCTCGCCTGCATCCGCATCTTTTAACACCATTACCAAAACAATCGGTCAATAATCATTAATCATAGAAGCTACACTGGGGTGCGCTACATTTAATAGAACTACGTTTGATATATTTTCATTGTAATAACGTTCATTTGACATAATGAACAATATATATAACAACTAATATCATAATTCTTCTTAATATAATAGTAGTTTATTATAATGTTTATTTAATATAAAATCATTTAATATAATATTCCTTTGATTGAATTTCGCTTTACTTTAGAATCATTTATTATATTTATCATTTCATATAAGTATTTTTTTTTATTATAAAGATAAATTTAAATAAGTTTTATTTAATCAACTTATCAACTGAAATAACTTTTGCCTTAGATGAGTTTTAATTGGTATATTCATCATTTGATATTATAACATTGCCCTGGTAACCTATCATACCTACTTGAAGGGGTCGCGGGGCTAAAGTAATTTTTCTTTATTAGGTACAACAAAAATACTAGCTTCCCTAGTCCTGTAGGTCACGTGATAGGTTAGAAATTTAAGACAATCGCGAAGCGCAGCGTAGCGATTGTCTTAAATTGACGATCGGTCAATAATCATAGAAGCTACATCACTTTTATATACGGAAATACCCGTTTTTCTACTATTCCAAACCTTAAGGGACCACCTCCAGGTCACAAACACTGCACAACACAGAGAAGAGAATAACATTTTCTTTTCTTCTACAAGGAAATTCATTAAACCCCGATGAAATTCACATAGATTTTCAAAATTCCGACTCGAATGCACTTCTCGCCTGCATCCGCATCTTTTAACACCATTACCAAAACAATCGGTCAATAATCATTAATCATAGAAGCTACACTGGGGTGCGCTACATTTAATAGAACTACGTTTGATATATTTTCATTGTAATAACGTTCATTTGACATAATGAACAATATATATAACAACTAATATCATAATTCTTCTTAATATAATAGTAGTTTATTATAATGTTTATTTAATATAAAATCATTTAATATAATATTCCTTTGATTGAATTTCGCTTTACTTTAGAATCATTTATTATATTTATCATTTCATATAAGTATTTTTTTTTATTATAAAGATAAATTTAAATAAGTTTTATTTAATCAACTTATCAACTGAAATAACTTTTGCCTTAGATGAGTTTTAATTGGTATATTCATCATTTGATATTATAACATTGCCCTGGTAACCTATCATACCTACTTGAAGGGGTCGCGGGGCTAAAGTAATTTTTCTTTATTAGGTACAACAAAAATACTAGCTTCCCTAGTCCTGTAGGTCACGTGATAGGTTAGAAATTTAAGACAATCGCGAAGCGCAGCGTAGCGATTGTCTTAAACAGAAATACTAGGTGCCCTACTCCTGTAGCTCACGTGATAGGTTAGAAGTTAGAAGTTGCTGACATCCTTGCTTATACAATAATCATACCTTCAGAAACTTATTTTAAAGGATTATTTTTTGTGTTCTATTTGAAACATGTTTATAGGAATTGATTGTTAGTTTTTAAGAATGTTATTTAAATTGCTTGCTATATTAAAGATTATTATTCAAACCAAATATTCGATTAAATGAGTATTATATGTTAAGAATAATATACCTTTTAGTTTTTATGATGAACGATTTTATACGAATAGTTTGTTATCCGTTCTAAAATTAGATCTTTCGTTTATTATACTTTGTGATTATTATAAACAAAATTATTTTATCTAAAATTATATATTGTAAACGTTATGACATTTGTTGTTAAATCATACATTACACACCCGCTACACTGGCCTGCAAAAATACGTATCACACTTTTAAAATTGTAATATTTTTTAAATTACTTAAGTTAAACAAGACACCAAGACTGAAAAATGTTACTATTGTATAATTTACTATAGTTTCAAAAAAAGCTGATAAATTTGCTATTTTTACGTTTTGTATTTTAAATCTCTAACTTATATAGTTAAGAAAAAAAAAATTTGAAAATGTGATAAGTACTTATTTTTTCAGGCCAGTGTACATCACTTTTACATTACAGAAACGGGTATTTACCCGTTTTTCTTCAATTTCAAATCTAAAGGGATCACCTTACAGATCACAATTATTAACCGATTTTCAAAATTGTTTCGCCATTTTGTAGCTAAACTAATAGTTACCCTAGGACTTTTTTTAATTTTTTCCTTAGGCCGGTTTTTTTCGAAATAGTTACAAGTTACTAAACAAACACTCTCCAAAAAACCCGATTATTTTACATATTTCAAAATTACAAAAAAGTTACCAGGCGATTTTCAAAATTTAAACGCTCACACGTGTCTCGATAAATTTCTCAACTTTAGGTACTATTTCCATCTCGATTTTCCTAAAATCCTCGGAGTTATGGCCAAAAATACGTCTCAGGCGATTATCGCCTGATAACCATTTTCAAGGGTAAAATTAATTTTACTATTGAAAATTTTTGTATACTACAGCTTTTATTCAGTTCGAAATGCTAGTTGGGCGATGAGCCTTCTAGCAGGGTTTCGATTGAGTCCAAAACTGCTAGCTGGTACTTAGCAGAACCATCCCAAGGTAACAGCAGTAATCCATGCACGGGCGGATGCAGATCCGACCGTGCATGGAGTACTGCGCCAAACTGCCAAACTGTCCAAAGCGCAGGCTTTTTAGAGCAAAAGTAGTTGATCCGGCGAGAAGCACCGCTTAGCCCTTGAGCGAGGACGCCTAATTTTTTGCAGCACATTTTGCGATGGACTCGGTATACTCACCAACATTTAGATTGGACGACATAATCAGGCCAAGAAGCTGCAGGTTTTCGGTCACCGGTAGAACACCCTGGAAATTCGGAGTCAGTTGGTAGAGACTCCGTTTGGCGGTAAATAAACAAGCCTGAGTTTTGGCGGCATTGAAACTGACAAAATTGACTCTGCGCCAGTCAGAGACTGCCTGAAGTGCCAGATTCGTTTGCTTAATCAGGGACTCTCGACAAGACTGGATTTCATCTTTGGTGGCCTTTGATTGTGGCATACGATAGATATCTGCTAGTTACAGTGGTATCATCTGCATACCCAATGGTACTCGGTAACAGCTGGTCGTTGATATGCAGGAGAAACAGTGTCGCAGATAAGACTGACCCTTGGGGAACTCCTGTATCAATTTCCATTAGGTCGGACTATTGACCATCCCCCAGGACTCGTATTGAGCGTTTCCCGAGGAAGTCAGTGATCCAGATGAAAAGGCCTTTAGAGATTCCATACGCGGAGAGTTTACTAATTAGGCTGAGCTTATTAATCTGGCATGGGCCAGACCCCATGAAAGGCTTTGGAGATATCAAGCGAGACGGCGATGGCTTCGCCGTGTTTCTCGATCGCTTCACTCCAAAGACGGGTAGCATACACGAGAAGATCTCCGGTCGACCGAGCGCGGCGAAATCCGAACTGGCGATCACTGAAGAGATCATTGGTCTCAAGGTATGCCAGCAGTCGAGAGTTCAGTACACGTTCCATAATCTTGCAGAGTATCGACGTGGCTGAAATTGGCCTATAGTTAGATGGATCGGCACGGCTACCTTTTTTGGGCACATTCTGCACATTAGCCAGCTTCTTGAGCTAGACCAGTCTTAAGTGAGAGGCGATAATACAGGCGTGTTAGAACGGGAGACAACTCTGGTGCACGTTACGTAGGACAACCACTAGCCGGCCGGCCACTAGCCACGATTACTAGCCTTATTCACGTCCAGAGTACGGAGAACTTTGAGTAGGTACCCCTTTGCTGTGAAGTTCTCCCATAGAGTGGTCGGCTATTATAGGTAACTTAGGAGGAACTTTGCTAGTGATATCCAGACGTGAGTTCTGCGCAAAAAGAAAGGCAAACAAGTTTGCCTTCTCAGCTGCAGTGTGGGCAAGTGAGCCGTCAAGCTTTTTCAGCGGTGGAAGTGAAGGGCGACAAATTCGCCTCGGCTGCTTTGGCAAGGGACTAAAACGCCCTACTTCCAGATGGGTGCGAGGCAAGTTTGGCACCGATGCGGCCGATGTGACTGAATCGTGCTCTACGTAATGTTCTTTGGGACTTGGCGACTTGGATAAAGGCTTTCTTCAGGCTCTGGGTATCCGACGATTTGCGCGCTGGAGCATCAGCCCAGGCTGACTGTTTCTGCGGGTCGGCACTGCGACAGTCAGCGTCAAACCAGGGGCCCGACGGAACACTGGAATATTGAATTAATATTCCATACCCCGCAGTATAATCTCAGTCACAGCGTTAGCGCATTTGGATGGATCGTCTGAAGAATAACAGTATTGCCGCCAAGGAAAGGATGCATAGAAATGTCGCATCTCATCCCAGTCTGCCGACTTGTACCTATCGCCACACCCGTCTCATACCACTAGGGCCCTGATCAGGTGGGGAGTAAACGGATACAGATTTCACCCAAGGGGGCTGATACCGATATGGAATGTTTGTCTACCTACTAAATAACCGGGTACTAAAAAACTGTGTAACTAAATATTAGGCTGTTTAGACTATATCCATATGCCTTTTTAAAATTAAATAAGACTAAAAAAGCTCATTGGTTGGTTAGTTTCTCAATAATTTGTTTCTTTCATTGATTGGCTGCATGTTTCTGTGACCAATGAAAATCAAGACGGACCGGAACTTCCAACCAATTAGAAAAAGCGTGTCAATAACTCATAATTATTTTTAATGTTTACAAAATCGTAAGCGATTGCGGTGATAAAAAATATCAGTTTAAAAACTAATTTTGTTTGTTTTTAGTCATAACATAAAGTTAATTTACAAACTTTAGTTAAGTGCTCTTGTTAAAATGGATGATATAGAAAAATTGAGTTGTAGTAAGTAGACACTTAACCTGCTATAAACAGGTACTAGGCTTGCCGCAATTTCCTTAATTATTTGATAAAATTGCAGAGGAGGAGTTCATTAGTGATATAGAAAACTCAGCTAACGATGATCACAGGGAGAGTGATGAGAAACCAAAGAAAAAGAAAAGAAGACGCCGAGAAATTGATATGGTACGCCAAGCTTATTTTATCAAAGCAATGTAGAATTTACAATAAAATTCCTATACTTAAATACTATTTCTTATTATTATCCACTTCTAGTCAACCTTTTACCATATTATAACAATATGATATTTATTCACTTTATTTGTAGATAAAACTATCAGATGATGATGAGACTGATGATGAAGGTTTGGCCAAGAAACTAATGCGAAGGTTCAGTCCTGCTCCGGGACCAAACTCCCCAGCGTCCCATAGAGAGCCTCGCACTTGTGTTCTTAAGGTTTGTAAATAATCAAATTTAGTCCGAAATTGTCTGTTATTCAATAATTCAGCAGGAGATTTCCCAGTTATCGTATTAGGTGTTTTACGCAACCCATATAAAACCTCTGGAAGCTTAGTTGACCATGGCATTAAAGAGTGTTTTTTAATTTTATTCTTGATTGTTTGAACCGTTCTTTCTGCCTGCCCATTGGAAGCTGGATGGTACGGTGCTACCAAGACATGTCTAATACCATTAACCTTGCAATAATTTTGAAAATCTTCTGAGATAAAACTCCTGCCATTATGACTAACAACTGTGTCTGGCAGTCCTTGTTCAGCGAATATCTCTCTTAAAACTCTTATAAGCGTAGCACTACTCATATCTGGAACAATTTTGACTTCAGGCCATTTTGAAAATGAATCTATTAGTATAAGAAAAGTCTTGCCATGGAGAGGTCCAGCATAATCCACATCTAATCTGGACCAAGCTTTATCTGGTCTTATCCACTGATGAGTAACCTTTCACAATTTTTTATCATTTCTTCAATATGACTATCAATTGCAGGCCACCAAAAATAACTTCGAGCCAATGCTTTTGTTATTACAATTCCATCGTGATTTGAATGTAACTCCTCCAATACTTTAGCCCACATTTTTTCCAGTAATACCACTCTGCTACCCCACAAAATGCAGTTCCTGTATGTCGATAATTCGTCCCTTTTTCGCCAGTATACTTAAAAGTCTTCCCCTAATTTATGAGGCCAGCCATTCTGTATCCAGTATAAAATCTTACTTAATTTTGGGTCTTTTAATGTTAGCTTTGCTACCTCCTCCGCTGTTAATTCTAATTCCAATGGAGTTTCTTCTATAAGTAACACTCCCAGGTTTTCTTCTCCATTCTTTTCGGTATTACCCGATGGCCAACGACTTAACGCATCTACATTTCCCAATTTCTTCCCTTCAACATACTCAATTTTATAATCATAGGAATTAAACAATAAGGTCCATCTCAAATCCAAACACTATTGCTGCTGCTTCCTTATCAATCTGGGCCCTTATTCTGTAACAATTCCTTGTTTCAAAACCACGTTAATTCCTTAAAAAGTTACGATATCTTCCCAAAAAGTATGCGTTTGACGTTTGTGCGCGGTAAGGTTTAGATGTGGAATCTATAGATTGCGATACAGAATCAGGGCCCTGTGCATAATTTCGTTCATGCATGTTCATAGTTCTTGAAGCAAACATGATGGGTCTAATACTGCCATCTTCCATTTCATGCTCCAATACAGCCCCTAATTCATACTGCGATGCATCACATGACAATATTAGTTTTTTATTTAAGTCGTAATGTACTAGTGTATCCCCATTTGTCAACATTTTCCGTAATGTTTCAAACGTTTTTTGATGTACTGACTTCCATTGCCATTTTGTTTCTTTATTTAACAGTTTATATAATGGTTCAGCTAGAGTAGCTTTCCGTGATAAAAATCTATCATAAAAGTTTAATAGTCCCAGAAATGCCTGCAATTCCTTTAAATTGCGTGGTGGCCGGGTACTTTTGATTTCTTCAATTTTATCTTCACAAGGATGAATTCCCACTTCATCAACGAGAAATCCTAAAAATTTTACACTATTCGCTGCAAACTTGCATTTACTCTTATTGACTCTTAACCCGGCTTCTTGTAGTTTCTGTAACACAGCTTTTAACCGACAATTATGTCGATTTACATCGGGTCCACTCACCACTACGTCATCGAGTAGCACCGCTACCCCAGGTATGTTTACCAGCAAAGATGACATCAACCGCTGGAAAATACCCGGACAAGCCTTCACACCAAATGGTAGTCTCTTTACCTTATATAAACCTTTTGGAGTATTAAGTGTAAGCATCTGCGATGTAGGCTCATCTACACTATACTGGTAAATGTTACACCTTGTAACTGTGTAAAAGCTTCATCAAGTGTGGATAGAGGATATGTGTCTGTGTCCGTCATTGTGTTCACCGTTGACCTGTAATCTCCACAAAGGCGAACACTCCCATTTGGTTTCATAACGGGCACAATTGGAGTAGCCCACTCTGAATGTGGTATAGGTTCCAAAACATTTTCTGTCACCAACCTGTCTATTTCTTTGAAAACTCTTTCCCTTAAAGCAAAAGGTATCGGCCTGCATTTAAGAAATTTGGGTGAAGCTCTCTCTCTTGTTGTAATGCTTACTACCGGTCCTGTATATTTACCTAACTTGCTATCGAAAAGGTCTTTGTACTTCTCCAATAATTTTTCTATGTTCTTTGTTTCTATTTTTACATTATTTACTCCATGTAATAGGATGTTTAAATCACTAAACCAATTTCTACCTAATAAACTAGGACCATTTCCTTTACTATAATTAATGGTAACTCTTTTTAAATCCTTTAAAATGTACCGGCACCACTACTTTTCCTAAAATCGCTAATTTACTGTCTGTCCATGTTTTTAGCATGAAATCATTTGTTTCAATATCTGGCAATTTTCCTTTCCATATGAGTCTGGCTGTCGGTTCACTTATTAATGTTAGTGCACAACCGGAATCCACTTCCATTTCAATTTCTACTCCATTAACAAAAATGTTAATTAAATATGGGGGTACCCTGTCATGTCTCATATTGTTAACTGAAAATTCATAAAGACTATTACAATTAGATCTGGGGGTATCACCATTATTCTTATTTCTCTTACTTAGACATACTATTTCAATATGGCTAGTTTTGCCACAAAAATTACATTTAGTCCATTTAAACCTGCACTCCCCCTTATGTATTCCATAACGAAAACACTCACTTCTATTATATGTTTTCTCATTATTTTTTGAATTTTGTATTTTGTATTGTATTTTATTTACCTCCATTGGCTCCTCAAAGTCTAACATCATTTTATTCGATCCAGATGTCCCCGGAATAACAATTAAACTAGCGTCACAATTAGCTGTTTCATGTGACAAAGCCATATCACAAGCCGATTTAAATGTTAGGTTGGATTGTTGTAACATTCTCCTTTGAATGTTTTTATCTCTAATTCCACACATTAATCTATCCCGTAAGGTTCGCTCAATTTCATTAAATTTACAGTGAATAGAAAGTTTCCTCAAACTAGCAATATAGTCACGTATTTTTTCAACTTTTTCCTGGTTGCGGGTAAATTTCATTAAATGATTCCACTATTTCATTAGGAGTAGGATGGAAATGGTCATCTAAGTGGATCTTGATTGTAGAATATGTTACCGTATTAATAACATGAGGTGCAATTAGTGAAGTAATTAAATCAAATAAGTCAGGGCCACATACCGCTAGTAAATTCGCCTTTTTCATAGCATCCTCCTTAATTTTATTGGCCTCAAGACAAAATTCAAACCTGGTTACATAGTTTATCCAACAGCCATATGCCACATCAAACTCACCAAACTTAATCACCATTTTTATGCCTGTTTACTATTAACTTTTTGTAATATGTAAATAACACACTTTTTTACACTTTATTAACCACTTTTTCTCGTCGCCACTAACATGTACCACGATTTATTAATAATTTCGTAAGAACACGCGTGTTCACTCACCTGACTAAAAACAGACTAGATATTTCCAAGTACCCTCAAGTACAAGATATGACAGTTTGTAAAGCGTGGCACTTTAGTAACTTAGTAGTTACATAAAGTAACTCACTTAAACAACATAATAATTGTGATACTAAGCTGTATGTTTTCTTCAACCAACAAAATTTCATAAAATAATTATATTACTTAATACCATCTCCAGATAAAACATTTGTTTATTTAGTTTTCTACGCGAATTGTAGTTTTTATTAATCTTTCAGGCTAGCCAAAAACGCCGTCCACTGTCCCGCCTTCTTGAGCAGTTACTACGCAACTTGGAGAAACGGGATCCAAATCAGTTCTTTGCTTGGCCAGTGAATGATAATTTTGCACCAAACTATTCCAACATTATCAAGAGACCCATGGATTTCTCTTCTATTAAACAGAAGATTGATGATAATGAATACAAGTCTTTAAATTGTTTCATTGTAAGTACTGGTCTTCAATTTCCTTATATTTATTAAATCCCATTATTTGGTTACACATTTATGGCAACTTCTTTCATTATAATATTTCTACTTATTTACAGTGTCGCGTAGCGGTGAAAGAATACTACCACCCCCTCGCTTCCTTTCGGAATCATAAAAGGCGACTTAACGGACTAAAGACTGCACATACATCCAACAGCAAAGAGCGGCGATGGGCTCACCACCTGTCACGCTGAGCACATGTGCAGTCGCTATTTGGTGAAAAGTGGACTATGGTGCGGTCCTCATTGCCTAGTCTCTGACTAACCCTTCGGAGATAATAATCGTGATTGTATGTATGTACAGTCGTGGTCAACTAATTAGGGACAATCTCTAGTTAAGCCAAATTGTGAATTTATTTTTTATTTTCCAACGAGTCTTAACAATATTCCATATCTTTTACACGTAAGTATAATTAGTCATTGATGTGCCCGATTATACAAACAATAACAACTTCTTAAACATTAAACCTCTTTACAGTATAGCTGATAGATTATCAGTGTGCTATTTGTTCAAAGAATGCTGGCTGGCCATTTAATTAGGGACACTGAGATATTGCGTTCTATTTTCAAAATTTGAATCTCAATACTTTTTTATTTCTTCTTTTATTGTTTTGTGGTAGTTTTGGCGGCAATCCAGATTTTTAATTTTAAGTTTTGAGAATTATTTTGAAGAAATATGGGCAAAAATAAAAGTTGCGATCCAACACTACGAACAATTATCATGAAGTTTGTCGAGCGTGGTTGGTCATACCGAGGGATAGCAGAACATTTAAATTGTTCAAAAACTATGGTATGCAATGCAGTGCAACATTTCAGGCGCAATAACACAGCTTTAAATGTGCCCAGGACAAAAAGATCGAGAAAAACAACTCCGCAAGAAGATAGAATGATAACCAGGTTAGCTAAGAAAGATCCGTTTCTAGGCTCTATTTTAATTAAACACGAAGTGTTTGGGGCAGACGAAAGAGCCGGTGTATCAGCGAGGACCGTTCGACGACGTCTGGTAGAAGCAGGGTTGTTCGGAAGAGTGGCTCGCAAAGTACCGTTGTTGAAGAAAGAACATAGAAATGCTCGTTTGGCGTTTGCACGTAAATATGGACATTGGACCTACGCCCAATGGCAACATGTATTATTCTCTGACGAGACCAAGATTAATTTAATTTCTTCAGATGGAAGGCAATACGTACGGCGTCCTGTAAAAGCGGAAATGAATCCAAGATTCACAAAAAAGCAGGTGAAACATGGCGGTGGAAACATTAAAATTTGGGGTTCATTTTCTGGACGTGGAGTGGGACCTGTGAGAACTTAGACTTAGACCAACATCAATACAAAACAATATTGGAGGAAACTATGCTTCCCTATGCTGAGGAGCATCTCCCTATTATATGGACGTTTCAGCATGATAACGACCCGAAACATACCGCCCGTTCAGTCAAGTCGTTTCTTACCAGTCAGTCAGTATCGGTGCTAGATTGGCCAGCAAATAGCCCGGACCTCAACCCAATTGAGCACCTTTGGCACGAAATCAAGAAAAAAGTTTCAACTTATCGTACCACAACTTTAGATCAACTTAATCAAGCTTTTTGTGAGGCATGGGCAAACATTCCTATCGAAACATGTCAGAAACTGATAATGTCTATGCCACATCGGTGTCAAGCGGTAATTACTAACAAAGGTTTTGCTACTGGGTACTGATTTTACACGTAATAAAATGGAGCTTTTAAAAATATTATAATACTGGAGATTATTCGTTTTGTTTAACTCTATTCATCATTATACTTTACTGTCCTTAATTAAATGTCCAGCTACATAATTATACCTTAAAATTTAATACATGTTCAACCTTTGATATTAAATACTTTTTTCTATTTAATTATTCTCTTATTTACAGCCATTTATAGTATAGTAATCGGACCAAATTATGCAAATAATAGGTGCTGAAAAATCAATAGGGTTTTATATTTATATGTACATAACCGGTTATTGCTCTTCACTATCTTGAATGTCCCTAATTAGTTGACCACGACTGTATGTACTTATTAAGGCTCTAAAGTAGCTTTAACATTTTGGTACTATGTCACACCAAATTGCTTGCAATGATCACGCTTGTGAAACCATTGCGTATAAACGCAGTATCTAGCTGGTATGACATTGTCAAGCTACTTCTATGACTGACTGTACATGGCTATGCCTCATAAAGTTATTTTTCGTACCACTTGCTCAAAAAAGTGGCATTCTATGCAACAAAAAGCGAACATAACAATAGTCATTTTTAATCTGTTAAAAACGGAAAGAAAATTGTACTGAATTTCATTCATCCTCTAGGGGGAGAATGTGATTTAAATTTGGAATACTTACCGAAATTTATAATGAACTACATCTGTGTTTACACCATTGAGTTTGTATATAAAGCATTATACTTACATCTTTTAGAAAAAGGAAATAAATAAAATAAAAAAAATAAAAAATTGCAAATCAATTCATCAACATTAAATGTACCAAACAAAAATGTAACTCTCTCTATCAACAATTGGACCAATGTTTCGAATGTTAACTTTTACTTTTAATTGTCACTATTTTTAATAAATGCTTATCTCATATTATTATTGTGTCAATTTTTTCGCAAATGGTACGAAAAGTTGAGTATTTTCCTCGGTGATAACGCTGTCTTAGTCTTGGGTGAACTTAAATCCCTCGCTACACTCAGGACTCGTCTAAGTCCCTCGCTTCGCTCGTGATTTAAGTTTTTAACACCCTCGCTACGCTCGGGAGTAAACCTCGAGTCCTTCGTTACGCTCGCGATTTAAATCGTCACCCGCGACTGAATACACTACTTTATCCCCTTGGTTAATAATCTACTATAATGTGTAAATGTGTCCTTACAGAGTGACTTCAAGCTGATGTGCAACAACGCGATGAAGTACAACAAGCCGGGCACGGTGTACCACAAGACGGCGCGGCGGCTGCTGCACACGGGGCTCAAGCAGCTCACGCCGCAGAAGCTGCGCCCGCTCGGCGGCCTGCTCACCTACATGTACGAGATACCTATAAGGGAGCTGGGATTTGACATCGGCAAGATGGATGTGGTGAGTGTTGGATGTGTCCTATTAAGCTGTGCCAACAGGGTTAATAAAAATCTGTCAATTTATTTAAGTTTAGGCCTGATTTTATACATTGTGGTTAAATGTTAAATAAATGAATTGATATTTTGCTGGATTCGTAAGCGGATCTGGTTAGGGACTTGTTTTGAAATGTTTCAGAATAACTAAAATCATTTCATATAAGTAGTCTTTGATTCTAAAATCACACCCCAGAAAACAAGTTAATATAAGATAAGTTTGACAACAAAGAACTTCCTAATTTATTTATTTATTTACAAAAGCCACATAAAAATTGAATAATTAAAATTGTGTTTAATTGGTTGTACTGAAGTAACAGAAATCGTAATATAATAGGTACCTACAGAACAGTCTGAAAATGATAATTTACTTATCTAGATTTGTGTTGTTTCGCTAACATATGTCTTTGAACATCAGTTTCTGTTATATATCAAATGCAATTTTTAATTGGACTTCCAAAACATAATACATTTATAATAATAATAATAATATTCACCAATGAGTTGAATGAGATTGAGAGTCCAATATTAGTGCACTAATATAAAAAAGTTATGTGAAGGTAGGACAACAATGTTGACATGACAGTTTCCCGCAATAAGTAATTTGTTTAGTTCATTTCTAATATTATTTTGTAAGATATATATTTCGCCAAACAAAGTGCTTTACTAAAGTTTTGAAAAATCACTTTTTACAACGCAGCCACTTAGGACATACGGGCGCAAGGTGAACATTTACAATTATTCATTAAAACTAAAGTTGGTTCCGTAGTGGATTGTTAGAATATAGCCATTTTATTTTGCTTCAAAAGTTCGATGTTGTTTTGTGGAGTTTTCATATAATTACTAGAGGAATCCGCGAGAACATAGTGCCCTAGTGTTTGCATGTAAAGTGATTTGGATAAGTACGATCTTTGAACCGACCCTGAGGGCATACTCTCTAAACGCATCCGAAAATTCGTTCGCCCGTAGTTCGTCGTAAGTAGGTACAATGCTGGTACATACGCTGTTGTTTTTTTTACAGTAGTACATGCGCAGTACATGCACACACAGCCATGTACGACGAATTACGGGCTGACGGAGGTTCGGATGCGCTTAGAGAGTTGGGCCCCTGTTGTATACTTCAAGGCCGAACACGAAAATGACAAACGACACCAGTGTGTATAAAACCTCGTGAATTCGTGTTATTGGACTGATCGGAAGTGATGACTAAAAAAATAATTTCTTGTAACCCAATTAGCTATTAACCGTCTGAAGCCAGTTTACTCTTTACTTTGTATAATAACAGTAATATTAATTTATTTCCGAAAGTACTTACTTAAGTTTACATTTAAATTGAACAATAGCATTCAGTAGCAAATTTTCTTGCTACGATTACGAAAATACACGCAAATATATTATTGGAATGTGGAACAACATAATTTAGTCCAAATGTGTTAATTTTTTACGAATTTATAATTTCAATTTATTTCAGAGTTTACTTATATCACAAAATTTATTATTCCAATTTATGAAACTTTGTCTTATGCATTCGCAACAAAGTACATACTAAACATTAAAGATATTTGCTGAAAATCCCGTTTAAATTAACAAGTTCAACAATCGTACTATAGCTATAGATAGAGAGAGGCCCGGGCCATTTCAATGTGAACCGTCGGCCTACAGCACAAGGTGTTAAAGCGCACGAGCCCGATGAAGAGCGGCGGCTCGGAGGCCGAGGCGGCGTCCGACGGCGGCACGGAGCGCCCCGACGGCGACAGCGTCAAGATTCAGATGGAGGCCGCGCGCGAGATGCACCGCCGCAGGCTGGCCAAGAAAGGTGACTACGTTCTTTATATCGTAATGTAATTCGTTTCCAGTACAGGTAATTAAAATTAATGGAAAATTCTATCCAAAAAGTCCCTGAAACTTACTTACATTTCTCTTACTGCCGTATTCAGAGACATCAGTTAAGTTTTAATGACAATTAAGTCTCTTGCTGCCACTTTCTTAGGTATGGTGTTAAATAGAGAACGAACGACATTTTATTGTCATTAAAACTTTATTGACGTCTCTGAGTACGGCAGTTAACTTTCTTATGCCCGTTTTCACCAACACACACTTAAATTTAGGGGACTCCTAACTGGTCTTTAGGGGGCTCTTAGCAAGAATCCGTTTTCACCAACGTTTAGGTGTCACTTAAAGCCTTAGGTGGTCTCTTAACTTTAGGGGGTCGATATTTCGCCCCCTAGCGGGTCCCTAACGGTAAGTGTCTGTTTGCGTGGTATTTTTTAAAAGCAATAGTCATTACTTGGTGTGTGTTTGAAGGATTTATTTTGATTTCAATAATGGAGAGTGATTTAAAGCAGTTTTAGAGAGTTTGGAAACTATTGAAGTTGCGGAATTAGTTTCTAACCCACGATTGAATAGGAGACCTTGTATCCACCGTGACAGAGTCGATAACTTCAAAAGATACGATGATATCAAAGATATTTATAGTTTAATGTCTTTGGATGATATGGATTTTTTCATAAGATTCGTTTTATTTTTAATGGAGAAAAAAGAGTACTTTTTAGAATTTCCAGACGATAAGTAAGTGTACATACATAATGTCGTGGAGCTTAACAAAATAGTGTATTTTTCTTGTACTTATGTTGTTACTTAAGATGTTCCAATCCTATATTTATCATTTTCCTAAATGGGACCTAAATGCAGCGATATGTACGTTACATCAGAGTTGAACTTAATTGACGTCTCTGAGTAAGGCTGTTACATTGAAAATTTTAATCAATCACATCAAATGATTTAATTTACTTTTATATTTACACAAGTAAATCTCGCGACAACCTTTTATATCATATAAATTGTGTAACGACGTTAAGTTAATAGTAAAACTTTATTTTTTTTTGTAGCGCATTTAAATAAAAACTTGTTTTTTATACTTTTTAATTTATTTTTTTTTATTTCTAAGTATTGGATTTAGAGTCATCTAGCACTAAAGTGCTCGAAAAGACAAATCCAACGAACCCAAACTCGATGAGTTTCCGCCGTTTCGCGTAGGAGTTCCTATGGCCACCTCCCGACTCCATCATCAGGACCCTGGAAATCATCTAGCACTAAAGTGCTTAAAAAGACAAATCCAACGAACCTAAAGTTGATGCGATTCCGCCGTTTTGTTTAGGAGTTCCTATGGCCACCTCCAGACTCCATCATCAGACCAGGTCAATGGTACCATAACATTACATTGTCATCGAACTTACATAAGTATACCAAATTTCAACTCAATCGGTTGAGGAGAACTGGTCTTAAATTCAGTTGCAAGATTTGTCCCACACATACTAACAAACAGGGGAAGTCAAATAAATGCTTGTAAAAAAAAAGAACTGTCACTTACCTAAGGGACCCCTTACAAGGCAACACTTAGCATGGTGAAAACGAATTTAGGAAAGAGTCACACTTAGGGGGACTCTTAACTTAAGAGTTACTTAGTAAGGAATGTGTTAGGGGCTTGTTGGTGAAAACGGGCATTACTCTAATGTTAGTGACCTTAAATACCTTGTTAGACAGGTTGTTGTTTTCATTTTTAAAATATATTTTTTGCTAGCCCAATGTAAGAATACAAAGATGAAAGATAAACTATTAAATTTAATATGTTTTAACATAAATAAATAGATTAATAAAATGTAGGAAATAAAACATCATAATATTTTAGTTGCGCTTTTCCTATGAAATATAATTTGTCCAACCATGTAAGTAATGTAATTTTCGTTCCACTCAGCGTTCCCCCGCATGGACGCGGAGGGCAAGAGCACGCTGTGCCTGGTGACCAGCACGGTGGAGCCGGGGCCGGGCGACGACAAGCCCCCCACGCTGGGCCGCCTGCTGGGCAAGCTGCAGCAGGGCTCCGGCACGCTGCACAGTATGTATCTCTACACAGCTTTAGTCCCCGCATGGTGGTGGGGTGAGAATTGCATTTTTTAATGAATGGGCTACAATTGGTATTCACAAAAGTAGGAAACGCTTATGAACTTTATGGTGGGCAAACTATCTGAGTCCTAAGATAAAGAATAGTAGTAACAAAATAAAAATGACATGGAATATTATAAATAGTGAAACAGAAAAGGTCAAAAGTCGTCATAATGAGTAATTTAAATTGTGATAATAAAACCTTGACTTCTGATGCTGACGTTGCTGCAGCATTTTTAATAAATCTCTTTTACTGACATTCCAGTTTCAACTACAAAAGCCTTGATTTCCTCCCCTCTGTAGCTGAATCTGTTTTGAAGGAGAATGTTAAAGCTTGTGAAAGTAATTTTAGTTTTCAATTAATTTGGACTAGAGATCTAATAAAAACATTAAAGGGGATCCTGCACGAAATTATGAAAATTTAGGTACTTACGTATTTTTAAGTTACTTGTACTATGCACTGAATTAGTTAAATACATTAAAAGAACTTACGTAAGTTAGTCTGATCATTGCACAAGGTCGTGGCCTTGTTGAAATTTGAAATAAATTCTTTAAACATTACAAACAATACATAAATCTAATGACTCCTAAAAACATTTTTTTGCGACAACTTTCTTAATGTTACGCATGAAGCAATAATTCTTACATGAAAATATTTGTATTGATATTCCGCTGGTCACCAAAGTAAATTTTAATTTTTATCACAAGCGCGTGATGATTTTGTACATTTCGCTGAATAATATCATTGCTCTTAATCAAATTACTAGGTCTGAAACTTCAAAGCAGAATTGTTCAAATTTGAAATATCAATATGATTGATTTTGCTTTGAAGTTCATTAGAGACTTATGTTAGTTTTTGCGACCGCGCGGCACCGGCATAACAATTCCGTGGACGTTGTTAAATCAGTAATTATGACAATAGCTCCAGTTTTAGCTTGCATATTTAACGAATGCATTGACTATGTTGTTTGTCTTGGCCTAATGAAACAAAACAACACAACATAATCCAATTAAGTATTTAAATCAGGTAGCACTTCTGACCCCACTAATTTTAGACCTATTTCTGTGCTACCCACATTTAGTAAAATTTTTGAAAAGTTGATGCTAGACCAAATTCAAATTCATTTATAGAAATAAACTTTAACATTGTAAACAGTATGGTTTTACTAGGGGTCGCTCAACAACTGACGCCGGTGTTGAGCTTTTAATTCAAATATTTGATGCCTGGGAGGATTCACAGGATGTCCGAGGGGTATTTTGTGATTTATCCAAGGCTTTCGACTGTGTTATGAAACATTGGTCAGGAAGCTTCACCACTATGGAATTGGAGATACTTCTTTGGTCTTCTAATCTCATACTTGAGTAACATGATTCAGAAGGTCGACATTAAGGGTAAAAGATCTCCGGGATCAGCGGTTACAATGGGAGTTCCGCAGGGTTCAATACTTGGTCCATTCTTGTTTTTGGTTTATATTAATGACTTACCTTATTTTGTAAAAGACAGTCATGATATAGTATTGTTTGCTGATGATACATCACTTTTATTCGAAGTGAAACGACGACACCCAAATTATGACGATGTGAATAATGCGGTCTTAAAGATTGTTCACTGGTTTAGTGTAAATAACTTGCTGTTAAACGAGGGAAAAACCAAATGTGTAAGATTTGTATTGCCTAATGTTAAGCAAGTAACAACTAGTGTACAAATTAAAGATAAGAATGTGAATCCTGTGGACACCACTGTGTTTCTAGGCATCACGTTGGATGCCAAGCTTCAGTGGGGCCCACTTATAGCGAAATTGTCGAATAGACTTAGCTCTGCGGCTTATGCAGTAATGAAGATCCGTCAGTTAACTGACGTTGATACAGCTAGATTACTTTATTTTAGTTACTTTCATGGTGTAATGTCGTACGGCATTTTACGGTGGGGAAATGCTGCCGACATTTAAACTATCTTTGTGTTGCAGAAGAGGGCTATTCGAGCAATATATAACCTAAAGGCTGGTGACTCTCTCAGAGAGATTTAAGGATATAAGTATAATGACAGTTGTATCACCATACTTTTATGAAAATCTGCTGTATGTTCATAAAAATATTGAAATGTTTTTTAAAAACAGTGATATTCACAATTTAAATACTAGAAGTAAGAACAAATTAGCAGTACCTCATGCTAGGCTTCATAAAATAAATAATTCTTTTAAGGGTCTGTGTGTACGATTATACAACAAAGTACCAAATGATATTCAGAAATTAGATCTTGATAAATTTAAAATCTAAATCAAAGAAAAGCTTTATAAAAAGCTTATTATAAGGTAAGATTACACAGAAGACAAAACAGCTTGGGTCTGAAATGCTCCAAGTACTCCAACAGCTATTTCTAATTGTCTATAATTAATTTATATAGAGCACCATATTTAAATAAACTATTTACATTCAAATTCTTATTTTGTATTTTATGACCTGGTAACGACATTTTTTTTTAAATGTCGTTGCTTCTGTGCGCTGTGTGGTTTCTTGCGCCCGTTCTTTGCCACAGTTAAAAAATGATGTCCTAAATGGGTGATAGGTTAAAAAAGATTTGGACGATTCAAAGTACTTAATAATTGAGTTTATTGAATAAATATATTTCGACTTTTGACATATGCTTGTCCTCCACTTCGCTCTGTCCTCGGCGTCCTCATCGGAAACTTGGCATTCGGTCATATCCCTTAACACAATACTTTCTCTCTTCACCCACACTGTCATAGACTGATCGATTACTAATATAATTGGTACTAGGCACTCTGATACTAGGACCGTTGTCTGAGATTGCACGGAACAATCATGTTGACCAACATTTTGTTCATAGTAAACGCAATGCGGTTTGATTCCGTTTTTTACTAGCTCGTCAATAAGGCTGAAATGGAGCTGATAAACGAGCATACAATCCGCCCACGGTCGAAGTTTCCTCTGTACCTGGAAGGCCTGCCACAAAAGGCTTAATTTATTTTACTAATTACAATTTAAAAGAACGTCTTGGTGTACAAATGTAGGTTATTTAAATATGTTTTAGTATTTTGAAGTTTTTTATAAAGTATGTCGTGTAATGAAATTGGCCACAACTGACCAACGTTACTAACTTGCAGCGCCACGCGAGGACCGCCGCAACCTGGCCAAGGGCGTGAAGCCCCTCAACTACGGCCCGTTCAGCTCCTACGCGCCCTCGTACGACGGCACCTTCGCCACGCTCACCAAGGAGGAGTCCCACCTCATCTATCACACCATGCGTGAGTGACGCTCCTTCATCATATACCCAACAGCATGCAGACGCTCCTTCCATAAATAGCTAAGTTGATGGAGACGTTCAACTACAGGTTTTTTAGCTCCTACGCGCCTTCATACGACGGCATGGCGCCGTATGAGTTGAAGGACGCGTACGATGGCACGGCGGCACCAAGAAGGAGTCCCACCTCAGCTACCACAACTTGCGTGAACGATAATGCTTCATCATACAGCCACGGGCATGGAAACGTTTAACGAATTCTCGTTTGGTTCCTACGCTCCTCTTTACGACAGCAACTTGGTGCACACTTTATCTGCCACACCATGCGTGAGTGATGCTCCTTTCTCATATACACATGGGATGGAGACGTTCAACTACTTGCTGTTTAGTTCCTACGCGCCTTCTTGCGACGGCTACTTCACCAAGATAGATTCATCTTATCTACCTCACCATGCGTGAGTGATGCTACTACATCATATAGCAAAGGGCATGGAGACGTTTAATGACGGATCTTTCAGCTCCTACGCACCTCACCAAGGAGCATGCGTGCGCCACTTTTTTCTTTTGGCCACGTTTACGTGTTTCCCTCAATCTGGAGCTTATAAAAACACCCTTAGATGTATAATAATAGGATTGGACGTATGATGATGTGATTGCAAGTTCCTAAGAACAGTGAAATTGTGAATGAGCTCGTTTACTAACGGTGTGCACCCTGACGTAGCGTCGGAGACGGGCCAGGGCAACGAGGAGATGCTGCGCTTCGCCCCGGACTCGCCCTGGAACCTGTTCTACGACATGGAGGCGCTGTTCCCCGACCGCAAGGGCCAGCCCGACGTCGCGCGCCTCAGCGATGACAATGTAAGGGTGCTGAGTTACTCTAGGCGGCCCGGAAACACTGCCACTTCTGTCGTATTGTTATATCCTGACAACTTATTCAAGCAGAAGAACCTGCTGTGGCAGGGTTTATGTGTTCATCGTAGACTACTATCATCACAGAATCGCAATAATAGAATTTCAAGTTCATCACAATTAAGTATAGACCTTCAATTTTTTATCTGAAGAAATGTTTTTAAAAGACGACCTTGTACCGTAAGACGCAGCGTAGGTCACCGAGGTGTAGTTCTCAAGTGGTTTATGGACAAGGGCTGCGCTTGACCGGTCGTGTGGAGGTGCACAAGGAAGACCTTTCCTCCCAACAGTTTTCATCATCAGCATTATTTTTATCATTATTACTACCGCTACTACTACCTATCTCTTCTCTTGGGTGTAGTTAAAGGCGACTAAGGGGCTGAAGACTGCTCATACATCCAACAGCATAAAGGAGCGATAGGTTCACCACCATCACGCTGAGCGACGGCGGCGGCGTCAGATATCAATACTTTCTATTTCACCCACAGTTCGTTTCTAAGTTGTCTATGGTAGTACCTATACACAGTGCAGGTCATTTGATGTGCCATAGAGTGTGGCAGTGCGGTGCTTATCGCCTAACCTTTGGGGATGTAACCGTGTGTATATGTATTCCCAGGAGCTATCCAAGGTGAAGGTGTCGGTGGAGCAGCTGCGCGGCCTGTCCGAGCTGGGCATCGACGTGGAGTGGCTCGCGGAGCTGGAGGACGAGGTGCAGGCGGCGCAGCGCGACTACGGCATCGGGCCCGCGCTCCGGCACACCGGCGAGCTGCTGCACAAGCTGGAGAAGGAGCAGCGGGACAGGTGAGCGGGCTGCGTAGGGCGAAACTGCATGGACCATCACGCCGAGGACCTGCTGCAATACGTGGTGGGGTCACTGAAATTGAGCTACAGTGTTATTTTACTACAGTGTATAGTACACAGCCGGTTGTGTGTATGACAGAAAGCACGTTGTCCTAACCTCAGCCAACACGCCGGGGCGTACTTATGTCCGCGATTCATGGCGTCTAGGATGGCACGATAGATATGCCTAACCTAATCTTAAATCTAAAACTTACTGCACGTGTCCCATCAGCAACCTCAGGTCAGCAGAGAAGGGAGGAGCTCCTCCTATATCGACCACGCCGCGCCACAACCACGAGCTGTTGCTCTTCACGTTTGGAAACACTTACACACGATACCACGACACAATAATTGACCAGGGAGTTCTACTTAGACCACTAAAACCACCTGGATTACACGTTAAAAAGACTATTTATATCAAACGGGAGTGCGAGCTTTGTGCGCACTGACGACGACCGTTTCCTTGATTGCACGCGTCAGACGGGGCGCCACTGCGTGCCTTTGGTTTATAACATACAGTATTAAGGAATCGCTCGGCCTTATCTTAACTGATAGTGAGTGACAACAGGGTCAAGAAGAAGCGCACTTTCCCCAGTATTTTAACCATCGAGAAACGGTTTGTCATCTTCTCTAGGAATGGCCACTTTCGGTCAGAGATCGATGGTCTAACAGCTAGTTTAAACAGCATCTATTAATTTTGCTAAAAGCATGAATCTCTCGGCCTTCATCTCACCTGATGGTAAGTGACGATAAGGCTAAAGGTGGAAGCGCGCTTCACCCGGAATCCTCAACTATTGAGGAACTGGCTTTTTTATTTCTAACCTGTCGGAACACAACAATGCTATTAACGTTGTTGTTATGGTGCCAGTTTTTAAATAACACTGTGGGAGCTAGCCAGGCGGACTTAACGAGCCCTACCACCGACCGAACCGAGTGCACAAAGATGTGCCCCCGCTCGGAGCGTGACACCGGTGGCTCAACTACTCGACCACAGCGGCGATCGTAATCCTGCCTAACCAGCCGCCCCTGAGCCTCAATCACACTAAGCACCAACGATATTACCAAAACTAAACCTCGACCGTTTAGCCGACTTCGTATAGCGCTATCACGTGTGTCAAACGCGATAGCACTGTAAAAGCACGCCTAACGACTGCGTTTCAGTAGTGGTTCGGTTGAGATGATTTAGCGTGATCCCCCGGTCAGGTTGTCGGCGCCGCTGCCGTGGCACCTGTCGCAGTCCGCGCGCGCGGGCGCGGCGGAGCGCGAGCTGGCGCGCCAGGCCGCCGCGTGCCTGCGCGGCATGCTGGCGCGCGTGCCGCCGCACGCCGTGGCGCCGCTGCCCGCGCTAAGGCAGGCCATGGGCGTCACGCTGGACCACCTCGGTGACTATTGTACTAGCTTAACTATGTAACCATGCTAAGCATTCCAAACTCGAGGCCCGCTCGCCGTTGGCGAGCATTCCGAGCGAGAAAACTTTCGCCAAAGTGTGACAGCGAAACCAGCTTAAGCTTAACCTCTGCAGTGTCGCAAAATGCATCGGATACCGTTGAGTGTCGACGCCTTGAACTGCTGATTTCAAGTGACCTGATCTACCTTAACACTGGCGGGACACCCGGCATTCTCGCTGACACTCAACGGTACTTTTTTTCGTGGGTATGCCGGTATTCCCGCCGACACTCGAGAAGTTAAGGCGATCGCCTCCATTCAGGGACGTAGCTACCGCTGTATTAATCGTATCGATGATATGGGCCCTTCGGGTTTGAGATAAATGGCTGACATAACAATATCTTAAAACTTCTATGCGACAGATCAGACTTCTCATTATAATCTATAGAGGCAGAAAATGTAGAAAAACTGAAGTTTGGAAAGAATTGTATTGCTTGAAAGCTCCTAGAAGCAACAAACAGCACCCCCCTAAAAGTAAATCTAGACAGTATGGAATGTGAATGAATGTGAGTGTGTATGATTGATTCTGTATAATCTATAAACATTTTTTTAGTAAATACTGATAATAAATACCTATTTATAATATGTACTTAGTTATATGAATGATCAACAAATGTGAAAACTTCTATATTCAATACAATAACCGCGCCGCTTGCCCGCAGACACGCCGCTGGCGGTGGACGACTTCGAGCTGGAGCCCGCCGACGGCGCCTCCGACCGCGACTCGCGCTCCAGCCACGACAAGTAGCCGCCGCACGCACAGCGGGGATTGGCTAGAGTTGCTTATCGATGGGCTATCCATAGGCAAGGCCTATAGTAACTGCAATCTGTCGATTGTAACGCCACGTGTCAGTGCTATCGATAGCACTTTATCCCCATTTCTGCCCCGACGAGTGTTAGTAACTTCTAGGAGAGAAGTTACTAACAGTTGAATTTATATTGTGTCTGGTTTTACGTCAGCTGAGCTCTTATAGGAACAAATATTAATATAGCAATGCTATTGATATTATCGATTGTTTTGTGTTCAATTGTATCGATATAACCAAATAAAACGCTTTCGATACTATCTATTGCATTGATAACGGCAATACTATCGATTGTTTTGAGTTCAATAGTGTCGATAGTATCTGCCTGTTGTAACAGGTAGGTAACGTGGTCTAATAGCTAAGCCACCGGTCTCAGACCCAGAGGTCCCGGGTTCGATTCCCAGCGGGGGTTACGTCTTTGTGCACTCGGTTTGGTTAGCCGGGCCGCACACCAGACATACGATAATTGTGGCGCCACATTTGAAGCGCGACACATTTTACACCGTGGAAAAATGTGTATATGCACCCGCTACAAATGTGTTCTTGACGCTCATAAAGTGCTATCGATATCGATAGTATTGACACGTGGCCATACTGTCGATAGTACTATCGATATCCTGAATAGTTTTCGAGTTCATCTATCGATAGTTAAACAATCGATTGTTCTGCAACACTAGCCTGGAGCTACCCTATGAAGATAATATAGCACGGTCGGCCAACAAAGTGGCAGTTGTCAGAACTAACTGTAAATAAAACAATTCACTCGAATGAAGTTTGTTATTGCGAATGGAAATAGACCTTATTCAATTGCAATCGTGAGGTCATTGTATTAGATGACATATTTGACTATAAGTACTCATATTGTCGTTTATAAATCATACTTTTAAATTAATCTTGGAAATAAAAAGTATGTACAGAGATGTTTTTTTTATTGATATTCCAATAAGGGTACCGATCGGCAGAAGACATCGAGCTTCTCGAGCGAATATTTTGATATGATATACCATAAAACATTATAGTAACCTTCGATCAACAATACAAACTAGATGTCAGGTTGGCGCTAAAAATATGTCTCGGTAAATAACAGCGCACTTGAGAAGTGTGCTCTTATTTTGTTTAGTTTGCTTGAAGCACTGCCAATGTAATTCACGTGGAGAAAATTTAGCTTCGATTTTATACGTGGCGCGTTAGTTGGCATTGTTGATCGAAGATAGAGTCTGGCCAGCGAAAGTTGAACCTCGTAGTTATTTGATTGGCAACACTGTCTCTATGTGTGTCTAGAAACTAGTGAAACCCCACCCGGTTTCGCCAGTTTCTAAGGCTCTGTTGCTGCAGGCACTACGCTCAATCATAGTACAAAATAGTCAAAACACACCACTCCTTTTTCAAAATCGTTGATTATAGTTGAATGGTTTTAAAGAGTTCTAATAAACCATTCATTTATAATATTAAAATTCTAAAGTTATAATAACCATGAACTGAAATTGATTTCTTTTATTGTCGTTGTGGTGAAATAAAAATTTCTTTCAGAACCACAATAGTAGATTGTTATACAAGGGGCTAAAATGACCCATTATATACGAGGTAGTTTTACTCCCGAGCTTTAGCGAGGGAGTAAATAGAAACCGAGTTTTAATGGATTTTTAGCGCCGTGTGTTACACTCTGTTTTTCACTACGAATGCGAGAAAATAAAACAATCCAATACAATATGAATTGGATTATTTTATTAAAAATTAACCCGTTAGTTGCTTTAACGACACCCAAGGAAAGAGAAGGGTTGGTAGTATTATTTTGATGAGCCCATCGCCGCTCTATGCTGTTGGATAGTAGGTATGTGCAGTCTTTCCATCTCTTCCCTTGGGTGTCGTAAAAGGCGACTAACGGACTAAAGACTGCGCATACTTCCAACAGCATAGAGCGCGACGGGCTCATCAAAATAATACTACCAACCCCTCTCTTCCCTTGGGTGTCGTAAAAGGCGACTAACGGACTAAAGACTGCACATACATCCAACAGCATAGAGCAGCGATGGGCTCATCAAAATAATACTACCAACCCCCTTCTTCCCTTGGGTATCGTAAAAGGCGACTAATGGACTAAAGACTGCACATACATCCAACAGCATAGAGCAACGATGGGCTCATCAAAATAATATTACCAACCCCTCACTTTTCTTCGATGTCGTAAAAGGGGACTAACGGACTAAATACTGCACATACATCCAACAGCATAGAGCGACGATGGTCTCATCAAAATAATACTACCAACCCCTCCCTTCTCTTCGGTGTCGTAAAAGGCGACTAATGGACTAAACACTGCACATACATCCAACAGCATAGAGCGGCGATGGGCTCATTAAAATAATACTACCAACCCCTCCCTTCCCTTGGGTCTCGTAAAAGGCGACTAATGGACTAAAACTGCACAAACATACAACAGCATAGAGCGACGATGGGCTCATCAAAATAATACTACCAACCCCTCTCTTCCCTTGGGTGTCGTAAAAGCGACTAACGGGCTAAAGGCTCACCACCTAAGCACATGTGCATACTGTGAAGTTGTTTCTTGCTGAAGCGTGGACTGTGTGGGCGTGGTCTGTGTCGTCCATAGATTCAAATGATTACTAATTTTACTATAAACTTTAATAACTATCACAAAAAAGTTGTTGATTTAAGTAAACAGTAATAAGTCGAGTCTTTATTCATGATTATTCTACTTATGACTATACTTTTTCGTTTTTGTAGGCTCATTACCATTGCTAGGGCAAGAAAAGCTATTTCATCCTCGCTCTAGAACGCTACAATGACGGTCTTTTTGAGCAAGAGGAGGGAAAACAATATTATTTGAGGGCGTTCAGCATTACACTCAGCTCAGCACTACGAAATTGACTTGTTTGCCGATGGTCTGGGACAGCTTTGTAATCAATTTCGGAAAATTTTATCTGACATTACTTAATTCCAATTGCAATTTTTGCTTAATTATAATTATTTTAATTTACTTATTATTAAAATTAATTTTATCTATTAGTAAGTTTATTGTTTATTTGACCTAGCTAGACATTTGCTTGAATTATTTTTTATATTTTTTATGTGATTGGACTTTATTGATATTATTTTATTTTTTGTACTCATGCGTAGTTTTTGAATTTTTTTTGACATTTATGAATTCATGTTTGACATAATGTAATCTTTAAAATTTTATAAATTCATACTATTGACTTGAATGACTAATTAACTATTACTATTAAATGTTATGTTGGTTATCCGTAAGTGTTCAGTTAAGAATTTAAATAAGACATTGTTTTGTAAATTATCTAACCTTATAAGCGCTTTGGACTTAAAATTCTGTTAGCTTTTAAGGCATGTTGAATAAATAAATAAATAAATAAATTACAATAAATTGCCTAATAACATAAAAGAATGTGATACCATTAACTTATTCAAGTAAAAAGCTTAGGGAACACGTGTGTACCCTTAATTATATATCAAATAATAATTACCTATTTACTATTACTTATTTAGTTTTACCGTTACGCCAGAGAAAAAAAATTGTTTTTAGTTATATCTGTGTTTTTTATCTCATTGTAAATGAACTACATGTTTGTATGAGAATAAATGTCTTTAGGTAAGTCCGCGCGCCAATTTTGAAGCACTTTTTAATTGGAGCCAGATATGGCTCCAAACGCCGAATTTTCAATGTACACTACGAAGTTACAAGGGTACGTGTGCGTATCACCGAGCGCAAGCAAGTAATCGTCACGAAAGTGTCAATCGGTTTAGTGCTTCACTTTTGTCAGAGCGCTTGTATGAAGACTATCTTTCTATACGTAATTATTCTAAGCTTTAAACCTTATTATGACATGTGTAAAGAGCAACTATTTGTATTTCAGCAATAGTCTGGCCGAAGTTTTCTATATAATCCTGTGTACATTTATCAAGAACGTACACTAGCGCCGTAGCGACCTTAAATGAAGGTATTTCGAGCGCTTCCCTCTCGTTCTCTCGACGGTACAACGGTAAGGGACGGGTATAACAACGAAGCGGCGCGAATAATCGCGTTTTATATTTAAAAAAATTGATAGATATAATAAATAAAAAACCATCGGTTATAATAACTCAAGTTATTTACAAGCTTCATTTTGGTGAATGACTCATAATATCAAATCACTTATTTTAAGAATAAAACCTGAAAAAGAAGATAAAATGACACAAAAATATGTAACTTAGTGAATTTATTCTATAGAGCCAACTTTATAAAATCGTGTTTCCATCGGGTGTATTTCACAGAATAAAGCCTCAACAATATTTCATAATTTTCGCAGATTTTAATTTTACTGTTTACTACTTCAAAAAGTAATTCTAAGAACGTGTTATTTTAGTTTTTCACTAACACCATAGACAAATAAGATAATATAACACCTAGCCTTAAGCATAAATATAGATAAACAACTTTGTAAGCTCTGGTAGGTTGTAGTTCTACTACTGACCGCTAGGGTGAGCGGAGCTTAACGTCCCCCACGAACCCTTTATGCGCTACTCCCTCTTTGTATTTGCTCCGTGATCCTTTCCTTACACTAACAACAAAATAAATACGTAGTTACCTCTACATAATCGGTTTAATATAAAGTATGAGTAACCGCAGAGTGATTATAACAGACACGCGACGGGCGCACGCTAGAGTAAGCAAATTGGAATACCTACAATCCACACTGATGGCGCCATTGGAATACCTACAATCCACACTGATGGCGCCATTGGAATACCTACAATCCACACTGATGGCGCCATTGGAATACCTACAATCCACACTGATGGCGCCATTGGAATACCTACAATCCACACTGATGGCGCCATTGGAATACCTACAATCCACACTGATGGCGCCAGCAAAACCGGCGCCGTGTAAGTGCATTGCAAAAAAACAGCGTACCTACACTCAAGTAGCTGCACTATACCCAAGAGCATAGGGCGGCGATGAGCTCACCACCTGTTATGCTGAGCACATGTGCAATCGCTATTTTGTGAAACTATGGTAGAGGACTGCTTTTGCTGTCCTCATTGCCTAGTCTCTGACTAACCCTTCGGTGGTAATAGTCGTGATTATATTATACTATATACCTACCTATTTATAAGTAATTTTATGTTCATAATTAATGTTGATTTTTACTAAAATTGCTTTTTTATTGATACATCTCGCCAAAAATTTACTCGATTTACTCGAATTTTATTCTAAAGGATCGTGGGTTGTCTCCTATCCCGGAACATTGAAACTGTCGAGACTTCTCAATCCCTATCAGATACCTCTACAGACCGGACAAATAACCACGTCAACATCATAGCGAGGTCGGCATTCAATCACTACCTCGTCGAACTGTCGATAATGCAAATAAATAGCCGCTTAGCGTTTGGCTCCCGTGCGGCGCGTCTGGGAGAGCGCGCGCGGCCGCACTCACACGCGTTGCGCACGCGCGGCGCGGCAGGGGGAGCTGACAAATACTGCAGTTTATTGTACCTAAGGGCCACAGCAGACATGCTACTTTTAGCATCGGCGATCGGTGATTTAGCAGTCGCTAAAACGCATAATTCCGATACCGCGTCCGAACGCATGAAGTCGCAAAATCGCGACGCTGCACCGATACAATAAAACGATTTTACTGCCATCGAACGCAGAAAGTCGCCAAAACGTGATTCAGCATCGATACAGACGCAAAATCACCGATCGCCGAAGCTAAAAGTAGCATGTCTGTGGTGACACCTAATGTCACTTGTGCCGGTGTCAATGGTTACTTTTTTTTCGGCAAGTGCTAAACCTCAGAGCAATAAAGTGCTAAACGCACAACGATGTTGCGTGGCATTAGGTTTTAGGGTTCCGTACCTACCCAAAGGGTAAAACGTAATTAAATCCATCAATATTATCGAAATTGGCAGGCAAACACAGTTCTGCTGCTTATGCCATTAGAAAAATTAAGCAGTTAACCGACGTTGAAACTGCTAAAACTGTTTACTTTATTTTTTTTCACAGTGTCATGTGATATGGCGTCCTACTGTGGGGAACAGCGGCTGATGTTGAAACTATATTCATTTTACAGAAACGAGCAATAAGAACTATCTATAGACTAAGCTCACGAACTTCTCTAAGAGATATTTTAAAGAAGTTGGTGCTCTTACAGCTGCATCTCAATATATTTATAATTGTTTAGTTTTGTGCGTTGCAATATTAACTCATTTACTAAACACGGTGACGTACACATATATGATGCCCCTGTTCAGGTTACAGAAGGTTCTCAGCTCTTTCTTGGGGCAAGGTAGTGAGGTATACACTATTATAATAAAATACCAAGTACTGTACTAGAGTTAACTTTAGATCAGTTTAAAAATCATGTAAAATCTTGTTTACTTAAGAAAGGTTATTAGGTATACCGTCAAGGAATATTTAGAAGACAAAACAGCCTGGAAATGATAAAATAGTCACATTAAGTATAATATTTTCTTAAGTCGATTTTCTTTGTAAGTAGGTAACTATTTTATCCTGGTATGATAGACTTTATCAGCAGTGTCTTACAGACTATTTACCTATTGGTACTTACTCAAAACTTATGTTGCGAAAACGTTGCCTAAATGTTTTCTTGCTTGCTTCTTTGGAGTTGCTCTAGTGTGACATGCTCTCTCAAAGTGTCTCTGCGGTGGTTTTTCTTGGCGGATCCGTCCCAAAGATGAGAGCAATACTCCACGCAGGAGCGCACCTGAGTCTTATACAAAAGACAACGTTGCAACGGCGTGAAGAACCGCTTCACTTTGTTCAGAATTCCGAGTTTACGTGAGGCTGTGGTTATAATGCCCTTAATATAGCTCTTCGGGTTGAGGTCGCTGTATGTCCATACCTAAGAGACTGAGACGAGTCTGGATGGGTAATAGGTTGCTCTGGAAGGAGGGTTGGGGGAGAAATGCGGACTTTTTAGCCGTGACATCGCAGACCTGTATTTTTTGGCATTGAACTAGACCAGGTTACCATTTATAAATGCAGTCTAACGCCTCGTCCAGCTCGATGACAATCCTCCGCCTCGACTCCACTACATCGGCTTGCTTTGCCGCACGGTGACCCAAATAACGCTGATGTACTGTACTGTCGGCTGCATAGCAATGAATGTTACCCAATACCCAAGGATAACATGTCATTGATATGCAGAATGTGCATATCAATGACATGTTGGTGGTGGTGGCATGTGCGTCGGGTCGTATAACGTTCCCTAAAACATGGTTGAGCGAAGCGATGGCTGATTCACATGAATGTCATACTCGTGAACGGGTACCGCCTGTGGAGGTTGGTCTGCTCTTGCTAACTTACTTTTATTATTAGAATATTAGTAGTTGTAGTCTTACTTTTTATTTTTATGCTGTTGTCGTTGTTTTATGTTTTTATTATTGTAATGGAAAGTGCCCTTTTATGATAGGGAGGGCATTTTTCAATTCTAATTGACGCTGTAAAAGAAAGGGAGAAAAGAAATGCCCTTGCCGAGTTTCTTGTCAGTTCTTGTCAGTACAAGGCTCCCGCCCCATAGTTGGACTTACGAACCGATGGCTTAAATGACATTCATAGGTGCTGTAACCTAAACATGGCCTAACCTGAATAAATTATATTGATTCTTGATTCTTAACTGTAAACGGTTTGAACACAACAATGCTATTAACAATGTTGTTCTGTTGGCTGCATGGCAAACGCCATCTGTCACTGGAGTCTTGGCAACGGATTTGAAGGAGTACCTACCTACGTCCATCTGGTTGGTCATTAGCCGCGTGAGTTTAGTATTTTAAACGCTGATCGTATTAAACCCCTCACCGACCACGACATCAATTAATGTTTGCCAGTTAGCTATAGCATTAAATCATCCAAAAATATTATAACGATGCTGATTACCTACTGTAGTTAATTATCACACTTGTCCATTAAGCGGTGGCTACAATTATTTGCCCTAAAAAGCTTGTTCAAATTTTGAGTAGGCACCTACATACGTACATCCATCACAATTCATACATCAAACAGTCACACAAAAACATTGTGCCGACCATGGTGCCGACACACCCCCTCACACTCACACGTCGCATTCACACGGGAAAGCTAACGCCCGCAATCGCAAATACGCACCAAATCCACAATAAACACACTTACGTACTCAGTTATAAGTGTGTCAGAGGCGCATGTCGACTTGCATACCAAGGGGTGACCAATGTTTTTTATTGTAAATCGTTTATACAACAACTTCAGTGGTACCTATTGACTGATTCATTATTTTAGGTGTGGTATGATTTGACTTGTAACCGTTTATTTTTCTATGAATGTCCTTGCCAGTTTTTTGCTCTTACTAATTTTCAGAACCAAATAGGTAGGTACCCAAGCGAAGGTAGGAAGGTCAAGAACATTTACCTAAAAGCCGTAATATGAGTCCCTTTTTTATCCACAAGGGTCAGTACTTGGCCTATATCTCCTCATCTTATGGTAAGTGACGATAAGGCCGAGGGTGCGGTACTTTACGGGGATTGTAAAATCTACCCTTAATAAAGCTTAGTACATATTTATGAATGGCCGCTAGCGCTGTGCGGCGCGCGGCGGTGCAAGGGCGGGCGGCGCCCTACTGACCTTTTGCCGCCACGGCTCACCACACCGTGGCTCGGCCGTTCAATTAACACTCCTGCCCGAGTTCTGCCAAAGTAGGCTGCAATATGCAACTACCACTTAAGCGAAAATGCAGCACCGTTATAGGTCGGCTTGAGGTTGAGCGGGGAATTTACTACCTCTTAACATGGAAAAGAAATGAAACAATTTATACGCGAAATAAACGCGAGTACCTCGCGTTTATTTCACACTAGCGGCCCGCCCGCGACTTCGTCCTCGAAAACACCCAGTATCCCGTGACGAATTTCCATTTTTTTTTTCCATTTCAGTTTTGTCCAGGCTCCATTACAAAATAACAAAAAGAAAGAATCTGTCAAATCAGTCGAGCCGTTCTCGAGGTTAACTTATTTTTGTTATTTATCTATTCATTTATTTCAGGCTTCAATGACCCATAGCAACATAAATACCTTATAGACTAACATACATACAATTATAACATAAAACTAAAAAATAACTAATTTGCACGTAAACACGGCGCCGTGCGACGCGGCGTGGTGTCAATAGCAAGCAACACAATAAAGAGAAGAAAATTACGTTGGATACCCTGGTAGTACGTAATTTCTCTTCCAAATGAAGTAAAATGAGAAGTTATTTATACCATTAGAAATAACAAAGTTCGTATTTTATAAGTTAATCGACAAAGTGTAAATAGTGATAAAGTCAAAGTCAAATTATTTATTCAATGTAAACCTTTACAGGCACTTATTGACGTCAATACTAATAATAATTTAAAAAAACAGTTAACTAACTTGTAGTTAAGACTTAACAACTAATCTAACTAACTAACTATAGTCTGTGCCAGGCAAACGCGCATCGCTACCCCCAGTACCACTGCACGCCGAAACAATCGCGTCGAACCGAAATATAATATAAGCCAATGAATCCGGGTCACTTAAGGAAACGTATAAATCTCGGAAACTAAGAATACCTACTATTATTGAAATAATTTGTGTTTAATAGACAATTAAATACTCCTTAAATTAAGGTATTAAAACCTCTTAGTTATTGTAAAGATATGTCATAAAAAAATCAAATTTGAAAAAGGGAGACTTTAGAAGATAGAATTACGACTTCCTGCATTTGTTTTTGCTTTTGTTTCTAATCTGTCATTTAAGTGGGTATATAAACCAGGTTGATAGTGTTCAATATTTATTATCCAAGCTTTAATCATGTCGCTTACACCTGAAGAATGGACCAGAATTCTTACAATGAAATGAGGAAACCGGCCGTCACCGGCAGTCAGCGCAATACAGCCAGAACTGTCGGTGTGTCGCTGTCAACAGTATATAGAGTTTTCGTTACGAGGAAACTGGCTCTAACCTACGCAGACCAGGAACAGGCAGAATACCACTGCACGAGAAGATCGATACTTGATGAACACCATGCTTCGTAATCGCTTTCTCACAGGAACTGAATTTACAAATTAGTATCGACGCCTCGGAGGAAGTAACCGAAGAGCACGGACAGTAAGACGACGACTTGCTAAAGCTAACTTGAAACCACTTAGACCTGCAAACGGCCCCGTGGGCATCGTATTTCAAGACTAAGATATGCCCAGAACCACTTAAATTGGACTATTGAACATTGGTCAAAAGTTATGTTCTCCGACGAATCAAAATGTATGCTCCACAAGCACGATGGAAGACACAAAGTGTACAGAAGACCAGAGGGAAGATTCAAGCAAGCATGCATCGAAGAAAAAGTAGCCTACGGTGGTGGCTCTGTACTTGTGTGGGCCGGAATTTCTTCTGAGAGTCGCACAGTAGCGTAAGATATGTGGAGGAAATACTTAATGAACACGATGGTTCATTTATGGTCAATTTGGGTGAGGATGCTATTTTTTGCATGACATTGATGATGATGATAATGATGATGAAAATGTATGTGTGAGTATACAGGCTAAGATGACCGAGCATGCCTATGGTTGAAATAATCATCAACTTTTTAGAACTCTGAGTAGAAAGCAGATACTATAATATTATCTAACACGTTATTTACAGACGTTTAGTTACCTCAAGCAGATAGCACAACGGCAGCACACGTCAGAACACCACGCGATTTAGTAAAGTTTGGTCACTAACTAACTCGTACGAGAAACTTGAAACTCCAACGGACAGACAGGCAACGCTAACACTAATGTATAGCGACTAAAGTAGAACAACTGAAGGACTTTACTTGCAAGCAGAGTAACTTTAAAAAAAACCTAGAACCTTCATTTACAAATGGTTAAGGCGTAATTCATAAGTTCGCAAGTTGTTGACCCCAAAACTTGCGCCCAGTCGTGCCCTCTACTCCGCAGCCTAATACACTGTTCGTACTAGGCGAGTAATTTACAGTTGTATCGTACATTGCTCCTCTACTTCGATTATTTAAAATTTGTTTTAATCATACAAAGTAGCAAAGCGATGTAGGTACTCACTATTCTAAAATACAAGTCCAATGCGAAACAAGCTTTAGAAGAGTGCTCGAACGAACATCAGTACTGCTTTCCGAGTCAGCTGCTCATTTTTGTCTCTTTGACAACGCAATCGTCATCGCTCCGAGTAGGGGTGGGCTAGAGTGGCCATTCACTAAGACAAACTGTTTCATAAAGCGATTAGTTTAGGGGCGTGTCGCACCGACCGAACAAAAAACATACAGTTATTAATATTGGAACATTTAAAAAGTTTTTAGATTTTTCTATAGTGTGATAGGCTTGCATTTGGCTACTATTTCATGATTGACGTGGACAATTTAACGATCGTTAAATTCACTTGTTTTCTTGCTTTAAAATACTTGGCTTATTTTCTTGTAGGTAGGTTGTTTTAACCTTTACTTGAAGTAAATCGAATATGGTTAGTAAATTACGTACCATACATTCCGCAGAAAAAACAACATAGATTTTTTGTTATCCTCTTTTTCAGTTGTTTTGTATTCTCTCTAATATCTTCCACCTCTGAGCTTCCATCAACAAACCATCAATAATATTGACTTTACCCCACAAACTAGGCAAACTGTTCGCAATGGCTAATCAAACTCGCATAAACCTCAAAAAGGCTCTCCCAAACACCATTCAAGCAAAAGACCCATTTTCAAATACAACTCATCGACAAAATTGTCTTTTCACTTGTTAAAAATGTTACTAGGTCGATATCGTACAGAATTTTGGGTATTATCAATATCGATCGTGCAAAATGAAGTTTATCGTAGACAACGCAAAGGCACCGCAGTCGACAGTATGAATAGACACAATAGTCGGTCGGATTTGGCACCTGCTCCAATCGCAGCGAGTGTTCTCACGCCCACAAAAAACGGGTTACAATTTTGTGAAAAAATATTTCTATGCGTATACACCAATATCTACCTACGAGATTATTTTTTTCACTTGACGTTCCTGTTTGTCCTTTATTGTCTACATTCTTCACGTAGACTGCACCACATTACAATGGATGGGTGTGCTGGTCACATAATCGTACTAAAATTGATCCCAAGACTATCCGTGAGTATTAAGTTGACGACCTCCTTGGTCGAGTGGTTTGTACACCGGTTTTCATGGTGTCGCCATCTCTGAGGTCTTGGGTTCGATCACCGGCCGAATCAATTTAGAAATTATTGTTTTTCTAAATTGTCTAGGGTCTGAGTGTTTTCTATGTATGTATTTAAGTATTTTAAGTATGTTTATCCGTTGTCTAGTAACCATTTAACGAGTTTCTTTGAAGCTTCTCTTGGGCTAGATAATTGGTGTGAGTGTAGGAAAGGTTAAAGTTTAAGTAAGAAAATCGTAAACTAAAAACGGGGAGTGGAGGGGAAAAAAAAGTATCACGACTTAATTGTTCTTAGCGAGCACACGAACCATAAACAATTATTAAAAGTTTGTTTTTTTAACTTAGAGATAAGGCAAAGTGACGCAAACCTAGCTCTTTTAAAATTTTCATGTGCTAACTTTAAGTAATTATGTAATTTATTATCGTACCTTAACGAATTCTAGGTCGTTTGTCTACAGATTCCCAATAGTAGGAATGTTCAGATTAAGTTCAATCTGTCCAGACTGAATCACCTGGCTAACACTCCCTTAATTGAAATTAAACAATTTAATCTTTAACCCCTTAAGCACCGCAAAACCAGACACAACTGAAAATCAATTGATTTGTGACCGCCGGCGGTCTTATGATCCTTGACCTACTAATTTTAATTAAGTTGTGGGTGTAAACACGTTACAAGTCGTAACGGTCTTCTAAACATTTCGTCCTTACAAACTTCAAAACTCAATATTTTTAAAATTAATAAGCATATAGTGTACTAAAACTTATGCAGGACAAATAATAGTCAACTAGACAGACACATTAAAAAATCTGTTCATACAAACGTTATTTTTGATGTATTTCATGAACATAATATAATTTTTAACTATTATGTGCAATATGTAGTTTTTTAATTCTAAATATTTTTTACCTTTTTAACTAAATCAAGGGCTCTTGAGATTAAGCTAATATTATTGTATACAACAATGTCCTTAACATGATCTTGATCGAAGAACGTCGCTGCGACAGAATAAAAAGTCACATTGCTGTCTTTGCTTACTCTATGCAAGCTTATTTTTTAGGGTCCACCACCCTAAGAAGTTGAGGACGTATTAGAAAACGGATTAAGTGCGGAACAATGCCCACGAGTGGGATCGAAGGCAACCCTGATGGGATTATGTGCGCACAACACGCCAGCGACATTTTTTCATATAAAAAACAAACAAAACATTTTTGTAAAAAATATATTTTGTTGAAACGCGAGTGTTCGTTGTTCGGAAGACATGTTCGTGTGAGAAGGCCTGAGCCCAGCTGTGTGATGTTTGTAGGCTCTAGAATCTAGAGCTTGTGGTTCTTAACCGGTGGTCCGCGGACCACTGGTGGTCCCTGGATGCAACCCAAGTGGCCCGCGGAGCCATTCTAATAAATAAAACAAGGAATCAGAAGGACTCCGAACCAAGGATTCAGACGTAAAGAGTATGCAATCACAAAAATCTCATTAAAATCTGTAAATTTTCCTAGTGTGAATTAACATAAAAAAAATGTGGGCTTTAAATAATTTTATGCGCACTCTTGTGCAACATGATGTAACGCTGAAGTTTAATTCAACCCTGTCCTCATTCCTCATACTATCATTACATCAAATTATACACGTCATTACCGACCTTTACTAAAAGCCCAATAAAGTCTATTTTTGCGCAATAGTCTTTCGTGCTTTAGGGATGATGTCTTACTTTTCTGTGCGTCAATTGTGCGTAAGACAGCCATGAATATTCAAATGGTGCCTTGTGTATTAATTTTAAGAAGTTTGCGATTTTATGAATTAATTAACCTTTCGCTGTTATTTTTTGAATCGGTAATACCTCTACACACCTACGGCGTGGAACCCGATAGGTTGGCCTTGAATCAAAATAATTTACAATATTATCCCGAACGATGTTATAATTTTGACCTTTGACAAATTTAAGACACGTGTTAAGGACAGACTTTTAGAAAAGGGCTATTACACTGTAAGCAATTACATCAATGACAACAATGCATGGAATTAAGATTCCTCTAGTTTCGCACATATAATCTCACATAAATCTTCTAATGCGTTCAAAGTGCCCGAGTAAAACTTTTAGATTCACTTTTGTTTTTATCTTTTCTTTTATTATATAATTGTTTTATGATTATTGATTGTACAATTTGGTAACGACATATTGTTTTGTAAATGTCGTTACTTCTATATTATTATAAAGCTGTGGAGTTTCTTGTGCCCGTTCTTCCCCACAGCTAAAAGAAGTCCTGAATGGGTGGGGTGGGTGGGTGGTTTCCTATGCCTATCCATCCATATAAGTAAAATTAAATTTAGACGATTCAAAACGCTTATTTTAAGCTTACTGAATAAATAAATTTAGATTGATTGATTGAATCATGTTTTATCATTATTAGTCCACCTTGTATAAGGGCAAAATATAAAAAATAGCACGTGTAAAATAGACTATAGGTCATATATCACACCCATTAATTGTTTGGTGGTTGATAACGACTGCCATGTTATGACAACAACTGAGGTCAAACGTTTGTGCCTTTCAAAGCACACAGGTGTTTGAAATATTTCTGAATTAGGTTAGCGAGACGCTACAGCACGCCGCGTTGCGCCTGCGCATTGCGAGAAGCTTAGCTAGTCGTTCTTGTAGCGCTGACGTTCTTTCGTGTGGCTTTATTACATTGTATGTGAATGTAATAAAGCCACACGAAAATATCGTCACTTATATGTTCATTCATTATAAGGTATCTTATCAAATTTTTAAATTTATAAAACAGTGTGCAAAGATCTATCCTAACCAATATTTTATATATGAAAATGTGTTGGTTTATTTGTTACGCTTTCACGCTTAAAACGCTAAACCGATATTGATGAATTTTGGTATAGGGACAGGTCGAATCTTAAAGAAGGTTATGGGCTACTTTTTTCTGCAAAAATTAACGCGAGCGAAGCTGCGTTGCTTTGTAAGTGTAAATATTTTTCGAAAACCTTAAGTGTTGTCTATTCTATTCGTAGTAGTAAATAAATAGATTACATACAATACAATGTCCCATTGCTGGGCAAAGTAGTCCATTCCATCCATGAAATTATACCATCACCATCTTTCCAAATGCGAAATCACGAACACTGACTATGTTGATATCGGGCCAAATAATGATTTGTTATTAAATGTTTTTATATATAATATGTATTTACAACCCTACTCGCCTGACCGGGCACGCGGGGAGTAAGTATCGTTGAGTTTAGAGAGCGCATGCCATACGTAGCGTCCATCCACTTTAGTAATACCTAAAACTAAGAAATTGCAAGGCCACCTAGTCAAAAGCTTTCTGATCCCGCTTTAATTTAAAATATGTGGATAGATAACATATTTAACTTTCTACTCTACAAGCTAGACTTTCAAACTGGAATATTTTTTAATTTGTAGAGTTTAAAAACCATTTCAATAAAATTATGAAAGCTCGATTCAACTTTGGAAAAATTAAAGAGGGTTTAGGCTCGCGTCGGTAATGTCGCCATTTCACCAAATTATGGATATCTTCGTAAATATACAATTTAACGCATATTTTTGTAAAGGTCCAACCTTGCAAAGTAAGAGTAGTACTATAATGGTGTTGATAAATTAGCAATTGAGCGGTTTAAGCGAGAAGACATATCAAACAAACTCATTTCACATTTATAATATTAGGTTGTGGAAAAAGTTTTTTCGTATTTATTATTGTATGAACTTGTAATAAAATCTCTTTGGCTATACTTTTTGTATCTGGCTGCTTTTAGTATCATAAAAAGTTTAAATTTTTAAGAAGATAATTCTAAATTCAAATTAGGAAAATAAGTGATTTTCATTTGTTTTTCTTACTGTCAATGAGTGAATGTAATGAAGAAATTCGATACATTTTAACAAAAAAGGTAAAATGCAACGCAAGCCGCGAAAGAAATTTGCGATGTTTTGGACCTAGTACAGTGTCTGTGAGAGTAGAAAAATTTGGTTTAAGCGTTTTCAATCCGAAAATTTTGATATCAATGATGCACGTCGCTCTGGTCGGCCTATTACGGATAAAATGGATGCCATTTTTAAAAAAGTGGAGCAAGACCGGCATATCAGTACTTACGGCCCTACGGCCAAACTAATTTGGCCACGAGGAAACTTAATTCCTCGTGGCCAAACCGTAGTCATAGCTTAAAAATATCACACAGTGTACATGTAATAGTCAAATCACGGAGGAATAAGAGAGCAACAGAAATAAAAAAAATATTTGTATTTGACAAAAAAACTGAGTAACACTGACTGAGTGGTAGAGCCACGCTGCGTTGCAGCACGCATTGGGCCAGCTCGCCCGGCGTAATACCACCCTCTCACGAATATTCGGCGTGAAATAACGGCACTTGGTGCTGTTGTGTTTCGTCCGACCAGTGAGGGTTCCGGAGGCCCCTTCCCCCCCCCCCTCCCAATTCCTATTCCTTCCTTAAACCTATTCCTCCCTTAAAGGCCCGCAACGCATCTGCGATTCCTCTGGTTTTGCGGGTGTCCATGGGCGGCGGTGATTACTTTCCATCAGGTGCTGCTCGTTTGCCTCCCTCTTTTATAAAAAAGAAAAAAAAAACTCTTATTTCTCCGTGGTTCGGCTATTATTACATAAAGTTTTTTTGTCAAATATAAATATTTTTTTTATTTCTGTTGGTCTCTTATTTCTCCGTGATTTGACTATTATATGTATATAATATGTTATATTTTATTGAAACAACTGGTTATGTTATTGCTCTGTAAGAGAAATTTATTTTCATTAAAACAAACACAACTTATTTTTACATTGACATACAGATACAGATCACTGCCTGTTATTAATTATTACAAACCTGTAAGAGAAACAACATTAAAAGCTATTGCTTCAATAGTTTTCTATTATTTGAGAAATATCTAGATCAAACGTGTTCACATATTTTTCTATAAATGCAAAGACATTTTTCTCACCATAGAGCACAGAGGAGGCCTGCTGTCCACAGATAGCGCATGCAGTCCAATGCGGGAAATTCAAATTAAATGGAGAATAAGAGAGCTTCATTTACATCTCCCCCCCCCCCCCCAGACATTATTCAGGAACTGGTATAATTTTAGTAATGTGAAAATAATTTGATTCTAACTTTTTATGACCTGTATCTATCTTATAAATAGAGTCCGATAGTTTTTCTAAAACTTTATAAGGTCCAATTTTTACTTCGTCTAATTTTTTTCTATTTAATCGGTTTCCATTTTCTACATAAACTAAATCTCCTACTTTTAACTGACAACCTATTCTGTTTTTATCAAACTGTTTCTTATTATAATTGTGTGATCTTATACTTCTTTCTAATGCTATCTTTCTATCATGTAATAAATCACTTTGTGTATTTTTCTTTCTTAATTCATCGGGTAAGATATTAATTATTTTTCCTTGCATTAAATATATTGGGGAAAATCCTGTCACAGTGTGTTCAGTTTCGTTATATTTCTGAGTACACTCATGGGCGATAGTGGTCCAAGCTATTTTATCTTTCTTTTCGTTAATTTTACACCTTATCTTATTAACCAGTGTTTGGTTTAGTCGTTCATTTAAACCGTTTGAAAAAGGTGCATTTACTGCAGTGTAGATAATAGGTATGTTCTCTTTTTCTAAAAAACTTTTAAATTCTTTTGAATTTATGCCTGGGTATTGGTCAGATAGAATTGTTCCAATTGCATTTTCGTTTGAAACATTTTTTACAAGTTTTATAAAATCATTTGCATTTTGGGTTTTGGATGTTAAAATGTAGGCATATCTGGTAAAATGATCCACTAAAAGATGTAAGTAGGTTTTTGTGGAGCGTGAGCCACCGAATCCACCAATAGTATCTATAGAGACTATTTCAAAAGGGTAAGTAGCAGGACCCAGATGAGACATCAATCCATATTTAAATTTAGTTCTAGTTTTATTTTTAATACATATTTCACAATTATCGCACATTCTTTTTATATTCTGAACTAAATTCTTTGCTGAATAGAATGGTTTGATTTTACTTTCCATTTGTTTTGCCCCTATATGACAATATGTATCGTGAATGCTTTTTATAATTTTTTTACTAAATTCTTCTGTGAGTATAATTTTCTCTTTTTTTCCTATTTTTTTGAAGTATATTTTATCTTTAAGTATTATTTTATTTTTATGTAATTTTATATCTTTATTTTCCTCTTGATCCTTTTGGATGTCTTCTAGTTTAATAAAATTCACAACTTTTAAAACTTCTTCTTGATTCACATGTGATTCTAATACAGGATTCCTACTTAAACTGTCTGCTTCTAAATTGTATTTGCCTGGTGAGTATATCACTTCAAAATTAAATTGAGATAAGTAATACGTGAGATCTCCTAACTCTTCATCTGTTCTTGCCTTAATATTAAGTTTTTCTAGAGGCTTATGGTCCGAGAACACTTTAAATTTTTTCCCTATGAGCCAATGTTGCCAATATTTTAGTGCTTCTTTTATAGCTAAACATTCCAGATAAACAGCTTTTTTTCTTTTTTGACTGTCATTTAATTTTCTAGAAAAGTATGCACATGGCTTCTCTTCTCCATTTTTTTGTGGTTGTTTCAGTATAGCCCCTATGCCCTGTATACTAGCGTCTGTGTAAATATGTATAGGTAAGTCTGGATCAAAGATCTCTAAAATAGGTCTTGAGCAAAGCATTTCCTTTATTTTGTTAAAAGTTTCTTGACATTTTTCTGTCCAAATGAATTTTTGATCTTTTCTCAACAAGTTATGCAGAGGATCTAATATGATTGATATATTTGGTATATATTTGCCATAAAAGTTAATTTTTCCCAAAAACTGTCTAAAATTCTTTTTGGTTTTTGGAATTGGAAAATCTTTTATAGCTATTAAATTATCTTTAAGTGGAGTCACTGTATTATTTTTTATTATGTGGCCTAAGTATTTCACAGAATCCTGAGCAAAATTGCATTTTGAGAATTTTAATCTAAAGCCCTCCTTTGAGATTGCTTCCAATAACTGTGTTAAGTGTTTAATGTGTTCATCAAATGTCTGCGAAAATATTAGAATATCATCGATGAAATTGACTGTAAAACTAGATAAGATATGTTTCCTAATAATACTACTTAATATCCTTTGGAAAATCGCAGGAGAAACTTTTAAACCAAAGGGTAAACAGGTCCACTGAAAATGATTTTCTTGAGTAACAAATGCTGTTTTTTTTCTGTCTTCTATTTTTAAAGGAATCGCCCAAAAAGCTGAATTTATGTCTAATGTTGAGAAATATTTACAATTTCTAGTTTTAATCATTAAATCCTCTATAAGTGGAAATGGTTGTGATTGAGGTACCACTATTTTATTTAAATCGCGAAAATCTATGCAAAGTCTGGATTTTCTACCTTCTTCTTTCTTATAGGCTAATGTTACAGGAGCCGCAAAAGGACTATAAGATTCTTCAATTAAATTTTTTTCTAATAATTTTGAAACTTGTTGTTCTATTTCCTTCTTATCTTCAAAATTGCATCTATAAGGTCGTTTGCTACAATATGTATCTACTAGTAAATCTATATGTGCTTCGTAGCCCTTTACTAAGCCCACATCATATTTATCTTTCGCAAATAGCGATTTATATGTTTTTATTAATTCATCTATTTTTGACCTTTGTTGAAAGTCTAAGTGATCAACTGAAATGTTGAAATTAGTACTTTCTATGTGTTCATTAAAGTTGACCTTGCATTTATCCTTCATAACTAAATTATCCTTCTCTGTTTTTTGTTTTTCATTATTATTATCAACTGAATACTGTATGTTTTTAATTTTGTCACCTGTGAAGCCAGGAATTTTTTCATTATTTTGTTTTATCTCGTTGTCTAACTTTTGTATTATTCGAAGGTTTTCATTTTGAATCAATTGAAAAGATTTTATGCAATCTAATCCAATCAAAAAATCAAAATCAAAATTTTGTTCATTTATAACAAAAATATTAACGTTTCTCTCTATTTGAAAAATCTTAATCTTTAATGTTACTATTCCTATGGATTTTTTTACACCATTAATCGTTTTTAAATTTGCTTGATTGTTATTACACTTACGGGGTTCGTAATTTTTTAAGGATAATAATTTTGAATTAATCAAACTTACATTTGATCCTGAATCATAAACCCCTAATGTTTCTATGGAATCATTAATTAGTAATTTTATTTTTATTAATGGTGGAATTAATAGTTTTTTGGATCTATTTCATTTAGACTCATTTCTAATTCAGAATTATTAACACTTTTAATCGGGTCTTTTTTTGAGTGTATATTGTCTTTATTTTTGAACCAGCAAACCGATTCCGAATGATAACGATTTCCTTTTTTTTCTTTTTCACAGATTTTACACGGTTGGGGTTTCCAATTATTTTGTTTAATTTTACTATCCAAATATACTTCTTTCTTTTCTATAGTCTTTTTATTTAAATGTTCTAAACCCCTTATGGTATTAAACAAATCCTCCGTTTCTTTCAATTTATTTCTATTAATTTCATCAGCAATAAAGTTAGGTAGCCCAGTTACAATCAAATTTATTAATGTAGGTTTATCGATAGAACTGTTAATTTCTAATAAAAGCCTCTCTTTCTTTAACGCATATTCAAGTAATGAGCCCTGCCTATATTTATATTGAAATGCATACCTTATCGGTGTCCAGCCTCTATTCACATATGTTTCACAAAAGTTCTTTTTCCAAATATCCCATTCCGAATTAATTGTATGTTTAATAAGCATCGAACAATACCAGTCTTGACATGAGTCGTCCAAAAATAACCGGAACACTTGAATTTTTTGAATATCTTCAGCTATACCCGCCCGAGTACATTCAGCTTTAAAGATAACCATCCATTGTGTGACGCTGGAAGTTTTTTGTGTGAATTTATCTACTACCATTTTCTCAGATACCTGTTTTAAATTAAACTGTTTATGTTCTCTCTTTAAGTCAGAAAAATTTTCCAAAATTCTTGAAAGGGCTTCTGTCGAAGTTTCACTCGTCCCAGTCTGTGATTTCAGTATAATTTCTTCCAGTAAATATCCTTTGAATTGCATATTTCCAGCCTCATCCATATAAGTATCACGTAACTCTGTTGTCATTGGAATCCATACTTGTCGTTTTTCGTGTCTTCTTTGCAGTGTAGTTTTTACTTTTTGAAAAGTTTGTTTTTTACCTAATGCATCATGTAATTTCACCGGTTGGAAATTCTCCGGAATTAAGAAAGCATTTTTGTCGGCATCCATTATTGAGGTTATGCATAAGACATTTGTCTTCGGATCTTCGCCCGGTTTCACAACAAACTCGAATTTTAACTTTTCCATTGTTTACAACGGCTATCAATAATGTTGTTTTATAATATGTTATATTTTATTGAAACAACTGGTTATGTTATTGCTCTGTAAGAGAAATTTATTTTCATTAAAACAAACACAACTTATTTTTACATTGACATACAGATACAGATCACTGCCTGTTATTAATTATTACAAACCTGTAAGAGAAACAACATTAAAAGCTATTGCTTCAATAGTTTTCTATTATTTGAGAAATATCTAGATCAAACGTGTTCACATATTTTTCTATAAATGCAAAGACATTTTTCTCACCATAGAGCACAGAGGAGGCCTGCTGTCCACAGATAGCGCATGCAGTCCAATGCGGGAAATTCAAATTAAATGGAGAATAAGAGAGCTTCATTTACATGTACAGTGTGTGTTATTATTAAACTATGACTACGGTTTGGCTACCAACCAAACTAATTTGGCCACGAGGAAAGGGCCGTACTTACGACGTTGCTGAGGAACTAGGAATTGACCACAAAATAGTTTTGGCGCATTTGAAAAAAACTGTGTAAACAAAAAAGCTCAATATTTGGGTACTCACGGACTTTCTGAAAGAAACCTATTAAACCGTGTACTTATTTGTGATTCTTTATAACGACGTAATGAAACCGAACCATTTTAAAGAAGCTTATAACTGGTGATGAAAAGTGGATCATGTACGACAAGAACGTGCGAAAAAGTTCGTGGTCAAATTCCGGTCAGGCTTCATAGACTGGCGAAACCCGGTTTAAATCGCAACAAGGTGATGCTGTTGTGTGTGGTGGGATCGGAAAGGCATTATTCATTATAAACTGTTACCAACAGGCAGGACCATCGATTCGGAACTCTACTGAGAACAACTGATGAGAAAGCGGCCGGAATTAATCGACAGAAGGGGTGTGGATTTTCATCATGATAACGCTAGACCTCACACATCTTGAACCACTCAACAAAAATTAAGAGAGTTTGGCTGGGAGGTGTTAGTACATCCGCCGTAATAGTCCTGACCTTGCACCTTCAGATTTCCACCTGTTTCAGTCTCTTTATGCAGTGTAAGGTTAACATCACAAGACGACTGCCATCAAAACCACTTGTCGCGGTATTTTGATCAGAAGCCCCAAAATTTCTATTGCAATGGGATCATGTCCCTACCTACAAGATGGCAAAAAGTTATCCAATAAAATGGCACCTACATACCTACTTTAGTTAAATGTAATAAAGTGTATTAAAAAATGTTTTGAATTTTCATAAAAAATGCTAATAAACTTTTTCCCCAACCTATTATTAGAAAGGATTTCCGAACAGCTTGTATACAATACAGATGGACAAATCTTTAGATTGGTGTCACCATGCGACCTTCCGTGTGGGTGACAATTCCCCAAGGCCACAGTTCTGTAACCGCCTAGGCCGGTGACCATAGACAATCTTCTGTATGACACGCGCCGCCGCCGCCGCCGCCCGCCCGCCGCGTGCCGGCCGCCCGCCCTAACGGGAAGATCTTTCAATTTGTATTTCCTTAACGTTTATTACGTCTTTAATTTGTTCCAAATTCATACTTGCCTTATTAATAAAAATAGAAGAAAGGAATCTTTTTTAGTAATTCAGTGGTAAAAGATAATTTGTATAAAATAAAAATATAACGTGATATTTCATGTTTCTTTCAGATATCTGATAAAAAATTTTTGGTAACAAAGATATCTACTGTTGATAGAAATTACTATAAATACGGTTTTCGATCGTGTCACTAAATACGACACTAATTAAAATGATTGTAAAGTATATTACGTAACGCTATTAACAAAAAAAAGGTAGGTACCTGAGTGAAAATTTATATGTAAATAAAGAGGCGAGCAAACCAGCTTGCGAACACAGCGATAAGCAAAGCTAATATTTGCATTTCACGCGGAAAATCATAAAGGGGTGGTTACAATAGCGGATTTAAAACTCCATGCGTAAATAGGCCTATGTACTCTGGGCCGTCCCACGGTCGGGCCCCCACACAAAGTGTTCACACCAATAGTTCGCGAATGAAATTGCGTTCCTAATTGCTCCTCAGTTTCCCACCGTGCGCCTGACACGCGGCACTATGAACCACCCAAATTAGAACACCCCTATTGAATTTGAGCTCTATCGGCTAGACTTGAAAGTCTACAATGCATGTTTGTTTTACAAAATCTAATAATCTCATCGTTTAATATGCAGCTAAACTATATAATGTGTCGCGCGTGACTCTTATGCGTATGCAATAGCAACAGTTATGGCACAGCGCAGCTATCAAACTTTTTTTGCGGTGCAGTGTTACTTACCAATTGGGAATGCGTGCGATTAGCTCTTATTGGTTAGGGGTTAGGGTGCGTTTTAGGGTGGCGCGAGTGCTGGTGGCGCCTGGGCCTGTCGTGCACGGGCAGGGCGCCGGCACGCGGGGCGCACGCGGCGCGCACTCCGCGTCCGGCCGACCACGCGCGCGCACGTGGCCCGTGTGCACCGCGCCTTACCGCCTCACCGCCAAAGTCACGTGCCAAGAAAAGTTTTCTCGAGTGATAACATCGATAGTGAAGAAAAGTGCGGCAAACTTTTAATTGACTCATCAAAACAAAGTTTTGAAACTTTGTGGTTGGAACACGCGTTTTAAGTGTTTTCTTGTGTAATGGAGTACCACCACCGTCATATGGAGCAGCCGGCCCTGCAGGGTCAGACGCAGCCCCCCCAGTGGGGCTACGGCTGGGGCCCGCCGGCCGCCCCCGCGCCCCCTGCTCCTGCGCAGAGGAACAAGAGAACACATTCCGAAAGTGAAGACGATGCCTTCTCAGAAGAGAGCAGCAGTAAAGATGCGCAGTGAGTACTAACAATTACAGAAACTTAATAGTTCTACACTCATAGTTGCTAAATACTCTGCCAAACAGTCAAATGTATTGTAAATATGTAAGTACAACAAAAGATAAATACGTTGAAATTTATAAAATGTGAAACTAATCAAACAACCTTAATTAAGTCATGCCATTACCATAACCACCGGATATTGTAAATAATAAAAATAACGAACAATAATACATCACAATATTCACAACGCCTGAAGTTCCCGAAGCTTTTCCACTTTCTCGTAGCTACGAGTCGTAGCGTGTGCTACGAATCTTGTGTAACTTGCTTGCTACGTAATTATTGCACTAATACCGTAATGTCTGAACTCGTTTACTGTTTAAACCGTGGCGTGTAGTTATATAGCTCAACGTTAGTTACATTTTTTTTATTCCTCTCTCCCACCGTTATTTTATGTTGGTTCTGTGTCTTTCGGCGCCCCTATTCTGTCTGCATTATCCTTCAATATTTATTAGATTATAATCCTAATACCTTTGTAAATGAAGAGCATCTAGTCTACCGAATTTGAACTTGCAGCAAAAGTCATATTCTTTTTCTACATATATATTATTTTATAAGCCTCTAAAGGCTTCAGCATGTTTAAAAATGCGCAGTGTTGTGGTATCTGTTCCCTTCGCTCAAGGTCGGTTCTGTGAACATTCTACGGGTGTTTATTTAGTTCCAAAGTTCCCAGTTACCGATAATAGTTATGTTTACAATTACGAATCAACATTGAATATAGTTTCAAAGTTTTAATTAACAATTTCCCAATACGTCGAAGTTACATGTTAGTTTGAACAATCAATTTGAACGAAACTTTAATTGACTATTCAATTAATTATTAATGGATTTACGTCAAGTTTGATATAAAGCGTATGTTTATGACATAAAGTTCTGTAATCCCCTATTCTAAAGGGGAAAACCACTAGTTGAGGTTGGATCACATTGCTTTCGGCTGCTTGTTAATGATTCACCAATTTTAATTATACATATTTCAATCAATACGTTTTATAAGTATATAAACTGTGGTTGTTATCATCATTATAATATACAATGTCAACATAACTTTCAAGTCTTGCTGGTATAAAAGTTCACTTTGGAAATTATTCAATATCTTTTTTGGAGTTTATCAGTTTAATAAGTTTTATCACACCAACCCATAGTGACAGCAGATTTTGCGACAGTTAGCGATAAAATCTCCCTAAGTAGTATCTTTGTACTTACCATCAGGTTTAGAAATAGATACTTATGTAATTTTGAAAAAGAAAACTTCGTAAGAGCTACTTAACCATGTGCGTCTCCTTAAGCACAATAGTATGCGTAAAGCAAAACATTGGAGTTCATAATCATCCCCATCAGCCTATAAATGTAAATGTAAATTTTAGTCCTAATTTCATATGGCCGAACGGTGTTGGCTTAAACTTTTAACGAACAATGAGTTTCTAGCCTAATATAGACCCATAAATGTCTCTGTACAGGGCACATCAGGCCATCCCACAAGGACAACATCACATGGAAAGATTTGGTCATAAACCACTGTGCTCTTTCTGCTGGCGTGTCAACGTAGCTTTCCAGAGCTAACAACCAGCTCCATCCCCAGGTCCCCCGGCGGCGACTCGTGCCAGCTGATGACTCGCAAGCGGCGGCGCGGCGTCATCGAAAAGAAGCGCCGCGACCGCATCAACACCTCGCTCACGGAGCTGAAGCGGCTGGTGCCGGCCGCCTGCGAGAAGCAGGGCAGCGCCAAGCTCGAGAAGGCGGAGATCCTGCAGCTTACCGTCGACCACCTCAAGACTCTGCACGCCAAAGGTCGGTTCCTCACTAAGTATTGTTGCATACACTCACCACTGTTGTACCCAAAAGGTTAAGAGTGTAGGCGATGAAGACCGCAAAAGCAGGGCACTACCGCCACATTTCACCAATATCTAACATGTGCTCAGGATTCTCTCTTTGTTGGATAATCTTCAGTCCGTTAGTCGCTGGTTACGACACCCAAGAGAAGTACTTATTGTTTAAATAATGAGCAGCCACACACACAACTCAACAGTATGATTGTATATATCTTAATTAGTGGTTTATCTGGGACCCGGGTATGTCCTAAAACTACGACCAGCCACCGGAGGACGGGCCGCAGCGTCCTCTAGCTAAACGGTGACCCGCTGCGATCCCCAAGCCGCCTGCCAAGCGTGGGGATTATGGCAAACCCCCCCCCCCCCCCCATGACAGACAATATTTGCCCACGGCCCCCAGTCCCCGGCAGCTCCTTTATCCCTGGCCCAACGGGTAGCTGGTCAGGTAACGGAGGAGCAGGGGGTGCGAAGAATCACCGGCAGTTGCTCGGCTACCCACACACCCACCAACGAACCTTGGCCCTGGCAACACACAACATCCGCACGTTGAGGACCGATGCAAAGATTGTAGAGCTGGAGGAAGAATTGAGCAGATTGCGGTGGGACATCATGGGACTATCAGAAATCCGACGAGAGGGGCAGGATATGATAGTCCTTGATTCTGGCAACATGCTCTTCTTCCGGGAAGGAGAACGAAAATCCCAGGGTGGTGTTGGGTTTCTCGTCCGCAAGTCCCTTGTTAACAACGTTATCAAGGTCGATAGTGTGTCAGGTAGAGTTGCGTACCTTATACTCAGAATCACCGATCGGTATTCGCTGAAGGTCATACAGGTATATGCACCAACCTCGACACACCCTGACGAAGAAGTAGAGGCTCTGTATGAGGAGATATCTGAAGCCATACATTCCTCCGAAACGTACTTCACCGTTGTTATGGGGGACTTAAATGCAAAGGTAGGCACAAGGAACGGCGATGAGTTGAGAGTGGGGCAATATGGATATGGACAGCGGAACCAAAGGGGCCAACGGTTGGTCGACTTTATGGAGAAGGAGGAACTCTTTTTGATGAACTCTTTCTTCCGGAAGCGACCAACCAGGAAGTGGACGTGGATAAGCCCCGATGGTTCAACCAGAAATGAGATCGACTTCATCATGACGACCAAGAAGCGTATATTCAGTGATGTCTCCGTGATCAGTAGGGTGAAAACCGGTAGCGATCACCGGATTGTTAGAGGCACACTGAATATCAACATCAAGCTCGAGAGGTCACGTCTGGTGAAGTCCACACTCCGTCCTGGCCCTGCCCAGATCCAGAGCCCGGAACACTTTCAACTCGAACTCCAAAATCGCTTCCAGTGCCTAGCCGAGTGCGAAACTGTGGACGAGATCAGCAGCGGGCTTGTGGAAACTGTCCAAGCTGTGGGGTCTAAGTTCTTTAAGACCCCACGCCGGAAAAAGCCTCAAAAGCTCTCAGACGGAACCATTAAGTTAATGGAAGACCGGAAAGAAATGATACTGCAATCTTCAGCTGATATGTCGGAATATGGCAAACTCAATAGACGAATCTCGAAATCTGTGCGACACGACCTGCGCTCCTATAGTGCTAAATGCATTAGGGACGCAATTGCGCGGAACCAAGGCGCCAAAGTGTTCGCAAAGAATTCGTCTATTGGTCAGAGCCAAATGACTAAGCTGAAGATCGAGGACGGCAGTGTCATTTCGTCGAAGCCGGAGATTCTGAGAGAGCTCGAGAGGTTTTATGGACAGTTGTACACCTCAACACAAGAGCCCGCTGTTGGTACAGCTCAGGACACCAGAGCTAAGTTAACCCGACACTATACCGAAGATATCCCTGACATCAGCCTGTATGAGATTAGTATGGCTCTTAAACAGCTTAAAAACAACAAGGCGCCGGGTGATGACGGAATTACCACTGAACTTCTGCGAGCGGGTGGAAAACCGATACTCGTAGTCCTCCAGAAGTTGTTTAATTCCGTCATGCTCGAAGGTACTACGCCAGAAGCATGGCACAGGAGTGCGGTGGTGCTCTTCTTCAAGAAAGGCGATAACACCTTATTGAAGAATTATAGACCCATCTCACTCCTGAGCCATGTGTACAAGCTGTTTTCGAGAGTCATTACGAACCGTCTCGAACGCAGGTTTGACGACTTCCAGCCTCCCGAACAAGCCGGTTTCCGAAAAGGCTTTAGTACCATAGACCACATACATACGCTCCGCCAGATTATACAGAAGACTGAGGAGTATAATCGGCCCTTATGTTTAGCGTTTGTGGACTATGAGAAAGCCTTCGATTCTATCGAAACCTGGGCTGTGTTACAGTCCCTCCAGCGTTGCCATATCGACTATAGGTATATCGAAGTGTTGAAATGTTTGTATAGAAACGCTACTATGTCGATCCGATTACAAGACGAGAGTACGAAACCAATCCAATTGCAGAAAGGTGTGAGACAGGGAGACGTCATATCTCCGAAACTGTTCACAAATGCGTTGGAGGACGTTTTCAAGCTCTTGAATTGGAACGGATTCGGCATCAACATTAATGGCGAATACATCACTCACCTTCGTTTTGCCGATGATATAGTCATAATGGCGGAGTCGCTGGAGAACCTCAACACCATGCTCAGCGACCTCAATATCGTATCCCAACAGGTGGGTCTTAAAATGAACATGGACAAGACGAAGATCATGTCGAATGTCCATGTTGAACCCGTACCGGTAATTGTTGGGAGCGATACTATCGAAGTTGTCGACCACTACACCTACTTAGGACAGATTGTCCAGTTAGGTAGGTCCAACCTCGACAAAGAGGTCGCCCGGAGAATCCAACTCGGATGGGCAGCGTTCGGGAAACTACGAGATATCTTTGCATCGAAGATTCCGCAGTGCCTAAAGACAAAGGTCTTTAACCAATGTGTGTTGCCGGTGATGACATATGGCACCGAAACGTGGTCCTTAACTGTTGGCCTTTTAGAAAAGCTCAGAGTCACACAGCGAGCAATGGAGAGAGCTATGCTCGGAGTTTCTTTGCGCGATAGAATCCGAAACGAGGATATTCGCCAAAGAACCGGAGTTGCCGACATAGCTCGTAAGATTTGCAAGCTGAAGTGGCAATGGGCAGGCCACATCGCTCGACGAACCGACAACCGTTGGGGAAGAAAGGTTCTCGAGTGGAGACCACGCACTGGAAGACGCAGTGTTGGTAGGCCTCCCACTAGGTGGACCGACGACATCGTGAGAGTCGCAGGCAACCGGTGGATGCGAGTGGCGAGTTGTCGGTCAGGATGGAGGTCAAAGGGGGAGGCCTATGTTCAGCAGTGGACGTCTTCAGGCTGGTGATGATGATGAGTGGTTTATCTATATATCATCAGATTTATTCAACAAATTGGGATCCTTGATAGGGGTTTCACGTACACCTATGTCAGTTTTACCTCTGTTGCAGTATTTCTGTACATCATCAACTAAACCAATATTATATCTATTCAGTATCGGACTGCCATAAGAAAGTCTTTATAATACCCATTCAATCACAAAAAATAGCAGGAAGTACCAGCCCCGCCACCTCCGATTGCGCCGCGGTCGGGAGTGCAGAATCATTCCCGTTACGTGTCTCACAACCTGTCATTCATGGCCTCAACGACTTACTTCCTCTTCCAATGAAATACACTAAAAATTAAAACGGTCGATATAAAAAGTATAAAATGTTAAACGGGACTCTATCGTAGAATGCGTAAAAAACCTCCAAAAAGCAAAAGCAAGGCACGGTTGCATCCGTTCCGTTTTTCCTGTGCTTGCAATAAAATTGCGTCGTTTTTGTATGGTACTGTTACTTTCGCTATTCAACTTTCTATAACACTTAACTTCCTGGCTATTCATTCAAAAGAAATAGAAAGCATACATTAAAGTTCAATAACATTTATATAAAAACATAACTTACTATACCTACTTCGTTACCATGAGTGTGTACTAAGTGTGGATAAAGTGATATTTTAGAAATCTAGAAAGTTATAGTAAAAAAACAACCCCCAAACGTAACTAATAAAATAACTAACTAATGACATGCTGTTATCATTTTTTATTGGTGCGTCCCACACCGCATTTCTCTACTTTTGTAACCTTTTAAACAACAGTTTACAATGATTTGGGGCATTTGATTTTTTTTATATAAAGCTAACAATAGAAGTTCAATATCATACAAAGTATATCGTATAGTATTCAAATTCGATAATTAGATAGATAGATAGATAGATATAAGTGTTACAAAAAAACAACAAACAAAAATGTAGAAAAAGAAATAGCTGCCAACCATTACGGTGATTTACTTACCCTCCGATTTAATATCCGATCGAAGGTTTTAATCATACATTTAATCGAAGCAAATTCCGCTAAATAGTTTATAATCACACTTCCCAAAAATGTAATACACTCCAAACAGTTTCCCATAAAGTTAATTAATCCGAGTAGCATCCCAACTCATCGCTAACATCAGATGTTCAAATGTCAAACTCCCCGCGGGCATGTGGGTCCCGCGGGGAGATGCGCGCTAGATCCGCGCCGGCCCGGGTTCCCACGCCGCTTCCGGGTGCGACAGGTGGACCGCGGCTGGGCACCCGGGCCTAGTGGGCCGATGGATTTTTTGCGTTGAGTAAAAACGAATGGATTTTCTTGTAGCTTTAATGTTAATACGACTGTCTGTAATTTCTTCTATGACTTTTTTTTTTTAAACATACTTATTTAAAAAGGTATGAAAATCTTGAATCTAGTAACTATCGTCTATTCAAAACCAATTTTAATAATACCTACAATTTTAATAATTTAATGAAATGCTCAAAAAGTAGTTTTATTTTTTAAATCAGTTGACATTTAGAATTCCGCTGCCTTTTGTTAGGACTGGCTAATTGGCGACTCTTCCTTCCGCTGCGTTCATTAATAATAAGGAACCAATTGTGGTTTACGCGTTCAAATTGTCTGCGGTTAGCCGTTATGACTCGGAACCCGAACTCAATTAAACCGGGCTCACCGATCATCAATATTATGGGCGACCAAATTTAAATACTTTCATAAATTACGCAAGTTTATATTAAAAGTATTTCATTTTTTTTTCTAATACACCTTAAACCCCAACTTTTTTTTAATAAACTAGGGAGGTGCGTGTTTAAACGACTGAAGCTTTGAATAAAACTTTTTGAATAGTGCTTACGTAGCGTTTTTGACGTATTAAAGGTTTATAACCACAACATTCGCACAAAGCTTTACACCTTACATCTGAATTAGTTACACTCTGTAAGTTATTGTGAAAGCTCAATTAGAATCACATTCGATAACAATACCGGCAGCGCGGCGGCGGGCGGCGCGGCTGGCCGAGGGATCGGTTACCAGGTATGGACACACGGACACACACCTGGCGCCGACAAAAACTACAAACAGGAAGACGATATGATCTGCTGGACCCGCCGACTTAGCATTTAAATGGTTTTTAATTAGGTTTTGTTATTCTTTTTAACTGTTACCGATAATGATCAACCGCTTAATTTCAATAAAGTTAATATTACTATTAACAGTTTAACTTCAAATACTAATAACAAGTGCAAATGAGAATCTAAAATCATGTACTAATATCACGTATTAATAAATAAAACCGACGATATAAACGAAAAGTAAAACCGGAACGAAAAAATACAAAATATATTAAATACTTTATATTATTCAATCTAATATAAAAGCGTAAAATGAAAATGTTTTTGAACCATGTACATGAATAACAAAATGAAGACACACAAGTTTCTCGTAACTACGGTACATAACATCTACAGCACGGTTTTCACTACTTTTCACAATGACTTTGCTAAAGTGAAAACTTAATAATTAATATAAAGAAACAAAAAGGTACAATCGCGTATCCAGTAACTACTAGTAACCCTATATCCCACAATGACAAATATTAGATAACAATTTATCGGCGGGTCCGTGTGGGAACGGCGGCGACGGCGGGTCCCACTCGCCCTCCGCTGGGCCTCGGAGGGTTGGCGCCCTCCGCGTTACCTCCCAGCTCGCATTCGGCTATGTTTGACGCATTAAGCGCCGTGGGAAGCCAATGCCATATCACTAAAGGTGAAAATGACAAAAGTGGCCATTTAATATGACAAAAGACAAAAATGGGCATTCAATGTAGGTATAGATACAAAAAGCCCGTGTATTCAAAACGCTTGTACGATGATATCCTTTGACATTTATTACCTCTACATAACAAACGTACTCAATAAAAGTATTTTGCAGTATCTCTATGATAGGCAGGCGCTGTACAAACAGTTGGGATAACAACTATGTATGTAAAAGTCTCGAAACAAATTTTAACGCAAGAAAAAATTTATTTTATATTTTGACCAAATTTAAGCTGTTTTAAAATTAAATTAAAAAGATGGCTTATAGATAAGGCGTTCTATAGTTTGACTGAATATTTTGGTACAAAAACAGCATAGTGGCTGTTTCTATGTAACATGTACTACATACTAAAAATTGCATGCCCGACTAGGGTAATTTGTTTGCTCCCATTATTTTATGCATGACACCTGCTATGTATTTACACAATTTTATGGCAATAAAAATTTATCTTATCTTATCTTATCTTATCTTCTCTTTCATAGTCTACAAGTATGCAATGCAGAATTTAAATTATAAAAGAGTTAAAAAGACATTCATTTAACACCAGGTCTCTAAACCACTTTCGTCTAAGCAGCGTGCAGTGACAGGCGGAAGCGGATCAAGACGCTTAGAAGGGTTGTCACACCTGCGTACAAAAAAAATGAAATATTAAAAAAGCATTACAAGGCCAACTGCGCAGCGGAAGGAAGGGAACCATTGTACGAATCGTACAAGTATAAGTGGTTCACTTTGATATTGAAATAGCAGCGAAACAACAAAGCATTGATAAGATTTTTGGTCGGAAAAAGTGAGGCCATAATTAGTTTTCGGATCGTATCGAAAAAAGTACGTGAACGTGCCTGAAATTGAAATACCCATGACGCAGATTAGGAAAAAAAATTAAAAAAAAAACTCTATAAAAAGATAAAATGTGCAAAAGATTAAAGAAAAACATTTTGTTTACATTTTTATAAGTATTAGTTTTTTTAAAGCCGATGCATGCAGTACCTACAACTTAAGTTTATTGTGCTTATAGTACTTACTTTAATTTAATTCGGTACCTTAATTGTAACAACTTTATGTGTATATACAATAATTTGCATTTACCTTTAGTTTTGAAAAAGAAAGGATTAATTGTTATACTCGTATTTGCATCCCCGGGCGTTGTTCCGGTGGCCCAGTGAACCATTTAACCCACATCGCCGACCTTTCTTACGCGCGGAAGGGGATAGCGGGCCATCTTTTTTGCCAACCCCTCGCGAGACGCTCGTATTGGGGTGCCGTTACAGATGCCATCGCCCGTCTCTTTTACACCGTATGGGGCACTCCAGCTATCTCAGTCATCTTTAACTTGTTGCGTAAGGGTTCTTACGAGGGGCGCCATGAATGGAGTCAAGCTGCTTTGTTTTCTTCAGACGTGCATCTGGACCACGTGGGGTCATTTGCATCACTCTTGATCGTTCATCACCGTCAGCTTTTTTTATTAGCTTTCATTTTCAACCTTATTATAAGAACCACAGAATCGAACTTGAAGTCTATTGGGTCGTTAAATAATAATAAATATTGGTATTGTTACAGGTCTGGACACGTTCGCATACGACCCCCAAAGGTACGCGATGGACTACCACAGCATCGGGTTCCGGGAGTGCGCGGCGGAGGTGGCGCGCTACCTGGTGAGCTGCGAGGGGCTGGACATCCAGGACCCGCTGCGGCTGCGGCTCATGAGCCACCTGCAGTGCTTCGCCGCGCAGCGCGAGCTAGCGGCCAAGTCAGCCAACTGGGGCTACCCGCAGTACCCATCCACGCCAGTGGCGCCGCAGCCGCAGCACGGGTACACGGAACTAGGCCACAGGCAGGAACCGGCCACCTCCACGGCGGTGACAGCGGTGTCGGCGCCGACGATAGCCCCTCTATCCGCTCCTCCTAGTTACCCCCATTACCCCCCAGGACCTCCAGTCCCTCCCGCACCCCCAGGGCCGCATGCTGCTCCCCCCGCGCCCCACTACCCAGCGCCATATCCCCATCACCCCCCACATCATCAGTACTCCCAGAACAGCTCCAAACCCTATAGGCCCTGGGGAGCAGAGTTAGCGTACTAGTTATAAATATTAGCCGTCAATATTAGATTCCATCCGATTGCGCTGTACAGTCCTTGTTTGTGTACAAGTTTCACATTAGCTATTTCGTACTTTCAGAAATGAACTTTTTTGAATTTAGTGTAACTTCACAAAATGGATTGGTTGCAATTATTTTTTGCAATCGGAGTGACAAAAACCAATGTTGTGATAGATCTCAGAGTTTAATCGATAATAATTAAATTATAAATATTTTTCGAGATTTTACTGTTGTGTAGATGTAACGAGTTTATAAATGCTACGTAAGTTGTGTGATAGCAATATAGTATATGAATTAAGTTTATTAATAATAGTCACTAGAGTTAAGTACCAAAAATGAAGCTTTAATGTTTTATACGTAAATCGTAATGTAAACTGTAGTCAGACTTTGTGTAACAAAAGCATTACTGGTGTTATTTGTCTATGCTGATGTTCTAAAATCTGTGTGATTGTCAAAACAAAGTTATATCTGTCCGCACTTAACCAAAACCAGTATATGAAAAGATTTGGCTCTCTCCAGAAATCAGTCTAATTTTCCATAAAAACTGCTCATTTCAATCTTAGTTATTTTTAACGACTTTTATGATGTCTCAAAAATAAATAAAAAAACAAAGATATTCTGTCTCAATGTTTTTACAAGTCTCTCTACTCTAATGACCAAAACAGAGTACCTAATTAAAGTACTCCAATTATGGAAATACGGTTGTGAATTTATCTAATAAGGTATTTTTTTTTTCCTACAATCACACCAATTATCTAGCCCAAGAGAAGTTTCGAAGAAACTCGTTAAATGGTTACTAGACAACGGATAAATATACTTAAAAATTAACTTTTCCTTGTAAATAAAGTCATTTTAGTATTCAAGTGTGGGAACATTGTGTCGTTTTCAATTTCGCTAATAAGCTGTCTGTTAATATTTAATCACAGTTTTATTACGCAATCTAAACCTGGGGCAATAGCCAGGGGTAGCAGCTGTTATAAGTAATAACAAAATTGTAAAATGGCAAACCTATTTTCGTTGTTCTATTATGTGAAGTTATTTGTATATAATGTATTTTGTTAACAAGTATACATATTGTGTGTTTATTACTTAAATAAAATGTATATAAGGTATACTGTCAGTGTCACTTATTCAAAATTCAAAAATCAATATCATTTATTCAATTTAGGCTACAATAATGAGCAATTATAAATGTCGCTATGCCGTCGGTTTGTAAGTCCTAACTAGGGGCTATAACTTTGTACTGAGAAGAAGTACTGAGAAGAACCGGCAACAAACTTAGCAGCAACAAGGGCATTTCGTTTCTTCCTTTCTTTTACAGCGTTAATACAAATTATTATGCCTTCAGGTTGCTTATTATGTAACAATAACGCATTTGCACAGCGTTTAGCGAGTGAGATTTCTTCACAATAATGTAAAATTGTAAATATTTATGAAACACGAATTAATGCGTTCATTTAAAAAGATTATATTTTCTTAAAATTTTTACTTGTTTTTTTCTTCCACTCTATTTTTTACCTTATGAACCTCTCCAATCGTTGTCACGTAGAGGGCTGCTAGTGCTGCTACAGACACACATTTAAACATGTTTGGGTCATCTTATAGTACAAGTACCTACAAAGAGCATCCAACATCACAATAGCTTTGTTATGTTCTGTATTTATGGCTTAGTTATGGGTTACGTTTTTTTAGTCTAGCGTCTTTTATTAATAAATCAATTGATAAAATGCAGAATAAATACCAATCTTAAATATGTAGGTACATCGCATTTTTGTCTTTTATTTAAATGACAACCCTACTCGCATAATACTACCCATCACAGTAAAATTCCGTTACTGTTGTAGGAACCAAATAGTTGTTAACACCACCTGTGGCAATGAGGGCGCCTAACCATAAAGCGCCATTTGCCTGACTCATTATACGATTAACATCGCACAGGTGCTCCGGCGGCATATAGATTCGATTAAAGCAATTAAAACAGTAACTTTGACCCCACAAAGAACCGCAATAATTCGTCGAGGGGGCGCATTAAATAAATTCAATACTACATGACCGGTGCCACTTCAATGATCGTATGGGATATCGCCACCCCTGTGTTTCCCACGCGCGCTGTCTCTGTCGCGCCGGGCGGCGTGATGTGCCCGTCCCGCTCTGGCGTACTTCCGTAGGAAGCGCGCGCGCAGGGTGCAAAAACGCGATGTTTTTGTGTGTTCGTGTGTGCGCCGTGTGGCGGCGTGTTTGACTTGTTGACTATCATACTGCCCTTCACGGTTTGATTAAACTATGAAGTACCTACCTAGGGGCAAGGTGGTTTTTATTAAGGTTAAAAAAATGATTGTGATAGTAACTGGAAATCAATGTTTAGAAAAATCTTATTGTTTCGCAATTTATGTTCACATCGCTTTTGTACTAAAGAAGTATTTAGTGTCAAATGTTGCTGGCTATTATTACTTACTCGTGGTATTATAAATAGTTGCTCATAGATTTTTTTCTTCTACGAGATATTTTATTTTTTATTTACCTATTTTGTCCAATCCTAAGTCTTTGTTGATGTCTTACCTACATTTGTCTATATTGCATAAAGTTTTCGTCGAATAGAGCGAAGGTAAATTTTTATAGGTAAGTATTATTATTGTCATCAATTTTGTTATTAGTCTCGTATTCAACTCCTGTCTCGATACTATCTCTCCACACCAAAATACTACGTGACCGCTAGCTAGTAGACAGTAGTCAGCGTTAATTACCTATATTTGTGCAAACAATATGACGTCATAGTCTAGACATCGTTACATTATCATAGACAAATTTAAACTTTCGTAGCGCTAATGAGTTTACATGTTTTAATTAAACTTCTGTAAGGGAGTTGGTAGTACCTACCTACTGGGATCGCACCCTTAACTAAAAAACTTAAAAAAAGTCTAAAAAATCCTTTTAATTTTGTTTAGAAAAATGTCATAGGTCCAGCCAGGGTCATAAGACCGCAGGCGGTCGCGAAACAATTGATTTTTAATTGTGTCTAGTTTTACGATCATCAAGGGGTAAATAGAATCTACATGATTTTCTCCTCTTTGCAACGTTAAGTTGTTGGCACCGGTTTAGATGGCAGTAAGTTGTTATCAATACCCATTGGGCCAGCGTGCGAATGCTAAGTTATCAATACACATTGGGCCAGCGTGCGAATGCTAAGTTATCAATACACATTGGGCCAGCGTGCGAATGCTAAGTTATCAATACACATTGGGCCAGCGTGCGAATGCTAAGCCGCAATTACCCTACCAATTAGTACATAGCTGTAAACATGTAGGTACCTGTTTGAAAATCATAATACTTAAATTATAATCAAATTATAACTGGATTTTTATTGTTTACTATTTCTTCTTTACTTACTTATTATTTGTCAATAAATAATAAGTAAGTAAAGAAGATTATACTTAGATAATAATAAATCTTTGAAAACTTTCCCGAAATATATTGAAAACCGTCTCGTAATTTTTTGAATTGTTATTGTTTTCATTAAACATTTTGTAAAATATAGATGATAAGTACTTACATACTTTTTAGTAGTTAGTGAAAAGACTCACTTTGTACTTTAACAATCCTATATTAACAATAAAATTTGTTTATCATCGTTTGACCGCAAATGAAGTCACGTGCCATTATGTCGTTGGAGCTAAGCATTGGAGGATGCTTTGCGACCAGACAACACGTGCCGCTCTCTAAACAAATAAAACCCGCACAATACTAACTACACCATAACAATACTTTTTACTTACTAACTCGTGCAATAATCCACAACGCGACCTAATATTTTCACTGCAAAGCAGCAGAAGAACCAGATTAACTAGTTCCGGGATTTAAACGAGTTCCCTTTGTGGTCCGCAGAGGGTCACTCGATAATGTGCGAGAAGTTGTTTAATTATCGGAATATCGATTGTTTCCATCGGTCAAGCTTATGCTTATATACTTACTAATGTGGTCGTTCCCTTATCCCTTAGGGAACGGCAGATAAATAATATTTTACGTAGCACACCTTCAATCTCTCTAGTCCAATGGAATAGACAGTTATACACCTTATTGCGCATACACAAAAAAGCGGCCAAGTGCGAGTCGGACTCGCCCATGAAGGGTTCCGTAGCAGCAAGTAACAACATATAAAAGTTCTTGTAGTTCGTTGTAACTTTGATTGATGTTTTAATAATAGTGTATTATTTTAAATTAATTAAAATAAGACGTATTAAAAAAACTACATACTAGAACTCGTTCAAACCAATTTTCGGTGGAATTTTGCATGGTTAATGTACATCATATATTTTTTTAGCTTTATCATTCTCTTATTTTAGAAGTTACAGGGAGGAGACACACATTTTACCACTTTGAAAGTGTCTCTCGCGCAAACTATTCAGTTTAGAAAAAATTGATTGTGTTTTTTTCTATTTTTGTGTGACAATCTTAATGCGGTTCACAGAATACATCTACTTACCAAGTTTCAACAGTATAGTTCTTATAGTTTTGGAAAAAGTGGCTGTGACATACGGACGGACAGACAGACAGACAAACAGACATGACGAATCCATAGAGGTTCCTTTTTTGCCATTTGGCCACGGAACCCTAAAAACAGTTACACCCAATGGTTACACCATGACACAATCTTACTTTATTTATAGTTCTTCTTTAGTTGTGTTTTTCTATTTATTCCTTTAGATATCTTTATGCTATGAGAGCATATTCTCAACTTTCAGTCAGTTACTCACATAAATATCTTGTTTAGGTATACTATTATCTATCCTTATACACTATATACCCATACCATACCACTCTTAGGTACGCAAATAATACGCGAATAAATTTAAAAAAATAAAAGATTAAATGTCTGTCATGTGATGCAGCCATCAACTACTACAAATAAATATTCTAAGTTCTGCAAAATATAAACAAAGTGGGAAAGAGAAGACTAATCCAATTAAAATTGTTCTATATTTACTAACTTTTTTAACAGCGCACCTAGCTTTAATTATGCGTAAACCTGGCCGTAGAGAGCCATAACAATGCTCCTCATATTATTCCTCGTTGCCATACTGGAGTGATCTTGAAAGCAAACCTGTTCGCTACCGCTACGCGCCGCACAAAGGCGCAGACAACCGGCCGGCCATTGTCGTGGACAAAAATATTATAATTGCAATACGCTCAATGGGCACTGTGACCGGTTCACGACTTTACGGGAATAAATACACTCGAAAATGCTTGTTACATTGTTGGAACACATAATGAGAAAAAATACTGATACTTACCGATAGTAAAAAGAGATTTCTTATAAACTGTAAATAAGTAACGGGCACGTGGTGTAGCAGCTCACTAAAGGATTATTAGCACCCTCTCTCCCCTTGGGTATCGGGTGTCATCAAAGGCGACTGGCGGACTTAAAACTGCACACGCATCCAACAGCATAAAGCGGCGACGGGCTCACCACATAACGCACTCAGCACATGTGCAGTCGTTATTTGACTTACCCTTATACTATAATAGTCGTGAGTCCACCCATGTACGTATGTATGTGTGTATGAGTAACTCATCTAAACTTATAAATGCATGCTCTAATATTTTGTTTTCAAAAGAGCGTGGCATTCGTCCTGTAAAGATACCTGTAGTACATAATTCTTCAGACGGACCTACTACGAAATTCGTAGCGTAGCTTAGTCACTGCCGCTACGCTAGTTACTACCGCTGGCATATTTTTATGGTCACTGCCACCACCATCACATAAAAGGGTGGTAAAGGACCGTAGGGCTCCAGGATTAGACAGTGTTTCCTGCACTCTACCTAGGGTTGCTAGATCGGAACTTACCGAGTCTGGCACAATTCCATGTCGGGCCGCGGCTACGAGTATAGCTATGAATATATAAGTTACCTACGGAATATCTACTTTTATATCAGTATTTATTTTTAAAGGAAAATACATTGCTTTTATAGTAGGCAATCAACAAGTACATTATGATGTACTATCTTATAAACTAAATAAAATCAGATTTAAAAATAAAAAATAAACAAACAAAATGAACCTCTTCTCGTGGTTCGTTGATAATAGACTTTGGTAGGAAATCAACACGCTAATCATAAATGAAAGTGAGTAATTTATTTCAACAAATTATTCAATTTAAACTTTAGTAGGCAATCAACATGTAAGTACTTTATGTACTATCTAGTATTTTATAAACTAAATATAATCGGACTGACTAGGAAATCAACACGTTAAATATAAACGAAATTGAGCAATTTACTTTTACTAAAATCTCTGGTAGACAATCAATGTGTACAATAAGTGTAACAATAAATCTTATAAACGAAATAAGTACACTCGAACAATTCAAAAAACAATTAGAACCTCTCCTTATGTTTTCAAAAAAGAACCTGTAAATAAAATTCTCCATTAAAAATATATTTTATAAATTTATTTACTAGATTTTTAATAACTTTTAACCGTCCGGGCTTTGAAAAAAGGAAATATTTAGAAAAATAAAAGAAAATTAATATGAGTCTGCAGTTCGGACTTGACTAAATCTTTTTGATTTTGGACATTCGGTTGCGCTCTTTGGTCCACAAACTATTCATATGGCTAAATATTCTTTTACAAAGGCATTATTCGGTGGAATTGCAATAACAAAAGAAAATATATTTTTTAGATTAACAATATCTGAAGACATGTCAGTTCTAAAAAAATAGGCCCATATTTCGTCGTTTGGCAAGTCTTTCGGAAGCCCATTAAATACAGTTTTTAAACATGAAAACTCTGTATAGAGGGAGTCAATATCAACATCTGTCTCAAATTTTTAAATAGTGGGATATTCTGAAAGCTCTCCCCAAGTCAGTTTTAATTCCTCTGATTTGAGAGATAAAAGTTAAAACTTTTTATAGATTCTATCTGGGATGAAATCATATCGTTCTTTCAAATAATTTTTAGATCTTTCCAAAAATATACGCGCCTGTAACGTGAATTCTGCTTTTTCGTTTTCGGTGATTTTCGAAGATATGTTTTACTTTGCTCCCAAAATAATTGTCAGCTAACCGACTTTTCAATTTTTCATATAGATTTTGCAGGACATTATCAATATCCAAAATAGTGAAGCTTTCACTTTCGTCGGGACGGGAGTCGACTCGGAGCGAGTGAAACAAACCCGCTCGCTGTCTGCCGCCTAGCCGTGTCATTTATTGTTTTTTTTTAAATTATTGAATTTTTCCGGAATCCGGGACAACATATCGAACTACTGGACACGGGACAATACGTAAGATTCCGGGACAATCCCGGAAATCCTGGACATCTGGACAAGGACAACCTTAACCTTACCACGCGAGTTGTATGAACATATGAGGGAGTGCCCTCTGCACTGGAATGTCTATTTGTGCTCAAAGTGTTAAGCTATACTCGTATATTTTATAATAATTGAAACAGTAATTGACCAACATAATAAAAAAAATCATTTCAATTATATTTTGAATTTGGTGTTCGAATGAAAATCGTAGTCTTAGCATTTATTTTGTTATTTGCATTCTTACTAAATAAGAAATGGTATTTCTTTATTAATTTATAGAGCATAATTTTTACGTTTTAAAGGAAAAAAGATACTTCTTCTATAACAAAGAGACAGTTCTTCTGTTACAGAAACTCAACTAAAACCTAAAAGGACCTACTTTTGCTAGACTTTCCTAATTACAGATACTAACATTTAAAAAAACTTGCTTGTTATAGTTGGTAATATAAATGATGAAATGCCATATAAGTTTAAAGGTAAAACTCTCCAAAACGTATGACAATCATAGAAATAAATGATTAAGATAAACAACAAAAATAAAATATAAGACATTTAATCATCATTCAATATGAACAATAACACATTTATAAACCTAACTATTACTAAGAAATTACTAGTAGTGCTTCAAGTTATGTACAAACATCACGTATACTATTCGTATTGAGTTTTTTTTTATTAATACAACTCTAAATATTACAACACAAAACCAAGGAGAAGAATAATTTTGTTGAAATTTGTACCGGATAATGCATCTGACAAAAAACATTAAGACGGGGATTTACGTTAGTAAAGGCAGAAAAAGGTATGCGTAATTGCGTAGGGTGCCTTTACTAAGTACTTGGCGTTACACCCCATCAACATGTTTTGTTTACTTATATTGGAACGGGAATGTTTATATATTGAGTATATCTCTGACAAATTTAAGAATTTTACTGTCAAGGTACAATATTAATTAAATATATGTTTAAAGGAAATATGATACAATAACATAAATGATTACAAAGTAGAACATAGTCTGTTTTTTATAATTGCAATAAACATCCATGAAACTGAGTTTGCTCACGTGCTGGCTTATAGCGGGAACTGTGCCGAGTTATTGTTGTGAATAAACCCCAAAGATCATCATCGATCATAACGGTCCAGTCGATTTAAACCGATCAGCTCAGGCGAGGAACCTCTTCGTGAACAAGTCGTATAACTGTACTCCATCGAATATCATTGTTAACACGAACTTACGAAACTTACTCGCTAATAAAATTCATTTGTCTGAGATCAACGTACATAAACATCTAACTATACTAACTTACTATAAATACACTCGCCTCTTATTATCACATACACTTTGGTAAACTTATCACACGCTAACTCCGCTAAAAGATTTACAATTTTCGTTACGCAACACACAAAATATAAGTAATCAAAGTATCCATTTCATCCATGATATTGGATAGATATCAATTCCGAGAAGCACTAAGTACACACCCTAAAGGAATTGCTTTTGCTCTAACACAAAACGTTCTCATTTCGGTGGAGCACTCGCACACATCGCTCTAGGGTTATGTTATTGGAAATCCGAAAACAATAGAATACGAAACTCGTTGCAAAGTTCTGTAAATCCTCAGCGAAACACACGAAGCCTATATATATAGCGTCACTCGCCCTTAACCAGCTCATAAGGTGCTGACGAGCTCTATGCTCTCGTTGATGATGTTCTGGGCGAGCTCGTCCTCGTGGTCGGCGTCGAGTTCGTAGTCGAGCAGCGTGTACTCGGTGCGGATGCTGCTGCTGTCTTCGCTGTCGTTGACGTTGAAGTACGTAACGGTGGCGTAGCAGACGGGCGCGCGCTGGCGGCACGGGCTGCTGCGCGCGGAGTCGTAGGCGGAGTCGGAGCGGGCGCCGTCGCAGTTGGAGTCGTTCTCGGACTCGTTGCGCTCGCTGTAGCTGTGGTAGCCGCTGTGGCAGGAGCCGGCGTCGTCGAGGCGCAGCGGCGGCGGCGCGGCGCAGAAGCGCAGGTGTATGTCGGCGCGCGCGTCCACGGTGCCGCTGTAGGAGGGCGCGCGCACCAGCGCCGCCGCCGGCGACACGCGGTTGCGCGCGCTCTTGCGGGAGCGGCTGCGTTTGAACAGCTTGAAGGCCTGCAACAATACATAGACTTGCTCATACCGCTTACGTGAAACACTTTGTTTGTACGGATCTACTCGCGGTTTTGTACATAATACTTTTTCTTGAGGCTTCGAAAAAACAATAGGTAAGTACCTTATTTTATGATTTTGAAGACTAGGTGCTTAATTTATTTAAATACGCAAAAAGCCTCCAGACAAATTTTGAGATCATTTTCTTATGTTATTAATAATTATTACATTTATGTGTAATGTTCCTAGTAGGTAATATGGTGTTTGGAGAGATTTTTAAAATAAATGTTTTAAGACCGCAACCGTGTCGTAAAAGGCGACTAACGGACTAAAGACTGCACATACTTCCAACAGCATAGAGCGGCGATGGGCTCACCACCTGAAACGCTGAGCACATGTGTAGTCGCTATTTGGTGAAAATCGGACTATGGTAGAGGACTGCTTTTGCTGTCTTCGTTACCTAGTCTCTGAGTAACCTTCCGGGGATAATAGTTGTGATTATATGAATAAATGATAATTAATGTTTTAAGACCCTCAACCTTTGTGATCAAAGCACTCAACGCATTTTATATTAAAGGTATGAAAATGAGAAGCACTGCAAGAAATGTATCGTAAATCAGTATCAGTACCTACAGCAACACCTAACAATTTACCAATTGTTATGAATACGTAATTGAGCGTCCCAGTGTGAATTGTGTTCACGTACCAATAAATACAGCAGCGCGAAGTCCCGGTGACGAGCTCGCAGTGAGGTTTCCAATTACCGTGCGATACCGGTATTTACCAGGTAAGCAAATATATGTAGGTACATGTACATTTTCGAGGCGATGCCTGGCTATTTACTTTATGTGATTATTGACGTGTCGGCCGTAACAGTATCTATCGGTACGAGCTCGTTAACGCAACGTCTATTCACATTTATTTGAAAAGATTATTTCGAAATCCGCTTCTAAAAACAATTATTTATAAAACTCATAGTCTACGGCAAGCGACGTAGACTATGAGTTGTCAGGAGACCTTGTGCCTTGTACCGAGAAGAGTCAAATAAAATTAGTTAAGTAACGCTGTGATTCGAGGTTTAACAATAAAATCTCCTGGGTAAAAGTTATAGGACAGCCTTCAACCTTGTCAGCGAAGGCCAACACCAAGGCCTTTGTGATAAGCGGCTAATAAGCGAATTGGTGGCCGTTGACATTCGCACGGAGGCCGGCGGTGCCAGGCGGCGGCGTAACTTTAGACTTTTAATGTTGCGAAAAAAGTATGAAAATGAAACTGCCTGAAAGCTTACTTTACCCAATTGCTATTGGTCGTTGCTGGATTACAACTTTTTGGTTGTTGATTAACTATTATCGACAATTTAAGTTCCACGGCCATAAAAATAATCCCTATTAATGTCGCTGTGCTAAATTGCCGCTTGAGGCCGTGGCCTTTGTTTCTTTGGATGCCATTTTAGCGCCGCAAAACCGGACGTGGGATATAACTAGCATCTAGGCGTTAAACGCCTCTGTAATATTAACATTTGTTTTCTTGCAAAGTCACTTTAAGCAAGGATCCAGATAAATAACACCGAAAATTATATACGAATATATAGCCTACGTGGGTATATACAAAAGCTACTACTTATCGTGTTTTGCCTAAACTTTTATAAAATTGTGTACCATACTGAATTGTATTTTGTAGTTGAGCCATATAAATAAATAACGCAGACAAAATAGCGTAAGAATCCAAACATTTCCAAAAAATCACCAGCTCAAGCTAAGCCCCCGCCACTCATTTGAAAGAGCGGAGCAGTCGGTGAATCGCGAAGGACGCTCCACCTGACGCACTCGATTGTTCCAAATCTTATATTATGTAGCATCGAATACGAGTACTATCTTATCACGTAAACTATAAGTCGCGTTGTACCTACTATACGCTTTGTAACGCTTTGAAACTATTTACTTGCCACTAACAACGCATATGCGTACAATTCAAGTTTATCTTTGAACAATACAATACAACGATAATATGTAGTACCTACCTGCTCGTACTTTCAATCAAAAACAGCTCCTGGTGAAGTGCGCTTGCACCTTTGGCCTTATCGGCACATACCATGATATATACAATTTTTTAGAGAAGCATGCAATACTAATAAAAGAACAAAACGGGTTTCGAAAACAATATTCGGTAAATACGGCGATCTATGACTTAGTGAAAAAGGCTGTAACAAATATGGATCTGAGAAAGCCCTCATGTGCTCTGTATATGGACATGTCAAAGGCATTTGTCTGTGTAGACCACAGGATACTGCTTGCCAAACTAAATAAATATGGAATTCGTGGAAACTGCCTTAATCTTATAAAGTCGTATTTAGAAAATAGAAAACAATGTACAGAACTTACGCAAATATGTATCATCTCTAAGAAAGAAAATAAATATACATCTGAACCTATAAAAATAAAAAATGGAGTACCACAAGGCAGCGTTTTGGGGCCTCTATTATTTTTGGTCTATATTAATGACATAGTAAAATCTACTAGACATCCCCTGGTATTGTTTGCAGATGATAGTACCGCTTTTATTAACGCTGAAGATAACGTTGACTATAAAAACGACATAACTGGCACTATCAAAAATATAATCAGTTGGTTAAATGATAACAATCTTAAAATTAATTTAGAAAAGACAAATATCATGCATTTTTCTCAAAGAAAGCCAATTCAAACCCTGGATATTGATATTCAAGGGGTAAATGTTAATAGGACAAACAGTACTCGGTTCTTAGGAGTCATCATAGACAGTGACATGTCTTGGGAGTCTCAATCCATAGAAGTTTGCAAAAAGCTATATAAATTTTCATATGCACTGAATCAATTAAAGCCTAAATCTGTAGATCAAAAAGCATTGTTAATGGTATACCACGGTTACGTTGTCGCAACTTTACGTTATGGGTTATTTTCTGGGGCAACTCTTCTTATAGAGAAATTATTTTTAGAGCTCAAAAGAAATGTGTTAGAGCCTTCTGTGCATTAAAACCCATAGAAAGTTGCCAACCTTATTTTAAGTCTCTGGGTTTGTTAACTTTTCCGAGCCTCTACATATTGGAATGCTGTATGTTTGTCAAGTGCAACCCTCATTTGTTTCAAGTTATACAGTCTGCAAAGGATTCTCGTCTTCGCCCCAGGAGGCCCTATATTTATACACAGCAATGTAAAACTGCTATGATGAGAAAAAGTGTCCTGGCTATGGCCCCGCGATTATATAATAAACTACCTGACAATATACAGAGACATAATAGAAATAAATTTTAAAATGTATTAACTAAATTACTAATTAACAAATGCTATTATAATATTAATGATTTTTGTAATGATGAAATCTTGACTTTTTAATTAATTTGACATATTTTATTTGGATTTAGTTTAGTTATTCTTATTAATTGTTATAATTTATTGTTTGTTTGTATTTAAATAAATTTAAAAATGTATTAACTAAATTACTAATTATCAAATGCTATTATAATATTAATGATTTTTTTGTAATGATGATGAAATCTTGACATTTTAATTAATTTGACATATTTTATGTGGATTTAGTTTAGTTATTTTTGTTAATTGTTATAATTTATTGTTTGTTTGTATTTAAATAAATTTAAAAATGTATTAACTAGATTTCTAATTAACAAATGCTATTCTAATTTTAATGATTTTTGTAATGATGATGAAATCTTGACATTTTAATTAATTTGACATTTTATTTGGATTAAGTTTAGTTATTCTTATTAATTGTTATAATTTATTGTTTGTTTGTATTGCAAAAACAAAACTTTTATAAATATTCATATACCTCTATTGGTGAAACATACATGGTTCTAAATAAACACCAACATCACTAAATAATATGTACCTATGTTTATGAATAAATGATTCTGATTCTGATTCTGAGAAAAAATCCGGGCGCTTCCCCGTTGAAACAATAAAAAACTTAATCGGAGCTCAAAGTACAAACGGTAATAAATTCAATATAGTTTTGTAAACATAGAAAATAGGCATATAGTATGTCTTCTGTGACCTGGTCAGTGGCCAACGATTCCCCGAAAGCACAAATCATAAGGACGGCTTCCAACTCATAAATATTCATGTTGCGCTGTATCGAGTGACGGCTGATACGAGTATTTATTGCCGATATCTGTGACAAGTACTGCGATAAGGTGTTTCATTTGAGACTGCGTGTCTATACTGTATACAGCACAGATCAGAATAAAGAGGTAAGTTACAGTTTTTAGATATACGCACTTTTAGAAATTATTTACACATTTCTGTATGAAACTTATAAATATGGTTTAATAAATATAAGGGTTGAGGACCGATAATGTTACCCAATTGGGTCGGCCAGAGCTCAGCAGTGGGAAAGATAAAAGCTATTGATAAGCTTAATATAATATACATTAAGTTAAATTAATTAACCTTGTATCAAACTAGCTAGTTCAGCAATCGCGGCCATAGCAATGGCAATAATTCATCGAATTGGTTGAATTAGGCCAGTAATTGAATGTCACGGTACAATAATGGGCTAAAATCGGCCCGGTCGACAGGCAATAGCTCTATTAGGGTTATCCTTTTGTCCTTAAGTTAGACCTATTTAAAGACCACTATTTACGCTGTTCGTGTATAACAAGTTCCTATTAATGTCATCGTCATCACCATTCCCAGCCCTTCCCAGCCCACTGCGGGGCACAGGCCTAGGCTTATTAATGTATTTAGTGCCAATTGTTACTTTGTTCTATCATTTCCTGTACTGTCACATGAATACATATGCTATACCTATAAATAGTACTTACTTATACATGAAGGCGGATGTAGTCCCGATCCCGATACCCTAATGGCAGTTGGCCCGGAATGCCAAAAGCTAAGCTTGCAGAACGGAAAATATTGTGCTATTCTTACAACCGCTAGGATATTTGATTACACTGTACTTGGCCAAAGTCAAGTCAAATTAAGTGTCCACCGAAATTTCTGGTATTTTTTTTTCATTCTATGTATCTATCGATCTAACTGGTCATTAAATAATACCTACCGCACCAAATAATATACAAACATGTATAAGCCATATATAGCACAGATAACGTAGCCAAGACAAAGTCTATCACCGACACTTTCGATTTCACTTTTCCTGCTACCGATTGTACTAAATTATCGTACGGAGTTCATCATCACCTGTCGCCTGTGGGAAATGCCGGGACACCAGTGACATCTGTCGCAATGGCGTCCCGATAACGAGACACGACCTACGAGACGGTACGCCATCCAACCGTGACAGCAACTCAATAAATTCCATAATAATCGTTACTATAAAAGTTGAAATATTTTATCTCTCACATATTTTTCTTACGAAATTTATTCTTACACGTGTAACGACTACGGTGAAATTGTATAACGATATGACAAATTACTACACAAAATTTTATATAAAAAAATGTAGTCTAATTTTGGTCGCAGTTTAATCACCTATAAAAGTAATAGACAAAAAATGTATATTCTGAGCGCTTCGCTTTCTGATTTTGTGCGCTAAGAAATAAAGGTATATTTTGCCTAAAATCCCGAGATGGCTACTATACAAATGTCATAAACGAATAATGTTGTCTATTCAGGCCTTCGTTTACTGAGAAGTAATCTCAGGCCTGTCTTGTTACTAAATATTATTAATCAAGGAAAGAACTAGCTGTAATTAGTTGGGAGTTTCTGACGGATATTACGTTGTTGCAATATTCGTTATACAACAATTTTGTTATTTAGTTCTTTCATTTCCTCCGTATTTAACATTTCGTTAAATGCGGCGGAAACCAGGAGTATCTACCTAATAAAATGAAATGTCGTGCAAAAATCACAGCGACAAATTAACAACAAAATTAATGTTCCACTGTCTTGCCAAAAAAGAATTGTGTTGTTTTATCAAACTATTTTTTGTAAACTACTGTTTTGATTATAACAACACTTATCAAGTACGCAAAGATAATAAATATTTACGTTTATTTATGTTATATAACAGATCAATGTCAACGTTAAGTCAAGTTTGCGAATCGCTGATAAAATAATATCATTTCAGGAAGTACCTACCTAATACTCGGAGTAAATTAGTGACGTCTGTTTTGATATTAAAATATTTGTATTTATAGCCCAATTTCTATAGATTAAATTTATACGGCAAGGATATTGTAACATTTGAAACAACCAAATTTTAGCATATTTAGTAGAAATTTAAACGTAAACGTACGAGATTTAAAATTACTTATCAATATTTTTAACTAATCATAGTAGGTTTACTGATCCGTTGATATGTCCCTCCTAAGTTTTACTGCCTGTTCAAATTACTTGTAAATAATTGTTTGTGGTGTGCCAAATTAATAATGTTAGCTTTCGTTAGTTAATTTCCCCCGAGGCTTAGGCTTCTGACACTTTAAATAGTTGGACCAATACTATTTTCTGTCAACTTGTTACACAGGAAGGTATTTTACAGTTAAGCTTCTAGTTTATATAATGTATTTACATTTACCCTACCGACATCCTATTTTATTTTCCACCTTCCGGTATTTCGTATTTCGGTAGGTACCTACAAATTTCTATGTATGTGTGTGTGAATGTGATATGGTTTTCATCGGCAATCATATTGAATGACAATAAACAACTCTTCATACGCAGCAGTTACGCGACAGAGCATCGGTATCAAAGCGGCATCAAATTGCTGAAGGACAAAATGACACGCATATGAAAACGTGTTAAAAATAGACCCAAATTGTGTCTGCGACGGAAAAATTGGAGACTGAAGTGGAAGTGAGAAAGCCTCCAGCTCGAGCCTCGTTGAGACTGTTACGTCACGGTAACACTTGGTCAGGCAGCCTGAAGGGCCCTTGAACGCACAGTTTTTTCCGAAAATGATCAAGAAATTACGTTTCACTGATAAATAGAGCGCAGACTCATACGTATTATCATAAACGAGTATTATTAAGATAGAAGATTCCTGGCCTTTAGGAAAACAAACAGACAAAACTATAGTAACAGAAAAAAGAGAACCGCAACAACATAATAGAAAAATCATATTGATATGGAACGAGCAACAGCATGCAACTTTGTTCGTGTGAAAACAAGAATGCTCTGTAAAAAAATTACTAAACCATTTTATTTGACGACGAGAAATTCATCTAGGAATTTTTACATTCCCTTGCATCTATTTTATTGATGGTATACTAAAGTAACATTTGATTTTACAAAAGTCGTTAAGTACATTTTTTTATACAGCGTTCTTGTTAAAATATTTTGCAAGTGGTTAATTGTTACTTTACGGTAGTGATCACACAAAATATGCAGCGCGGCTCGTTTCGAGCAGCCTGCAAAGTCATTTCCAATTAATAGTGTCAGCACACAACTGTATTGCCATTAATCATACTGTGTCTCTACTAATAATTGAACGGGTCTAACTCGACTGGCCTCGGGATTAATGGCAGGCCTCTTGTTATCGGGACCCAGATTTGAAATCAATTACTATTATTCATATTTCAATTAGCAGCACCACTAGACAAGACATGCTCCGCTGAAGGAACATTATACCAAATTAGATACTAGATTTGTTATTTGTTATTTTGATACATAATTAGAGACAGCTTTGTATGGGGTAAAAAATGTACGTTTTTTACGACCCCCAAGGGAAGAAATGGGCAGACTTCTTTCAATGAGCCGTGACCACACAGCTGACTATATTTTATATTAATTCGAAAAAAAACACACTTTTGCCTATCATATAAGTACTCGTATCTACTTGAAACTATGTACGAGTGAGAGAAGACATTTTTATTCACTGTCTAACCTTTTCATAAAAACTAAGATGTTAAATACTATTTGCATAAAGCTCAGATAAGTAAATATAATTATCTTTATGATGGTTTCGTCAAGTAGGCATAGATCTTGAGCGAATGGTGCTGATAAGAGTTCGCAGATGATTGTTAAGATAGCTATTTCAACAAATGCATTTAATAAGAGTATTATTTAGCGTAGGTGATACAGTAGGCCATGCATAATGCCATTACAACACAAGTTCTTTTAAAATAATGGGTTTAATTAACTTTGTTATTTCTTATAGCACAGAAAATATTATTTTATAGTACTTGAAACCTTTAACACCATAAGAAATATATAAGTTAACCCCTTTTTTATCATCTGATAATTTCAGTTTTAGATTATGATTTTGTGTGTTACAAATTGTTACCCACACTAGGCAAAAGACACCATAATTATAATACTTTGCACACACGACAGAGCACTCACACTCTCTTCATTTATCTTAATTCTCTAAACAGCAAGTAAATAAGACAACCAGTGGGGTACACATCTCACACAATAACTCATAAAGATATGTCAAAATGTACATAACGTAATAACAGGTTGACGATGGGAGACAAGAATAAAGAATAGCTTTATATATACTCGTACAGCGTAATCTGATATTGTCGACAATCCAAAGAATAGTAGTGATTTATAAAGACGTTGGTTATAATGCTCTCATAGAAACCTATCACAATGCAGGGACATACTTGCTGTCCTATTTCACCAAAAGCAGTTCAATAACAGACAGGTATTTGTAAGCACCCTCACCCTTTTTTTTCAGTGAATTTACCCTATGGATACCCTACCCCCAGAAGGGAGGTAAGGTTATGTGGGGCTCCATCGGTCCCCCTTTTCACACTGAAAGAGTAATAATCAATCAGGGATGAGAGGGAGGGAAGTTTACCCACTAAACACTGGAGAACAGCAAATTCGAGTAAAGTGGAGACAGCGGGGCCAGTCCACTAGGGAATCGAACCACGGAATTCCACCCTGACGCACGTATGCCCATCTGTGGACAGCTACACTCATAGCCTGCACGAGCGCACTTCACCATCCATGCACTAGCATAAAGACGTTCCTCATGATATGCGACATGCGAAACGCTACGGCGGTTGCAGGTCCGCGTATCGTCTGCATCTCCTCCCGTCCTCCTCCTTCGCGATGGTGCGGCATCTGCGGCAACCTCTCGGGCCCGATACGGGCGAAATACCCCAACTCCCCCTATTGCCTCCTCCGAGCCAGGCGCTGCGGGGCGAACGCGCCGCATATCTCAAGGGTATGTTGCGCGCTATCCTCGGCAGCGCCGCACTCGTGGCAAGTAGCCGTCTCTTCCCTTCCAATCTGATGCAGATACTTACCGAAGCATCCATGCCCAGTAAGCATCTGCGTCAGGTAGTAGTCCAACACCCCATAAGGCCTATCTAGCCACGCCGGCAGGACAGGGCGAATTGCGTCAACTGTACGCACACCGGCTTCTGGGGATTCGAGTTGGTCCTCCCAGAGCCATAGCGCCATCTCGCGTGTAAGTCGCCTCTAAGCACCCCCACCCTGGGTAAATGTAGATATTATGTCATTAGGCTATCATCCAGTAATAGTATTTTAGTAATATGAGACTCATTAATTAAATAGAAGGTGCAATAGAAATCCCAGCACTTAAACGAGTGGACAAACAAATGCGACGGATCAAAGTTGAGTGCGCCACCCGGTCTCGTTTCCTGCGCTCGTTATCGCTAACTGCTAACATACTTCAATATAAGTATTATGCATACAAGAGCTCATGCATGTTATTATGACACAGGATAATATAGCAAAGCTCGTAAACAACGCCTGATAGCGTATTTACTAGAATGAAGTATTTTAAATTGGCAGTTGGTCAAATTAGAATCTCATAAAGTTAGTTTTATAATTTAAGCAGACTACGGAGTTATTGCATGAAATATATTTAAAGTATATCCTTGAGGCTTCCTACTACTGTAAAATAATAATTAAAAAAATGTTGCCATTCATAAATTAACTGAATTTAATTGAAAATCTGTAAATAAACTTTTCATCCCCCCATCTCGGAAAGAGTATTTTTACTCTTCGATATCTGAGTGCAAAAGCCGTTTTTACCCGCTAGAGGACAAAGTAAATTGAATTTATAACATCGTGTGCACTTAGTATGTGTATTCAAAACATCATTAAACCTATTTTCTTCTTCCTCCATGGTGCCGATTTATCATACGACCTTTTTAAATTGTTAAAAACTCAGACTCGGAACCTTTTTGGTGTACCTACTTTTTTAATTTGGTTGGTAATTTCCTCGTTGAGGTGGTATGAAAAGTTACGTGTTGCACTCGAGTGCAAAGATTTTTCACCTCGTGCTCTTTTGATTCCCTCGGTAACGCTCAGGATTCTAATTTTTGAATCACTCGCTGCGCTCGTGATTCAATTTTAGAATCCTTCGCTTGCTCGGTCATCAAAATTGAGCACGCGGTTAAAAAGCAAGTTTGCACTCTTGTATAACAAATAACTATTAACTATGACAGCACTTTAGGCTCTATGCATTCTATAAGTAGGTACTATGTCTATCGCTGTATTAACTATGCTCGAGTTTGTAAATCGGTTCGTACACGTTCTTGCCTCTATGTTTATGATTTTTTAGAATAATAGTAGTTTCATTTGTAATATTAATTAAGAATTTTCTAAGCTTTTTTTTGTTTCATGAGAAAACCATTTTCATTATCTATTGGGTAAAAGTACTTAAGTAGGTAGGTTTTTTTAGTCAGTTATACAACACCTTTTTTGTAAGTTACTAACACTTAGCTAAACTCGTTCACTGTCCACTGGCTCCAACGGAGTCATGAATGGGCTTCTATCATGCGTCCCTAGGTTTGGAGTCGCGTAGTCAGGCACTCTACATTTTCTATAGGCATGAATTTTGTTTTTGGACGTGTGAATGAGAGCGTGAATATTCGGGACTTACGATATCGAAATTATAGATAACATCAATCATAGACAAACTCGTTATAAAATGGAAATAAGTTCCACTTATTGTCTTTAAAACTATTGTTGATAAAATAGAGGACTGAAATTTACTTTTAAGGAAATTTTGTAATGTAATTTAGGTTTGTAGGCCTTAACTTTTAGAAGGTTCGAATGCCTTGTACTGAATTTCGATTTTCAGAAGATTCCATTACATATTTAACATAATATTTAACTAAAACAAACTTTCATTGAATCGTATAAAACGTAAATAAAAAAGCTGATACGCACAACACAACCACGTCTTTTCGTAATCTTATGCGTACTTATAACATTTGTCAACAAATATTTGGGAGTCTGCTCGAAGTCACCAGTCAACAGTTTCCCAACATGTTTGACGTATATTATTGTTGTGGCAATAATAGAAAAACGTTAGCGTTTGCCAAAGCGTCACCCGATACATTGTCATCCAATCTGCGGAGCGTCGTAACGAAATATAGCAACCGCGCGCTGTTGCAACGGCCGCCGACGGACGTAGGGCTGACGCTGCTAGTCATAAGCAGCTAGTCATAAGGCAGTTTTATAAAGCTACTAGTCATAAAACAAGTAATAGTAAAACAATTAGTCGTACAAAAACTAATGCAAGTCATTTCGAAAATTAAAAACATTAATTCACTAGCAGCGAGTCGATCCAATATGAAATGAGATACAATGATTTTTTCTTATTCAAAATCAAAGCTTGTTATCGATGTATGACAAATATGAACATGAGATTAAAGATTACATACGAGTAGCTCCTCGAAAACATAATTTTATTCTGGAAGGTTAATTTGCTTCGTAACGCAATAATAAATTCGGTACAGTAATTCGTTCTTTACTCCACCAGTCACCTTATTTGTATATTATGGAAATCACTTTCATTTGTTTTTAATTTGATAATAAGGTACTTGTTTTCTAAGGTTTAAGCGAGCACTACACATTGAAATGAAACACTTTTTACGGATCAAAACATTTTAATTTATTTTACTACTAACATAACATAGCTTTTTATTTTCCTGATGTTTCGAACCCTTTGCAGGGTCCGTGTGACCACGGAAACGCGAGCTTTGATCCGTAAAAGGTGTTTCATTTCAAGTAACGTAGTTTACCTAGTTTATTAGTTTCGTCAAAATCTCAACTGTCCCAGATCGCAGGCCTTAGTGGTTCATAATCATAAATTAATCTGTTATTAGTAAATAGGTCTCAGCGCACAACTTTACCTTGATAATATCTAATAGTGTAGATCAATAAATGATCATGATGATAGATGCGTCGCTGGCTGAAACGGCCAGCCCTACCCGCTGGCCGGTCACGTGCTCGCGCGTCACGTGTGCTCATTGTAGCAATCCCTCTCACTACTAAGTACTAATTAGTACCGCCGATTAAGTGTACTATTACTCCATTACTAGACAGAGTTCTCATGCGCCTATCTTCTATTATCCAAGAACAAAATGTTGATTACTGAAGCTAGTTAAATAGTAATCGATCTTCGCGTCCCATCCACATAATACTTAATTATGTCAGTTATGTCAAACTACTTCATATTAAGAGCTATGTGCATTGTTTGATGTTGTAAACTATTTGTAGTACGAGTACATAATATGAGACACAACTTTTCACATGCAACTGCGACGTAGATTCTGCTTGTAGAATATTGTTTTGCTTCTAGAAATCTGTTCATTTCGCCTTTTAAAGTGGATGGGTTGATGTCTATAAAGAAATATTTATAGACTAGGTAGTACTTATCTAAATAATAATATATTTTGCTTAACAATAACTAAATACGTAATAAAACAAAGACCCATTATACTCAATGCGTTCAACCAATTTATAAATAGTGGTTGAAGGTAAGACATTTGCAAGGTTTTTTTTAATCCGTTAAGAGAACATTATTATTATTATTATGTATATGTCAAAAATATTTTCCCAATAAATTTATATTGCTTCGATCAGCATTTAGATGATCTATAAACAAATTTGTCCTATTCTTAAGTAAGATTCAATTGATATTTGTATGTAAAGGTGTCGACGGCCCAAGTTATGACATTGAATATGCTCCCGCTGCTTACAATGTTGACTAAATTTACACGGCCACGATAGCCAGACGGAGACGGCACGCAACTTCAAGACATTATTTTTACACTTGAAAATGGACAAAACGAGATATAAAGCATCGCACACGCTGTGTAAAGAGAACGACGCGGACCGCGCACAGAAATACTCAAGTAAACGCATTGTCATCAATCGCGACAAAATGACATCGTCAAATAATGACCTAAATGTACTAATGGCACCTGCCATTTGATTTGACACGCAATGCTAGGTAGGCTCGCTCGCATTATTTTTATTTAAGTAGGTATATTAAAAAGGTGTCATTTGGTTTTCCAACGTATGTTTGTTTACCTAATAATCTCCGTTACCAACCAAATTCGGGCAAGGAGCTGCCATGGAGCGTAGACCAAACATGTCATAAGCACACACGCACACAAATGCCATACAAATGGTGGCAGATTGTGCTTCCGTCTGTCGACTGCCACCAGCCAGACGTCTACGTGCAGTGTGCTTAGCGATGCCTTCGCATCGTCAGAGCTCCTTCGATCTTTATCAGTGGAGAGTGACATTATCATGCCGTTGTGTCTGGTTCAAATTATTGGATGGCACACGATGTCTGTCAATGACATCAGGCTGAACCGCGCATTCGTTAGTAAATCAAAAAAGAGAGCTTTTAATCCAATAAAATGGTACTATTTCAAACCGCTACTGGCCGACATGTTTAGAGATTTTATACATTTCGGTATGCCATACAAACATCAAAGTTGAATATTTTCAATCAATGAGCCAATTCTTACAAAACTTTCTAAGCCGAAAGTATAAAAATCTATTCTGATCTAATTTAAAAAAAAAACCAAGACTTTTATTCAATTGAATTATTGTCACTTAAAGTAAATTGGATTGTATGTTGTGTGTCTAATTCTTAGCCAAACTCAGTTATACTTCAACAATAGAATTATGTACAATTATAGTCATGTCATTTGTACAATATGCTGTAGTGTACCGTTTATAAATAATGACATAGGTCAGTATATTCTGATTATTAAAATAATATATTACAAGTCATAGCTATCGTTAAATAAGAACTGCCTACCTAATAGGTGTTTTTCTTGACAGACACACTATAATGTTTGATAACATGTAGTTGCAGACATGAAGCGTGCGTTTTATTGTCAGGCTTTGCATAAACAAACAACTTTTAAGAGCTGATTTGATGTCCTCATAAAGATTGTGTAAGACTATTTCCATATTATTCATTCCATTTTCTCAAAAATTTAAAAAGTGGAAGTTAAAGACGTAGAAAGGAGTTCTTACGGTTGTCTTGTGATTACTATATTGTTTTCTAAATTATTATTTTTATATGTAACAAAAAATACATGTTGTTGATGGTGAGAGGTATGCAAAGAAAAATTAAAAGGAAGAACGACTTAGGTACACGTGTTATCGATATCAGCTCTCTGATCAGCTATTGATAGTTTATCAGTGTTATTCATTTTCTATGTAAAGTTTAATATTTAGTTAAGTACAAAACATACTTGTTTATTATTAGTGAAACTATTAAAAGCAAAGAAGAGGGAGAGTAAATGAAGCGAACGTAAAGAAGTGTGTCTGGATCTGGATCGCAGCAAATGGAAAGTGGTGGCCTCTGCCAACAGCATTAAACGGGCTACATACATGCCATAGTAACAGCATTACATTTGATCGCTTTCTATAACCACCTATAATAGAATAGTTTTCTTTGTCTTCATGTTGTCTTTTCAAAAATTTTTAAACCTCTAAAGTAACTCCTACAGACCGTAACAGATTGGTATCAAAAATATTTGTCCTTGCTGGCACAGAGCGATTGTGAGTCATTGGCCCCACAACATCCGGTCCTCAGCTTTTCATAACCAATCTGGAGCTCTACCGGTACTCTATACACATTAACTAGGTACTTGTATCAATTTCAAAGAAATCTCTATTGACAACAACAGAGCTCAAGGTACTGAGTTATTCTTCAAATCTGTGTCACTCGTTCATTTAAACAATTGACATCATTGCTTGGTTACATTTACAGTATATGTATTGACCATAAAATGTCTTCATGAATGCCTGGAATAGATCTCGCTCTATTTTTTCTTTCTCAAAAATATGTTTTCAAACTAACTTTATTGAGTACATAATAATATCTGTACAAATACTGAAAAAGAAAGACAGTAAAGTGTGACAAATAGCTAACTATTTGTGGGAAAGATAAATAGGGGACTGTCAAGTAGTCATTGTTTTTGTCGATTGTTGATAAGTAACCGTACTTAGGTTGGGACGTCAATATTATTCTTATTGATGATTATTATCTAGTTTTCGTCAGTTTTTCGCACCATTATTGACTTAATGATAAGTTGTTAGTAATTGTAAGTAAACACATTAAATAATAACGTAACGACGCTACTGAAAATCTGTTCTATCTAATAAAATGTTAATAACACACCAAAAAATTCACGCTAATTTGTTCCAACATGTTCGTTCTAAATTGTTCTTAACATCTACACTACACTCATTTACACACACTTGTTTTAAATTGAAAAGAATCTCTTAAATGTGTAAAAATAAAACTGTTTTGTTTTGCAGCACGGTCGTTTGCAAATGCTTGGTTATTAGTGGCATTATCACCCAGTTCCAATTTCACCCGAATAATTAGGGTTGCAACATTCTGCGACTTTTGCGGTAATTGTTGCACTGACAACAATTATTGTTCAACTGCTTTTGTTTCAAATTAATTGTTGTTCACTTTTAATATAAAGGGCACTTTAGGCATCCGACATAATTCAGGCAAAAAAATTTTTAGAAGATCATCAAGTGTTATTTCAATCATATAATCTAAGCTTAGAAATTACTAAAGAGTTTTTCAAAAGTTTTATAAATACTATTTCATCGGGTGCCGTTGAACTATTAAAACACTGTCTTAATGAAACAACACAGTGTCAAATCCTCACCTTCAACCAGCGCCTCCTCGTCTCGGTCAAGAAGTCGGCAAGCACCATGCTGTCACCAAGTTTGCACAAACTCGCGAGTAGTAGCAGAGAGGGCGGGCGTGCGATTCCCTCGCGTCACTCGGTGCGAATGGCGCTCGGAGGGCCGCGCCGCCGTTATATGCGGCCCCCGCGCCCCAACCCTCCCGGCTCCACTCCTGTAGGCTGGAGCCGGGCAGCTCCAACGTCATGGCGGAACATGGAATACAGGCTCATCAGGAATTGTTTGGAAGTGCTGAAAGTGACTGTAGTAGAAGTTACAGCTACACAGTAGAAAAGTGTTTTTTCTGTGCTGATGACTCTGTGTTATCGTATGATAATGATAGTAGGTACTAATTGTATTGTTTTATTATAACTTACTACATTTTTCAATTCTTTTTTGTATTTATAATGCTATAAAGGGAACGAGTGGCTTGTAGTTAATCATATTTAAACTAAATTCATTTTTTTAAAGTAACCTCTTTTGAATTTATGAGTGATATTGTAGAATAATCATTGTACCTACAGTTTATCTACCATCCTGAGATAAATAAAATACTTTTTTTCAGTAAATGTACGGGAAAAAAGTACCTATGTAGTTAACATGTAACAATCAAGTAACATAAACTATACTAAATATCATAGACAGTACCGTCGTCTGAAAACGAGAGACAACAACGCAAAAAATCATTAGGCTTGCAAATTGCAAAAATATTGAAAAAATATGACTAAAATACAACCCCACGTGTTGTTTAAGCGACGCGGCTGACCGGTTGGCTGCGGACGAGGCGGCGGAGGCGGCGGAGCGCAGGGTCGCACGGTCGAGTCCCGGGCAGGTGGCCATCATTGCAAAAAGATACATCAATATACATTAGTATTAAGTCCTTACATATTTAAATTTTCTATAATAACGTCAAGGTTACATTTTTTTAACCAACTAGCCAATTTTATTAAGCCGTTCTAAAGTTATTAGATAATATTTCAAAAATCGTTTATTCAACTAAATTAATTAAATTTAAAGTAGGTTTTGATTGGGTTCCATGTGATGGACACCGGGAGCGTGGCAGACCAAGGCGGAGATGGAGCGGCGACCTTGATTATTGTTTGCCTGGGTGGTCTGATGCGGCCCAGGATAGGGACTAATGGAAACGTAGAAGGGAGGCCTATGCTCAGGTGTGGGACACAAAATAGGTGAAATGAAAAAAATAATTAAAATAGTTTTTTAATGTTGACAAATTTTACTTAAACATAAAAAAAAGGTTTCTTTAATTAACTTATTGAATTAAAAACGTTTTGAACGTTGGTATGACATACATAAATGTATAAAAGTCACAAACTCTGAATAATATACTTTTCAATCTTTAATCATGTAAAGTAATATTAAACAGACTAACGAACACAAACTTTTGTTCCTGATACTACGTTCAAAGCTATTTACTATAAAGGGATTTAGGATGCCTGTATTTGAAATTCCTTAAAGCCGAGATCCTAAACCCACGAGAATGGAATTCCGATCATCATGTAAAGGATATTCTCAATCAGGATTGGTTATATAAATATATATTGACTAAAATAATGTTCTAAATAACAATAGTTTATCCGAAAGATACATATATTATGTAGTAAAAAATATATTTATTTATTTACATATGTTTAGTATGCTGTCTATAGTGTATAGTCTATCCGTTTCCAAATAACAAGTGTTGAAAAATGTATTCAATGCCATCAGACATTTCTGAGAGATTACGTCACTCTCTTATATAAATAATATTTGCAATGTTATCATAACAAGAGCCTAAATACATAGCAACGCGAACAACTTTTCATCAATGTGTACAACCAAATTAATATTCTTATTTAGAAAGCTGGTATACAAATACCAAATACCTTTGAGCATTTCTATATTACAAGATCTGTAATATAAAAACGCTTAAAGGTCTTGGAAACATCAGCTACTTATTTACTTTATCGGCCATTTCTTTCGTCGTTATTCATTTTTCATTCAAATTCAAATTATTACTGTCTGATATTTTTTCAAATTTTTAGATTTTCATAATTTCTACTATTGATTTGAATAAATATAATTATAACTTTCTTATTCATTTGTTCGACTAAAACCACGGCAATGCTATGTGTCTGAAAGAGTTGTTTAAAAAAGCGGCGAATTCATCAAAACCATTATAAATAAAATTAAGTCACTTGAATGGGTTGCAGGCTAAATATATTAAATTATTAAGCACTGGATTTAATATTAACAGTATCGCGTAGCGGTGAAAGAATACTACCACCCCCTCTCTTCCCTTGGGTGTCGTGAAAGGCGACTAACGGACTAAAGACTGCACATACATCTAACAGCATAGAGCGGCGATGGGCTCACCACCTGTCATGCTGAGCACATGTGCAGTCGATGATATTTGGTGAAAACTGCTTTTGCTGAACTCATCCTTCTCTAACCCTTCGGGAATAATAGGTAATACTATTAGTTATTCTGTGATAATAGTCGTGATTATATGTATGGATTCATTATCCAAAAACTTGTCAGTGTGCATTTGCTTATATTGCAAAGCAACCAAATTTAAATAAATCAGTTTTTTCATTAATTATGTGTTATTTACTATCTGTCCGTCTCTCTGTTACTTCTTAAAGCGTCATAAATTCGTGATAAGACTAAAAGACGAAGAGTAACTAAATAGTAAATAGTAGATAAGATTTCGTGCTTCATCCTAAAAATACAAGATATAACCGCGTGTCATAAAACACTGAGTTATTATTACGTAGCACGGAACAAAGAAGAAATGAAGATTTCTAATGTAGATGTTCTTCTGTAATAATATATTATATGTAAAATTATGTACTGATTAAATGTTGCACAGAACGCCACCTAAACGTAAATATAGTTATATTCAAATTGGGAATTCCGAAACCCATTTTAGTTATAGAACTAAAATTCGTCGGCCGTAACGTCGCGTCGAGTGCCTACTTAAAATCTAAGTTACCTTTACTTTGGAATTTGTATTAAATTCCGTTAAACATAATGATGTGTTCTCTCATCAAAACTTTATCTACTGAAGCAGTGACATATCATAAGCACGTCGCGCCATAATATTTCATACGCCGCGCCGCCGCAATATTGAAATCAGAAATGCCTTGCGCATTCCGTGCATAACTTCCCTTCGGAAGCTTGAAATGCTAGGAATTGGCACACGCGTAACGCTAACGGCGCGGGTGCATTTTGTCATAGAAAGCACTTTTCAACAGTAATAATAATTATTTTTACTAATTTCTTAAAAAATAAGAAACGTAAAAGGTTTTCTAAGACGAAAACAAATCTTATTTTGGGTGCCTAAGTAGTTGATTCCTATCCTAAAATAAACAGAACTTGAATACTAAATATAATCATTTTATTTGTGTGGACTATAAAGCTATGTGTGTTTAATCCAGATGTCCCAAGTTCGATACGAAGGTTACCTATTTTAATTGTTCTCGTAATCAATATTATTTTTATGGAGCTGACAAGTTTAAAGACTAACTGTTAGTCAGTGTTATTAAAAATGTAATTACTATAACAACCCTTGAGGCTCACAAAGGTCAATTAATATTTTTACCTAATTAGCCTGGCTGGAAAACGCTGACGCGCCCACCTCCAGGGCTCTCAACTTAATGAATGTACTAGCGATAGCTTCAGCGCCCTCCACGCCAAGGACAAGATGGTTAGCGCCCTTTCAATATGGCCGCATGTGTCAAACTACTTCCGTATTACTTCCTGTTTATATCCGGTCTAGGTCTAATGACGATTTCCATGAAAATTTTATATAGAGACTATATAAAAAACTTATATCACTGGAATCCTTATTAAATAAGCTATCTGGCTATGTATAATAAAGTATAGTTTGATGCTATATTAAATTGCGAAAAACAAGTGAAAGTAGGTGAAAGTAATTTTTTACGATTTAGAATAGGTACACGTTTAAAATCATACAACAAATATAATAATAAATTAACTTAAGAATAAAAATTTACAAATCAATATTTACAAAACTTATTTTATTAATTTTAATAACATATTGCATCGGGCATTAAAAATAAATTATCTGGGACTTAGACTTAAAGGTACAAATGTAACAAAGTTTTTAGGCATAGATGTCGATGATAGGTTAGACTGGAAGCAGCAGATTGCAAGAATATGAAATAATAATAATAATAAATTCGTTTATTTTTCTCACCACAAAGATTTTACAGGTTCCAGAAATACAAAATACAATTAATATTAACAGTACTTTTCTTTGTGAGAGACTGATGCCTAAGCTAGGCATAAATGCCTGTATATCAGGACACCAGGTTCCCACTTCTCAATAACAGGTATTAACAACATAACTATAAAATGTATTTTAATTATATTACATATAGATTCGGTGTGTGAAAAATAATGTATGATTCAAGTTACCTGGATTTATTTCTAACTAACAAGAAAAATAGAGAATTCGCATCAAGTACGTAAATATATGCGTTTATTTATGTGTTATGTGTGTGTATCATAAGTGTATTGTAAATGGATGTATTTTATATATATAAACTACAAATAATTTTATCAATATGAATAGTTAACTTACTTAGCCCTACGATATTGTCTTGGGTTCGGTTATTAACCACTGAGTACAGCTAACAAATGATCCCCAGTAAATCCTCTGTTTGGTTATATGATAAGCTAAGTAACCAAGCCCTTAGTTTCTTTTTACATCGTATTACATTAAGATTGTGTATACTTATCAATTTATTTATTTTGTTATATAGATAGGGTCCTAGGAAGGCAAATGACCTCTGAGCAAATTTGGTCCTAAATCGGAGTGTTTGGATACACACTTTATATTTCCTACGTTTGTTATCAAGTTGTGGATCATATTTTACTTCTTGGTGTTGTTTAATTACAAGCGCAAGGATGGCAAGTTGTCTAACGGTCAAGACTTCACATGAGTTATACAATTGTGAGGTAGAAAAGTAGTATGGCCGGAAAGTTCCAACTTTTAATACTGTACGCTGTGCTACTTCAACTGATTTTATAAAGGTTTTATTGGTAACACCCCAGGCTACTATACAGTACGTAATTAGTGATTGGCACAGTGCAAAATAAACGCTCTTTAGAAGTCCTGGATCGACGACATGTCTAAGTCTCTTGAAAACAAATATGAGCTTTCGAATTTTTCCACTTAGTGCTTGCGTGTGGTTTTTAAAATTCAGGTTTTTATCGAGTACTACACCCAGATATTTTATAGTATCTACCTGTTGTAAAGATGTACATGTACAACCAGTGTCCGGAGCATTCAAACATTTGTGTACTTTAATGTTAAATGCATCAGTGTCCGGTGTTCCAATTATAGAAAAGCATATATACTGCGTTTTTTCCGCGTTTAAGGTTAGCAAGTTACTGTGTAGTCAAGTTACAACCTGATTAAAACCTTTCTGAGCTGAGGCAAAAGTTTTCTCCCATGTCTCACCGGAAAAAATTAACACAGTATCATCCGCACAAGAAGAAAATAAAATAATAAGATTTCTTATGCTCTTTATAAGTTTACCAAAATAGCGGCAAACAGTACAGCTCTTACAGCATACTTTGCCTATGTTGAGTCTGTTCTGTGGTACGGACTTATCATATGGGGAAATAGTACAGATATGATATACAAGCTGAGGCGGGGTCCTGATTAACAATTGTCTTTTTTTTTTGCATATATGTTTTTTATTTATATTTTTTTATGTTTGTCAATAAATGTTTCTCTCTCTCTATCTGTCTCTCATATGAATAAAGCATTTATAGCACAAAAAAATGTATAAGGTCAATCTGTGGTACTGCACCTGATGAACCATGTGCGCCTCTGTTTAAGTCTTTACAGGTATTACATCCAAACATTACCTCTTCCATGTCTGTAAAGACATCAAGTCATCAACATCTTTGAAATTGCCAAATTTGTCAAACAAAATACTGACTACTTCAAAAAAGCTAAAGGAATGGAATGGAAATCGGCCATTGTTCCAAGGAGTACGCGAATTCAGAAAAACTGCAATGTGCATGGTGATATAATCAGCTACCTGAAAAAATCAAAGAACTTACTATTAAGAAATTCCATAGTGCTTTATATAGATGTGTATTGTAATTCTATAGTTCATTATTATGTTATGTTCTTTGCATTGATATTCGTTTTCGTTGTTGTACCAAATTATTGAATGATTTATTATGCGCATTGACATTCTATTTTCTAATTTTAAATTGTTTTTATTTATGGCTTGATCTTTAATTTTATTAGTAATTAGGGTTTGACATTTAATGCATTTAATTAATTTTCTGTTAAAATGGCTCGGTATGACTTTTCTTTTAAACTTTGTTAAGATGTACCTACCTAGTTAGTAGATATACTGAATGAAGGATAAAAAACATGTAATGCCAAGAGTAGATATAAGCTTAAACCTACTTCATACAACCGGGTAAGATAGGTTGCTATTCAGAATCACTGCAATAAGATGTGTAGGAATGCGTAACGCCACTTTATCCATAATTCCGTTGAAAACGGAGATCCAGCTAAAGTCTGGAATTTTATTAATACCTTGGGCATTGATAAATCACGTCAAGCTTCGATTCCTAAAGATTTGGATAACTCTTTAAATAAACATTTCTCTTCCTCTACCGATTTTGATACGGTTACTAAAACCAGCACTTTAAACTTTCTTTCTAGTATTCCTAGCCCTGATTATGATCCATTTGTCTTCTATACTTTCACCGATTGTGGTGTTAAGAAGAGCATATTGTCGATCTCTTCAAATGCAGTGGGTGCCGATTGTGTCAGTCGAAACATGATATGACCTATCCTTGATGAAATCCTTCCCGTCATCTCCCATATTCTAAACCGTTCGGTGTCAAGTGCCTCGTTTCCCACTGATGGAAAGAAGCCCAGATCTTTCCTCTACCCAAGAAGTCCAATCCAATATCCATCCAAGATTATCGCCCTATTTCTATTTTACTATTCTTCTCCAAGGTCCTTGAGCGCCTTGTCCACAACCAGCTCAGTCCCTTCCTGTGTAGAAATAGTCTATTCAATCCTTATCAATCTGGTTTTCGGCCTGGCCACAGCACCACTACAGCCTTGGTTAACATTACTGACGACATAAGGTTGGGCATGGAAAACGGAAAAGTCACGGTACTTTCTCTACTTGATTTCAGTAATGCTTTTAACACAGTAGATTTTGATGTCCTGCTCGGCATAGTGCGCTCTATTAACGTATCTCCAACGGTGATTGACTGGTTTCGTAGTTACCTGTTTGGACGCCGGCAGCGAATTCGTATCGACGACACCTTCTCTTGGTGGTGTGATACGTCTGCTGGTGTACCGCAGGTTGGCGTTTTATCTCCCATGCTCTTTGCTATTTTCATAAATTCTATCTCAAATCATTTAACTTCTTCCTACCACTTTTATGCAGATCACCTACAAATTTACATGCAAGTTCCAGTAGAACAATTAGATGTAGCTATCACCACACTTAATTCTAACTTGGCTACAATTTGTGAATAGAGCCAATCCTATGGACTTCAAGTAAATCCTACCAAAACACAAATCGTATGTATTGGCAGGCCTAGAATGACATGTAGAATCGATAAGTCATTGGTTCCTAAGATTTATTTTGTTGATACTGAGCTGTATTTAAGCGACTGTGTCAAAAATTTTGGTATCATGTTCGACAAAAATTTAACCTGGAGCCGTCAATTACACGAACTGAGTCGCAAAATGTTTGCATCTGCGGGGTCTTTGAGAAGACTTCGCAATTTTCTACCGACCGCCACTAAAATTACTCTTGCACAGTCTCTTCTTCTTCCCATATTGGATTATGCTATAAACTTAAGCGACTTCAAAATTTTAGTATACGACTCATATTTGGACTTCTCAAATATGATCATGTTTCAGAGTTCAGTACGAAACCCAAGTGGTTGCCTATTCGCCTTCGCCGGAATGCTCATATTCTGACCCTCCTTCTCAATATTTTGTTCAATCCTACCACTCCCTCCTATCTTAAAAATCGTTTTAAATTCTTGTGTGAGTCTCACTCACGATCATTAAGATCTGCACATTACCTGACACTCGAGATTCCAGTACATTCTACAAAGTTTTATTACAGGTCTTTCACAGTACTGGCTGCTCGTTTGTGGAACAATTTGCCTTTGACAATCAGAATGGCCAAAACGCTAGCGATTTTCAAGAAACAGGTCAATGACTATTACTTGTCTTTATAGCCACAGCCGTTTGTAGTTTAGTTTAGATGTTTATGTTTATTTCTAATCTGTACTCGTATATATAATATTATGTTTATATTAATTTAAGTATTTTAATAAGTTTTACTATTATTTATTGCTTAATATGATATTCATGGTACACTATAAGCCCACTTTTAATTTTAAATCAATTTTGTCCATCCAAAGATTGTCTGGAAGAAATCACTTTTAGTGATAAGACCGCCATTTGTACGTCTACTTTTATATAATTGTATTTTCTCTTGTCAAAAATGTTTTTTGTGGTGTTCAATAAAGTATATTTATCTTTATCTTTTATCTTTAACTTCTGTTGTGTCTAGTGGCGGCGCGTCCTAATTGTTAAAGATAGAGAAGAGAAGAGAACCAAAAGCCGTTATCTGCATTGAGTATGTCTCGACCCGTTATTGTGGACCTCATACGAAAAGACCTGCGATAATGGGTTGCTTGTTATCAGGGAGGCTCGAGCTGGTAGCCGTCACGTACCGCCAGGGTAGCTGGGCGACTGTCACGCACTCTGCACTGCACTAGGAGCGTAGTAAGTTTAATTACATCTCAAATGTGATTTTTGCGTAAAATGCCCATTTTTGCATTTCATTTAGTAATTTTGCAGTTGTATTTATCTTTTTTATCGAAATAGGATAATAAATTCATGCTTAATATTACAAATCTCCACTCTGCGAGAATAAGATGAGTTCAGACGGCCGGCGCATCTCATTTTGTAGTAATTTTGTAGTTTTTATCGAATAGGATAATAAATTAATTATAAAATCTTTATTCCTCATGAAGTAACAATTATTCTGTTATAAATTTTGCTTAATTATATTATCGTAGATAGGAAAAATTGACAGTTAACTTAAAGCTATTTTCGAAGTTTTTTGGTTTAGAACAAGATTATTTTTCTATATAAAACCAATGATATCTAAAAATTACGAGGCCACTACGCACTATACGACTATATAGAGATAAATCCTATTTTTTTATTGCTTTTGTTTAGAACAGTAGTTCAATCTAGGAGCTCAAAAAAGTGCCTTCGCGCATTTTATGAAAATCTGTCTCTGCAATTTTGGGTTTCATTAAAAAGTTAAGCAAAATTTACAAAAAGCGAGGCCGCTACGATTCATGCCAATGTTAATGTGTTTTTGTTTCTGAGATTCATAACACCAAAATTGGCCATTTCACCCAAAAATGTACACAGTCAAGATGTAATAGGCCTCTTAGGTAGAAAACTATTGAAGTGGGTTTTTTAAAATGTCTTTTTAAATAAAACTTAAAACTTACGACAATAATAAACTAAGGACCGTCCGCAACATTGTCCGCGTGAACATCCGTCTATTTTTTTATTTTTTTTTTATCCACAACGGGTAAGCGCTTGGCCCTCATCTCGCCTCGTCTCTCGGACTACTTTTATTTTTTTATTTACTGTGTCAACATCAGGAAGGGAAGCTCTGTGTAGTCAGTAAGCCACCTCATGTCAGTAAGCCAGTCACTGAGACAAGCTTTTTTAAAATTTCTGATAAGTAAGTTGCTGGTCTACATTTATTTCTTTAATATTTTCATAAACGACGTTGTAACTCATCTCAAACATGCTACATGTTTCCTTTATGCAGACGACATGAAAATCTCTATGCAGATCAGAGATCACAATGATGTGTTGTTGCTGGAAGAGGATTTGGACAGGCCTTGCTCAATGGTGTGTCGATAACAAACTGTCCCTGAATATTGACTAAGTAATGTAAAAATATCAGATTCACGAGACGTAAAAATACCGCTGTGCTATCATACAGCATTGATGGTCATCCTTGTATGACTCAATACGTGACTTGGTAGTGATACTGGATAAGGAGTTAAGATATCACAAGCATGTAGACCATCTTGCCACAAAAGGGTTCCGAATGTTGGGATTTGTATTGCGCAACTATGAAGGAGGCTAGAACTATGAACTTTGGCAAGTTTTACCGTCTTATACTACAAGTATAGGGAAAAATCTGAAAACTATACTTCTTCTTCTTATGGTGGCACTTCATTACTGGAGGTCAGACGTCAGCTTGCTGAATTTATCCTTGTTCCTCGCCATTCGGAACAGTTTCTCCACGCTGGTGATTCTGGTCCATTTCCGAATGTTTCTTAGTCAAGATTTCTTCCGTCTGCATCATAATCAATTGAAGCAGTTGGTATCTATCGTGTCCTATAATATGACCCTGATATCCAACTTTTCTATTCTTGATGGTACGCAACAACTCTCGGGTCCTTTGGACGCGCTGGAGGACTCTTTCGTTAGAAACCTTCTGCACCCAACTAATGCGAAGCATACGGCGGTAGCACCACATTTCGAACGCCTCTAGGCGTCGTCTTGTGTCCTCTTTGATGGTCCACGCTTCACATCCGTAGAGCACAATGGGCCAGATGTAATATTGTAGCAAGCGCGTTCTGAGCCTTTAGTTCAGTCTACGATAACATAAGACCTTTTGCATTTTATTGAATGATGCTCGGGCTATTTCTATCCGGGTTTTTATTTCCTGGTCACTATCCCATTCTTCAATAACCAAAGCACCGAGATATTTATATTGCCGCACACGCTCTAGTTGTATACCTGCCACAGACAGTCTTAGGTCAAGGTCTTTGTCTCTGGCTACTACCATGTACTTTGTCTTACCGATGTTCATATTAAGCCAAGCTCTACTACTGACGTCACGAACTCTGTCTACGATAATCTGCAAATCCGCGATTGACGACGCAATTAATACGGTGTCACCAGCATTGCGCAGATTATTTATAGACTTGCCGTTTACTATAACGCCAACGCTCAAGTTTTCCAGCGCCTCGTCGTCACGACTTCGGTGTACACGCTAAAGAGCCAAGGCGACAAAATGCATCCCTGCCGTACTGCCCTGCAGATATCGACTTCTTCGGTTATCGACTATACATTTGTAATTAAATCATTAAAACAGGGTCTTTATGTTGTCCGTCTGTCTGTCTGTCAAGACCCTTTATCTCGGGAATGCGTAAGGATATCGAGTTGAAATTAAAACGATATACTCAAATCTACTGTTAACTCCTAAGTTAACTTAAAAAAAAAGATACGGCCGTTTAAGCCGCAAAAAAACGTAAAGGACAATGGCAAAATCATTGCTGAATGAATTCTTTAGCGTCTATAAATTTCACTATTACAACTACGGATGAAATAAATTCTTAATATTTTTGAAACCATAGGAAAAACCTGTCTAAGTCTCGAAATAAAAGCCACCTCATGTCAGTAAGCCAGTGACAAAAACAAGTTTAAAAGACACGTAAATTACGAGTTAGTGCTGTTCTGTTTAGGGCAATGACGACGTTTTTATTTTATTTTTCTCTTAAGAGGAGGTATTTCGAGCGCTTCTCTTTCGCTCTTTCGACGGTACGACGGTAAGGGACGGGTATAACAGCGAAGCGGCACGAAAAGGCGCTTTAAAAAATTGATAGATGTAATAAAAATAACACGATCGGATATAATACCTCAAGTTATCTATGAACTTCATTTTGGTAAATAACTCATAATATCAAATCACTTATTTTAGGAATAAAACCTAGAAAAGATGATAAAATGCCACAAAAATATGTAAGTTTGTGATTTTATTCTATCGAGCCAACTTTATCAAATGGTGTTTCGGGTGTATTCCACAGAATAAAGCCTCAACAATATTTCATAATTTTCTCAGATTTTAATTGTACTGTTTCTAGAGGTCGACAGTGGATGCCATCCTGTCCCTCAAAAGGGCGACCGAACAGGCCATCGGGAGGGGGGAGAGGGTGTTGGCGGTATCACTCGATATCGCCAATGCGTTCAACTCCCTTCCATACTGCGCGATAGTGGAGGCCATGAGGTACCACAGAACACCGTGGTACCTGAGGAGGATCGTCGAGGATTATCTGCGCGATAGGACGGTCCTCTTTCTCGAGCCTGGCGGGGCGCGCATTGTGGCGCGCAACATGGTGTGTGGGGTGCCCCAAGGTTCTGTCCTGGGGCCACTCCTATGGAATATGGGATATAACTGGGTCCTCAGGTGCGAACAACTGCCTAGGACGAGTGTCATCTGTTACGCAGGTGACACTCTGGTCACCGCGCGGGGCGGTGACTAACGGGGTGTATCCCTGAAGGCGGCGGCGGCTGCAAGCCTGACGGTGAGGCGGATCCGGATGCTCGGTATGGAGGTGGCGTTGCCGAAAACCGGGGCCATCCTCTTCCATGGTCCCCGGGGCAAGCCCCCCAGGAGCGCACATATCCGCGTGGCTGGCGTGCGTGTCAGGGTTGAGTCCCAGATAAAGTATCTGGGACTTACGCTTGATAGCCGCTGGAGGTTTGAGGCCCACTTCACCGGTCTAGCTCCGAGGGTGGTCGGAGCGGCGATGGCCTTGGGAAGGCTTCTACCCAATGTCGGAGGTCCCGGCGATAGCTGCCGCAAGCTGTTCGCGGGAGTGCTGAAGAGCATGGCCCTGTGCGGTGCCCCGGTGTGGTCGGATTCGCTGTCTGGGAAAAACGTCGCCATCCTGCGACGACCGCAGAGGACAGCGGCCATCCGAGCTATCCGGGGTTACCGTACGGTATCGTTTGCGGCGGCTACGGCCATTGGGAGTATGCTTCCGTGGGAGCTCGAAGCCAAGGTTCTGACCGAGGTGTACGAGTTCCGGGCAGAATCAAGGGCGCGGGGAGAGAATCCTGTGCAGGCAGAGGTCGAGGGTGCAAGGCGGATGGCCTTCGACATGGCGGTATGGCAATGGGAGGAGAACCTCACAACCCCAGAAGCCGGAACCCGCACGATCGAGGCTATCCGCCCGGTATTGCAGGGGTGGATTAATAGGTCGCATGGTGGGATGATTATCGGAGCCCCATTTAGAAATGAGGTCCAACACCCGATCGAGCTCAATGACAAGATTTGCTCGCTTCATTTCGGTGTCTACCCGCCCAGCCGTTGGGTGACCGTTATATCCCCCACGCACTGTGCTATCATCTGCATAGCAATGAATGTTTCCAAGAGAAAGCATGTCATTGATATGCAGAAGGAACAGCGTGGGGGATAGAACGGAGCCCTGAGGAACACCAGCGTTCACTGACATGAACCGCGAAGCGCATCCATCCGAAAGGACACGGATTCTACGCTCATGCAGGAAGCTAGCAATCCAGGTACAGAAATGAGCGGGCAAACCGTATGCCGGGAGCTTGGAGAGAAGAGCTTTGTGCCAGACCCGATCAAAAGCCTTGGCTATGTCAAGGCTAACTGCCAGTGACTCGCCACGCTTGTCAATAGCCTCACCCCAGAGATGTGTGACGTACGCTAGAAGATCACCCGTTGACCGTTTTGGCCGAAACCCATATTGACGATCGTGAATTAGGGAGTGATCTTCTAGATATCGAATAAGCTGTTTGTTCAATATTCGTTCTAGGATCTTACACAACACTGAAGTTACGGCTATAGGGCGGTAATTAGACGGATCTGACCGATCTCCTTTTTAAGGGATCGGTTGCACATTAGCTTCTCTCCAAGATTCCGGCACACAACCCGAAGAGAGCGAGAAACGGTACAGACGCGTTAACACAGGGGACAACTCTGCTGCACACGTTTTTAGGACTATTGCTGGGATGCCATCAGGACCGTTAGCTTTTCGGACATCGATTGACTGCAGCTCCGCACGGACATCACACTGCCTGATTTTAATATCAGACATTGTGTGGCCACAGTGAGGAATTGAGGGTGGCTGTGCATTACAGTCATCGATCCGGGAGTTAGCCGCAAAGAGTTTGGTTAGGAGATCGACCTTTTCCTGCGGCTTGTGAGCTAAACTTCCGTCAGGGCATCTCAGTGGTGGCAGCGAGGGTTGGCAGAAGTTGGATTGCACGGCTTTGGCCAGACGCCAGTAGCTACGGCTGCCCGTAGGATGCGTCAGGAGTTCTTGGCCTACTCGTGCAACGCGCTGGGCATCCGCTCTAATGTAGGCCCTCTTACACGACTTGGTGGCATTATTATAGGCTGCTTTTAGCGAGCGAGTTTCGGGATCCCCATGAGCTTTACCTCTGATCCAAGCGCGGTATGCCGTCTGTTTGCTCTCAACAGCGCTGGCACACTCGCGATTGAACCAGCGGTTGCGTCTGCCTTTGCTGATGACATAGGAGTGTGGAATATAGTATTCCATTCCTAATACTATCTCATCAGCAACGGCAGTGGCGCTAGCGGTCGGGTCCTTCCCACTAAAGCAGCGCTGCCTCCAAGGGACGGATGCAAAATAGTCCCGCATACCGTCCCAGTCTGCCGACGCGTAGTGCCAAATCCGGCGTTTCGAAACCGCTGTTGGCGGGCGCGATGCCAAGGGCACTGTGCTGGATATCAAGCAGTGTTCCGAGGAACCTAAAGGAGCTCGAATCTCCACTCGGTATCCAGCTGGGCGACTCGTCAGCAGAAGGTCGAGTAAGGAGGGCGCATGGCCAACTATGTCTGGGATCCTGGTGGGCTGGTTCACCAGTTGCGTCAGGTCATGCGTGAGAGCGAATGCGTGGGCAGTTCTACCAGCATGGTTTGTTTTGGAGGAACCTAACCACAACTCATGGTGGGCGTTGAAGTCCCCCAAAAACACCAATTCCGCCGATGGAAACCGCTCCTGCGCATCATCTGCTACCCGACTAAAATGTTCAATTAGTCGAGTTGTCTCCATGTCGCCGTAATGGGATTGGTAGACGCAGACGTAGACACGGCAATGAGAGCCTAAGTCGACGTGTACCACTAGGAGGGAGAAGGAAGGGTCCTCCAGACAGCGCAGACGGCGACAGCAAACATCCGCCCGAACGAATAAGCAAACTCCGGCTTTGGCTCTGAAGGATTCTTCAAGCACAAAGCCGGGATAGTTCAGGTAGGTGGTGTCAGCTGGGCAGATTATTTGCGTCTCCGTCAGGAACAACATTGCTGGCCGTGCCGTCTCAAGATGGTGGTGGACGGCATTGAGGTTTGCATGGAGTCCGCGGATGTTAGCGAACTCCACCTCAAACGGTAAGGTTGTGGTGGGGGTGTGCACCGCTGTAGTACCAGTTTTGTTGTTAGGCGCTGTCATTTTAGGAGTGGAAAGAGAGAGCCGTGAATCGAGAAAATGATGCCGCGATGCGAATGGTCAAAGTGTGGTGGCCTGTTTCCCCAGGAATTTGCCCACAGACGAGTATTATTAACCTGCCGAACGGACCCCACCTTCCGGTCACCAACCGGCACGACGGACCACGAGATTATGCGTGGCATGGTGAGGCAGCCTCACGAGCTGGTTAGGCTCGCTTGGGCCCCTGTACTGTGCCACGGGCGGCCAGCGGGACAACCGTTTCTATGGGTCTCCCTGGTCGGCAGGTTAACAAAGTCCTCCTGGCACTGGTTTGACGGAAGCCTCCACAGACCAAATACATCGCAGCATCATCCTCTCGAGCTCTGGTTATACGCTGGCTGATCCCGAAACGCGACCGACAAGCAGCCACTTGACGGGTTTTACACCATGCGTACGGTGGTCACCAACCAAACGGGTTACCACCACAAGCCCTACCACCAGTGGGGCAGATCATCGCTCGAAAGAGTCCGTTAGTCGCTTCTTACGACACTCACCGGACGGAGAGAGGGGCGGCGATTGGTATTCTTTCTCCGTCCCCGCACGGATAAAATTATGATTTGATAATTATTTTCTTTTATTATTAACTTAATCCTATATTGACGTGTAATTTTTTTCTTAATACCATATTGACATGTATAACGATTAATTGAATTAGCAGATCTGACTTTATGCATGATTAATAAAAACCAGAATTTAGAGTCGACATTTATAATGTAAATATTTGCACACCTACGTTAATAAGGTAAAAATATTGTAGATCTATTATTTAATGAATGTAACATCTTGACTGTACACAATATTTGAGCAAATAAATTATTTGATTTGATTTGGAATTTGGCAAGTTTAACCGTCTTATACTACAAGTATAGGAAAAAATCTGAAAACTATACATTTGAGATTAAATCATTAAAAAAACAGGGTCTTTAAGCCAAGGAACGGCGGTCCAAATTTTGAATTGAGTTAACCGTGTTATGTGGGGTATCGTATGGAAGGGCTTTATTGGCACAAGTTTAAACAGATTTTTAATTATTTTTATGATGCATCGTTTTCGATTTATGGACGAAGAATGGACAAAAAATTAATATATGAACCTACAAATTTGTACGGAACCCTCGGTGGGCGAGTCCGACTCGCACTGCCTCAGAGTACCTACTTAGTTTTAATTAAGTTTGCTTTTTTTTCAATTAAGAATTTAATTTTGTGTAATTACTGCTGGCACCCGTTTAACTTTTGGAAACGTCTTACTTGACCGCCACAGGACATCATAGAAAATCTCAGCCTCCTTGAAATATTAAAATAATGCATAATTTAGGTAACACTATCTTCTACTGTATTTTTAAGCTGGTTTGTAAGTAAGCATTTATCAAATAAACTTGTTTGTATTTGTATTTGGTTGTCCTTAATAAAAAAAACATTCATACATATAATCACGACTATTATCCCCGAACGGTTAGTCGGAGACTAGGCAATGACAAGAACAGTCCTCTACCATAGTCCACTTTTCACCAAATAGCAACTGCACATGTGCTCAGCGTGACAGGTGATGAGCCCATCACCGTTCTATACTTTGTAAGTGTGTGCTGTCTTTATTCCATTAATCGCCTTTTACGACACCCAAGGGAAGAGTAGGGGGGGCGACACGGTTAATTTTTATAAAATAAAATATAAATATATTTGTCAGTGGTCGAGGATGCCGGGACAGGTCTGCTTCCACTTTCAGGTTTGTTATCTCGTACTATTGGGTGAGATCAAGTGTTCCCCTATGCGGTTAAATAAAAAACAATTTGCCTAATTAATTTTAAATATTAAGTATACTTAGGTAAATTGTTTTTACACAATATATTTCCTTGTAAAATTGCATGTATGAATAATAATATTTGTAGTAGCAGACGTAGCAGTAACTGTCGTAGCTGCGTGCCGTAACGCCTGCAGCCGCGCGCATGCTACGAGGGCAATAATTCGCTACGAAGCAAGGTAGCGCGTTACTATTGTAATAAATCATTAATAACTAATCTGTGGTAGCGCTGTTGCAACCGTGCATAATTGCAGAAAATCATACGGATTTCAAAGATAACATTATGATTTTCCTTCTTATAACGTTACATTTCCTTTAATTATCTTTCATTATGTACTTAGGCCACATTGAGGCATAAATAACGCACATGAAATATAAAAATACTTATTTCTAACTTTACACGACTACGACTATACACAAAAACTTTTCATTGATTTATATTTGTAAATGTATTTTTAATAGGTAAGTATATTTGTTAAAAGTATTTTCTTCGCAGAATAGTCTTAACATAAAATAAAGCAAACAACATTTCTAAAGACTGAAAGGAAAGGCGAACTTGTGTTCAATAGTATTTATAAAACATGTAAATAATCCACCTTAGATAGAAACGGCTCATAAAATATAAACGATTCGAAGTTAAACATAGCCCCCAAAGGTCACATGACATATTTATATGTGAAAAAAAAATTCGTTGAGGCAGAGTGATATTTGTGTCGTATACAGTTCTGCCGCCACCGGGCACAAGTCCAATAGCACCTTCGCCAAATATATTTAGAGTAAGACATATTTGGGGCGAGTGGGGCCACCCTCCACGTGACCCTCCATTGGGGCAAGAAGGAAAAACGAGACGAACACGGCCGCCGCCGGTCGCCTGCCCCGTGATCAATCACAGATAAGATCGGCCGCTGGATGTGCCTCAGGGAAAGATGTTTGATTTTGTATTACTTCAACTTAAAACAGAAATGATAATACAAATGAAATGAAAAAGTTTTATCGTCTGACTGCCAGTATTTATGACTAGTACCGTATATTAGTATTTGTAGACTGTTTCTACCCACACACACTAACTTCTCCTTAGACATAGTGATAGTGGATCGGTTGAATGGCCCTAACCTTAGAAGCCCTATAAATTAAACACCTTCCTCTTCCTTGGGGAATGTCATTCCTGAATATTATTTGATGTATAATTTTTTATTTCTAACTAAAGTGTAAAAAGTACCAAAGTACGAAATGATGAGTTAGCTCAACTTCAGATGCTCATTCCGAAACACGTGGAAGTATAGTGTACTAAAACTTTAAATGCTTGCTTAGTTTTGGATATTTTATTATAATAATTACTACCTACCAATTGTGTATTTTTATTGGTGTATTTTCAAACCATTGCTGAATGATTTATGGATAATAGTACCTATTATTGACCGGTAAGAATGATACAGCGTGGACGGACAATGTTACGACCGGTAGGAAGAGCTCAAATATTAATAATTATAATACATCAACATATTTTTTTATTTTAGCATTTTTGACTTTTTTAATATATTTTTTATCGGATTAGAGTTTTATTTTATAAAAGAAGAAGGCAAATGAGCAGGCGGGTCACCTGATGGAAAGTAATCACCGCCGCCCATGAACACCCGCAAAACCAGAGGAACCGCAGACGCGTTGCCGGCCTTTTTTTCTATTTACTATGCTCTTCTATTGTCAACATAACCTATGTAGGTGGTGTTCATTTTTTTTAAATGGCAACGCAGCGGGCGGCGGGCGGCGCGTCTACGCTTACCTGCCAGCGCGTGCCCAGTGCCACCCGCCACAGCCGCGCGCCGAGGGCTGTTGCATAACATCAGTCGCACCAGTCTAGCGATGTTTATTCTTTTTATAAATGTTTTTACTATAAACCTCTTTACAGTTAAACCGGGTTTATATACGTCGAGAAACCCTACCTCATGCCGTAGTGACCGACCTTTCCTCGAAGGTTTTCCAAGAGCTGGCATCACGCAAGCGAGTCCCACGGGACTCAGTAATGCCTCAGTCAATGACGTGTCTCTGACGTCGGAAACAGTGCCGTTTGTTAGTGGACACTGGCATAATGTATATATTGTATGTATCTTAATCTATAAAATGTAATGAAAAACACACATAGAAATTAAAAATATGTAAAAACGAAATGTCATAAAGAATATTTGCCGTCTTTTTACCGGAACTCTATTTTTATCCCTCTCGTCTAGCAAAACAAAATAAAATAAAAGCAAATTGGATGTTATCAGAAAGCTAATGAGTGCTGTTATGTAGTCATTATAACAGGAACTATCTACTAAGGTACTATGAATTCTTATTTTGGTAGGTAGGTACATACCTTACCGCATCGTTTTTGTTATTTGAGGAATACTCCATTGCCTTTTTTTTTCTTTTTATTAGGGTCAACAAACAATTTTACAATAATTCTTAATTAAGTATTTACAATAACTTAATTATCGTCGTAATCGTAAAACCAACACCGTTAACCACGAATTTATCATCAATATTACAAAATTGAGAGTTTTAATATACTGATGTTTAGAATTTTGATTCTAATACTTAACAGATATCAACTTACTAATTATTAATGTACGGTGTTAATTTCATGTAACTTATTTATAACAGATACTCTATAGGCGTTGTCCTTCACTGAAAATATGTTTATATCCGTGAAGTAGGTACTTGCCTTGTCTTGCCGAACACTGCACCATCAGCACCGTTGGCTGTCGGCTGGTCTGCTGGCTGACGAGGCTTCTGGAGCGGTCACATCGCAAATGCCAACAAAACAATACTTACTGACGTAACTATTTTTGTACCTATTTTTGTATTTTCGTTCGCCCTTACTGTAGTGGGTCAGTTCCATTTGGATTGCGCAGGTCGTGGTTTGAAGCCGTACGTAAGATTTAATAAATAATATTCAAATAATAATAATAATTCACAACTGTCACACCAATCATTTATACTTCTAATAAGATAATGAAACGTTGAAAAAATGACTACCTCAGATGGGTATCGAGCCCACTGCCGCCGAGGCATTGGTCACACCCTGATAATAATATATACCTGTCGACATCTTTCGACGTTTTTAACTTTATGTTTATAACAACAGTGTCTCATCAAACCTTTATCCATTTTAAGAGATATCCGAATGAAAGTATCTTTACGTTTTTTTGTCGCACCCGCCTACTTTGATAGTTATTGAATTTCGTATGAAATAGCTCATTAACTACCAAAAGTTTGATAAAACATTCTAAAAAAATCAATATAAAAAAGACAAACAAAGACAATATACTCATCCTTTTTTTCTAAGAACATCAATTAATAGTTTTTTGTTCTTTTCAATATAATATCTTTATGGATGGAGGTGGAGGTATAAGAAGGAGGTGAGTTGTTTAACCTGCGACATTGTACCAAATCAAAACTTCGTAGCCCAAATCTGAAGACTGATCGATGAGCAGGCAGCGCCAGCCCAGTACACAGTGTTAGTGGAATATCTACTAAAATGTGGTACTACTATCATTTTATAAGCATAAAAGTATAGTAGTTATTGACCTTCTCCATTTTTATGTGGGTTAACAGCAAATGGTGTAATTAAGGTACATTATTTAATTGATATTCCGAAAGGTCAGAAAACATAGATCAGGAAAATTAAGCGATTAAGTACAGAAATCAGCGTCAACTAAAAAGGTGCATAAGTCGAGAATGAATGGGATTGTAGGAGGAAGAGGAAGACGTTCGGCCACCGTACATATTTAGATCAGATCGGTGACGTTCTCGTTAAAGGTCAGCTCAAAAGCACCCTAAACCGACTCACATGTATAAAGAATGTTTCAAGAGTAAATGAAGCAAAGGATATGTGGCAGGGTCGTAGCAATTGGAAAGCTGTGGTCATGAAAAGCGGCCGTTATATGTGTATGTATATGTATTAGCGTTAGCTATTAAATGTCCATAGTACACTCATGCCTATAAGTATAGATAATAAACTGGCATTATGACGGAATTCCTAGACTTACGTAGTTAATGCAATAGCTAACAATGAACTTAGCTCACTTTGTCACAATAAGGCCTTAATAACGCAACCAGACACTCGGATCGCAATCAAATTAGGTCACTCCGACAAAATCCAGGGCAGCCTCCCCTGCACGCCTCCCCGCTCCCCGCCCGCACCGTGACGTGACGTGGGAATGCACCCTGAGTGCGCTCCCACGCGCCCAGCACGCGCCGATAATCTGCAAAACGCTCCGAATCCACCCCTGGCAAATATCGCGATATCAAACTAATTATCAACCATATCACCTAAACCGTAGGGACGCGATTACCCAACTTGGAAGGCCGTCACTCCATTATTATTATGAAAAATAGTTTTTTTTTGTTTTTGATGTGTTAGTTACTTTATTTTATTTTATTTTTATTTTACTGTTGGACATTTATTATCAAAATTTATTTTTATATTTTTTTGATGTTTGCAGGATATAAACACTAGTTATTACACAGAATCTGTAGGTATGGATGGTTACCATACCACCCTCATACTATTTTTTTTTGCAAAACAGCTGCAGGTATGCAGTTTTGTAATACAGAAAAATACAAAAATCTTCGAAAACACATTATTGAAAAAAACGAAAAGTACATTATTTTGTATACATTTTGTGTACTAACAATCTATGGACTTATTTGTCTGAAAATAAAAAGAGGTTACTATTTATTATTTTTAAATACGTAGGTATATAAGTACCTATAGGTAAGTACCTAAGTTACTTACTTAATTTATTTCGTAAAATCTACCTTCAATATATCTTTCGTGACGATGTACTAATAATGCAAAACATGATTGTATTTAAGTTAATGCAATTTCTAAAAAAAATCCTTAATTATCTATTATATGCTAAAGTAGGTAAATTCTTATACCTTATTACCCAACTTGAATAACATGCATTTACTCGTAATGTAAGGACGTGAAACTTCATCACAGTTAACAAGCACTAAAAGAAGATTATGTCGGGCACAATAGCTTCAAAGCAATTAAGCATTCTTTTTCATTACACAAAAAAACGTAGTAGGTGCTCACTCCATTCTCGCTCGCCACGTGCTCGCCACGCGCCCGCCGCGCGCCGCGCCGCTATCAATGCAAATTGGCACTAAGAAATAAGAATAAATAAAGTACTTTTTTTTCAATCAACACTTTGGTACTTACTTAAATTGTACATTGTTTTTGGTTTGATGGTAATGAAAGAATACTACTTGAAGATTTCTACGTACCTACCTTATTTATCCATGATTGATTAATGTTTTATATTTTAAGGTTGATAGTATAACAATAAATTAAATGGTTTATATCTTTACCGCAGAAATATTTAAAAATAATATAATGCCTAACATTTAAAAACCCTATTTACTAAAAGTACTATTTTATTACGTAAGTTTCGAATTATCGAAACTCTAATCATGACATGACATGACAAAATATAAGTTTCAGACGTTTGATTTTATTAAAAGCAGGAAAGTTGACATTCGGGACATTAGTTAGAAATGGGTGAGTAATTAAATAAGTCAAAAGACACAGGTCCCACCGAGATTTGAACTCGGATCGCTGGATTCAGAGTCCAGAGTGCTAACCATTACACCATGGGACCGCTGGCACTTAGGCTGGCACGCATGACGAAATTGCGCTTCACATCGAAACTAAACAGTGACTTTAAACCATCCACTAATTCTGTGCATTGTCTGTCATTGACAATTTGATGAAATAACTAATTGTTTTGTCTACTACGAGTAGATACACATTTAGACGGGGATTAACGCTAGTTAGCGTTAATAAATAATTTTTTAACCGCCTCTGTGGTCTAGTGGCTAAGCTACTGGTTTCGGACCCAGAGGTCCCGGGTTCGATTCCCAGCGGGGGGTACATCTTTGCGTGCTCGGTATGGTTGGTGGTAGGGCTGTTAAGTCCGCCTGGCTAGCTACCACCATCTCTAAGTCTGTCGCTATAACAACGATGTTTATAGCATTGTTGTGTTCCGGCAACATTGTTGTGTTCCGAGATAAGATAGTCAGTTCCTCAGTGGTTGAGGATTCCGGGTGAAGCGCGCTTCCACCTTCGGCCTTATCGTCACTTACCATCAGGTGAGATGAAGGCAAAGCGCTTAACCGTAGCCAATAAAAAAAAATTAACCCATAGCGTAGTTACATTATAGGCATACTACGCAATACGCATTCCTTTTTATACCCGTCATTTCGACCGAGTTGCACCGCCGGTCGTGGTCTACTACCGGTACTACCGGTCTGGTATTTGCAAAAACGCAACTTCGTTTTACTTCGCAATCGACTAACCACTAAAATAAGGCCTGTGTTCGTAATAGGTACACCGTTAGCGTTGTGTTGTGTGTGACGGTAGCTGGATAAAATATGTGAAGGTGTACGAAGGCTCAGCCGCGCAAACGGAGGCAGAACATATTACTATGTGTCTACACCCAGCGGGATCACCTATCTGGGAGACTTATGAGTGATGCAGGGAATTAGATCTATATTTGTTCTATTGAATTATGCTAAAGACAGAATTTGTTCCGTAAAAACAACGGAAATATAGGCTTTTCTAACCGACCTCCAGCCAGCGGGATATTTACCAAAGTTACGTCTGATGAAGTATAAATTGGTACAAACATTTAGATCTATCATTGATCTGTTCACCAAAACAAAAAACATTATTCTACCGTCCTTACTTCAGCCACAATCAAGCTGCAAAGAAACCTCTAGTCAGCGGACTTTTTCTCTTAAGGCATTATTTTTGTAACTTTTACACTAAATTAATAAAATTTAAGCCATTTACGACTATAATTATAACTATATTATAAAATTTAAACTATTTACGACTATAATTTTACATAAATTACCTATTCGTACATCTTGTGTTAAAATAAAAAGTATGGAATTTTAATTCTATTATATGGGTAGAATACAAAAAAGTTACTTGCAAATTCAAGCTGTTTATAGTTTATAAGCAATAAAAAACTCGGTTAGTGATGTTGTGTTACTCACATTTGCGTAAAGAATATTTGCATTTCCGATATTAATAAGAATATAGAATTGAATGGTTTTAAATATAATATAAAATTGAATGTGTAATTAGTTGTGTGATACTAATTAAGTGATGTGATGACTATGCCGGGGAGGAAAACCTACGGGAACAAAAACTACTATCCTTACAAACATTCGCCTTTATAATATTAATATTGTTTTGTATTCTACCCACATGACAGCTTTCAAATTCCATTCTCTTAATTTTAACACAAGTTGTACGAATAGGTTATTTTAGTAAAATTATAGTCGTAAATGGCTTAAATTTTATTAATTTAGTGTAAAAGTTACAAAAATAATGCCTTAAGAGAAAAAGTTCGCAGACTGGAGGTTTCTTTGCAGCTTGATTGTGGCTGAAGTAAGGACGGTAAAATAATATTTTTTGTTTTGGTGAACAGATCAATGATAGATCTAAATGTTAGTACCAATTTATACTTCATCAGACGTAACTTTGGTAAATATCCCGCTGGCTGGAGGTCGGTTAGAAAAGCCTATATTTCCGTTGTTTTTACGGAACAAATTCTGTCTTTAGCATAATTCAATAGAACAAATCGTAGGGTGACAAGAAAAACTCACTAAGTACAATTTTTGGGAAAATTACTTTTTTGCACTAAGTTTATTATTTTAGCTTATCCGTTTGCAAGAAAAAGTCACTAAGAACATACTTCCCCATTTTTGCCATTTAAAACATTTAAATTGTCATTATCTACTACTATGAACAAAATTACAGGCAGGTAAAATTCATTATGTACTTAATGACATTGTGCTGGCAACGTAGTGAAGCTGGCAACTACCGCACGTCACTAATGTCAATGTCAGTATTATTCGTTTCGCGGCTTTTCGTTCGATACTTAGGAGAAAAGTGAATATTATTAGAGAATTATTAATAAAAATAATTTAAGGGGTAAATTAATGGTTGATTTATCATTAAAAGAAGCTCAAAAACAGAATAATGAACTTGTAAATACTCGTACCTATTAAAGTTATAAAGTGTGTCAATTAAATTAGAGTTTGTCAGTTTTATTGCAACCAAAGTATACATAAACGTGTGTGATTCCTTCCAAAATTTTATAACAGCAAAATTACAAAATTTTAATGATACATTAGTCCGCCTTTTCAAAATTAACAGTCACGTGGCTTTTTACTTTAATACGCTATTCCCTTTTCGTTCTTAAGTTCACGTACCTATGTCTTGCAGTGTTGTCAGCTGTGGAAGTTCCCTGACCTTCTTGCCAGCTTAGATAGCACCTTAAAACTTACACTCTCTTCCATTTTAAACATTAACTTCTACGACCGCTCTTGGACCCAAGCATCATTTCCAATATTTAGATTCGATGGCCTGGGTATCCGTAAAACTACTGACGTTTCCCTCCCGGCGTTCTTGTCCTCGGTCCATGCTTCCCTACCACTTATTAACAAAATACTGGAACGAACGTCAATTAATTCCTTTTTGGAATCCAGGTGGAATCGGCTTGTGTAATTGGCTGAAAGTCATCAAACCTGCGTGAGAGACGATTAGTTAAAACTCTCGAGAACAGCTTATAAAGCTTAAAGAACAACACAACCACACTTTCATGCCACACTTTTGGCGTTCTACCTCCGAGTACGACAGAATTATGTAGTTTCTGAAGAGCTGCGAGTACCGGTATTTCGCCTGCTTTCAGAAGCTCAGCCGTAATTCCGTCAGCACCCGATCAGCACCCGCCTTGCTGTTCCTAAGCTGCTTGAGAGCCATACCAATCTCGTACAGACTGATGTCCGAGACATCTTTGCCCGTGTTCTGATCGTCCAGCCAACACCTCCTCCCAAAGGCTTTGGGACGGGCTCCTCTGCGAACTGTTGCGAAATAACATTATCAACAAGTCTTCTTGTTCCGCAGAGCGTGGCCGCTTTTTAGCTGTAGGCAGATGGGAGTCGGGTCTTTGGTTACAGGCTACCCTCATTGAACACGAGTACTTTGCTAGTCCGCAGTACTTTTCGCCTGGCCACTGCCCTGCGTCTTGGCGCCCCCAGTATCATCCCCATCATTGTCGTTGTGGCGCACCGGGAGACACCCGCGGCCACCCCTGGCAGTCCTGTGCACGGAGCGCTGGCCGCATTGCCCGCCATCATTCTTTGAATGACATCATTCGTCTGTCACACGTCACAATTTGCTACCTTTGTCTGCAGCAAAAAAGGAGACCTTTTCAAACTGTGCAATGCTTGTCAAATACCAGAGGAACTAATTCAATGGTACAAAAGTTTGCCATCATCAAGTGGTGGCACAGATTGCGTGCTTCATTTGATGATAGTGATGATGAGAGTGATGATAATTGAAATTAATAGTTGTTTTTTTAAGACATTTTTAATCTAATAACATTTTGTAGTTTCATTAAATATCTGTACAGGAGATACCTACAGACAGGTAAAACTCCTTAATTACATTTTTATTAATTACTAAAAGAGTTGTGAACTTTTTTATAAAATGTATTTTCGGTTAAGTAAGATATCTTTTATTTTAATAGTCACCACCATTTCAAAGATTTAGATGCAAACACTGATTTTTAATAACAAAATATGTTTAAATTCTCATTATCTCTCGTTAGCTCATAATGCAATTAATGAGTTTTACTTGTCACCCTACGAAATATAGATCTAATTCCGTGCATCACTCATAAGTCTCCCAGATAGGTGATCCCGCTGGGTCTAGACACATCATATTATTCTGTGGCAGAACATCGCGACAGCAGTCCGATCGTGACCACGACCGGTGCAACTCGGTCGAAACGTCGGGTATAAAAAGGTATGCGCAGTATGCCTTTAATAAGTAGTTAGCGTTAATCCCCGTCTAAATGTGTATATAAAATGGAACGCGAAAGTTTAAAAGTGTATACTACGATACGAGTAGAGTTAGAAATTTCTAACTTTAGTAGTTTTGCCTACAAAAGATACGTTGATTGATTTTAATTTGGCTGTCCTCTAGAAATCCCAGATATTACTAATTGCTTGGTTTAAAAAAGGATTGGTTTTTTTTAATTTAAGATCTAATTTAAATTATTGTGTGGACACACTGCATGCATCATGACGCACGGCTATAAGCAATAATCGAATTAATCGATTTGTACTAGTTATCATCATCAATCATACCATATGACGGCAGGCGAGCACGAGAAGAGAGAACATATTACCTAGTTGTTCCGATGATTGAATGACGATTTTTATTCAATTACATAATTTAAAACGTTCCTCTCAGCTCGCTAGTCTGCAGCTCATGTTGTAATTTAATAATAAGATCTATATTTAACTTAAAGTTATGAGTTACGTTTGAAAGTCTTTTCGTACCACTTGCTCAAAAAAGTGACATTCTATGCCACAAAAAGCGAACATAACAATAGTCATTTTTAATCTGTTAAAAACAGGGAAAGAAAATTGTACTGAATTTCATTCATCCTCTAGGGGGAGAATGTGATTTAAATTTGGATACTTACCGAAATTTATACTAAACTACATCTGTGTTTACACCATTGAGTTTGTATATAAAGCATTATACATCTTTTTGAAAAAAGAAATAAATCAAATAAAAAAAATAAAAAATTTTTTTTAATAAATACAATTTTTTTTTTTTTATATACTAAGCCCGGCAAATGACCCCACTCCACCTGATGTTAAGTGGAAATGAGGTCCAGGCGCGAGGACAACTGGTGCAGCGTAAGAGACGTAGCATCAGTCATCCTCACTCTTCCGGCCCACAAAGTGCTTCTTCACGCCTCGTTTGAAGGACCCTATGTCATAGGTAGGAGGGAATACGTGTGCTGGTAGACTATTCCATCTTTTGGAAGTGCGGCAAAGAAACGAGTCACCAAATTTCTTTGTGCGAGATGGAATGTTAGAGACTGTAAATTGGTGACTCCGCAGAGCAGCACGCGTACTCCTATGGAGGAAGGGAGAAGGAGGAATGAGGTCAAAGAGTTCTTCAGAGCACTCGCCATGGTATAAACGGTAAAAGACGCTGAGTGACGCAATATCTCTACGCAATTGCAAAGGCTCGAGAGTTTTAGTGACCTCTGCATTGCCGATAATGCGCACAGCGCGGATCTGCAATCTGTCCAAGGCATCGAGAAGGTACTTTGCGGAGCCGTCCCAAAGGTGAGAGCAATACTCCACGCAAGACCGCACCTGTGTCTTCTATAATAGACACAACTGATCAGGCGTGAAGAATCGCCGCACCTTGTTCAGGACACCGAGTTTACGTGAGGCATTTTTAATCACGGTTCGATGTAGTCCTTTTGGTTCAGATCGCAGCGGATATCCATACCGAGCATGATAATACTGCTCTGCAGACCTAGAGATGTACCCTGAAGAGAGGGAAGGGGAAGGAATGGCGACTTTTTCGCTGTGAACGCGCACACCTGTGATTTCTTGGCATTGAACTCCACCAGATTATCGGAGCCCCATTTAGAAATGAGGTCCAACATCCGATCGAGCTCAATGACAAGATTTGCTCGCTTCATTTCGGTGTCTACCCGCCCAGCCGTTGGGTGCCCGTTATATCCCCCATGCACTGTGCTATCATCTGCATAGCAATGAATGCTTCCAAGAGGAAGCATGTCATTGATATGCAGAAGGAACAGCGTGGGGGATAGAACGGAGGCTTGAGGAACACCAGCGTTCACTGACATGAACCGCGAAGCGCATCCATCCGAAAGGACACGGATTCTACGCTCATGCAGGAAGCTGGCAATCCAGGTACAGAACTGAGCGGGCAAACCGTATGCCGGGAGCTTGGAGAGAAGAGCTTCGTGCCAGACCCGATCAAAAGCCTTGGCTATATCAAGGCTAACTGCCAGTGACTCGCCACGCTTGTCAATAGCCTCACCCCAGAGATGTGTGACGTACGCTAGAAGATCACCCGTTGACCGTTTTGGCCGAAACCCATATTGACGATCGTGAATTAGGGAGTGATCTTCTAGGTATCGAATAAGCTGTTTGTTCAATATTCGTTCTAGGATCTTACACAACACTGAAGTTACGGCTATAGGGCGGTAATTAGTCGGATCTGACGGATCTCCTTTTTTAGGGATCGGTTGCACATTAGCCTCTCTCCAAGATTCCGGCACACAACCCGAAGAGAGCGAGAGACGGTACAGACGCGTTAACACAGGGGACAACTCCGCTGCACACATTTTCAGGACTATTGCTGGGATGCCATCAGGACCGTTAGCTTTCCGGACATCGATTGACTGCATTTCCGCACGGACATCACACTGCCTGATTTTAATATCAGACATTGTGTGGCCACAGTGAGGAATTGAGGGTGGCTGTGCATCACAGTCATCGATCCGGGAGTTAGCCGCAAAGAGTTTGGCCAGGAGATCGACCTTTTCCTGCGGCTTGTGAGCTAAAGTTCCGTCAAGACATCTCAGTGGTGGCAGCGAGGGTTGGCAGAAGTTGGATTGCACGGCTTTGGCCAGACGCCAGTAGCTACGGCTGCCCGTAGGATGCGTCAGGAGTTCTTGGCCTACTCGTGCAACGCGCTGGGCATCCGCTCTAATGTAGGCCCTCTTACACGACTTGGTGGCATTATTATAGGCTGCTTTTAGCGAGCGAGTTTCGGGAGCCCCATGAGCTTTACCTCTGATCCAAGCGCAGTATGCCGTCTGTTTGCTCTCAACAGCGCTGGCACACTCGCGATTGAACCAGCGGTTGCGTCTGCCTTTGCTGATGACATAGGAGTGTGGAATATAGTATTCCATTCCTAATACTATCTCATCAGCAACGGCAGTGGCGCTAGCGGTCGGGTCCTTCCCACTAAAGCAGCGCTGCCTCCAAGGGACGGATGCAAAATACTCCCGCATCCCGTCCCAGTCTGCCGACGCGTAGTGCCAAATCCGGCGTTTCGAAACCGCTGTTGGCGGGCGCGATGCCAAGGGCACTGTGCTGGATATCAAGATGTGATCCGAGGAACCTAAAGGAGCTCGAATCTCCACCCGGTATCCAGCTGGGCGACTCGTCAGCAGAAGGTCGAGTAAGGAGGGCGCATGGCCAACTATCTCTGGGATCCTGGTGGGCTGGTTCACCAGTTGCGTCAGGTCATGCGTGAGAGCGAATGCGTGGGCAGTTCTACCAGCATGGTCTGTTTTGGAAACCGCTCCTGCGCATCATCTGCTACCCGACGAAAATGTTCAATTAGTCGAGTTGTCTCCATGTCGCCGTTATGGGATCGGTAGACGCAGACGTAGACACGGCAATGAGAGCCTAAGTCGACGTGTACCACTAGGAGGGAGAAGGAAGGGTCCTCCAGACAGCGCAGACAGCAAACATCCGCCCGAACGAATAAGCAAACTCCGGCTTTGGCTTTGAAGGATTCTTCAAGCACAAAGCCGGGATAGTCAGGTAGGTGGTGTCAGCTGGGCGGATTATTTGCGTCTCCGTCAGGAACAACATTGCTGGCCGTGCCGTCTCAAGATGGTGGTGGACGGCATTGAGGTTTGCATGGAGTCCGCGGATGTTAGCGAACTCCACCTCAAACGGTAAGGTTGTGGTGGGGGTGTGCACCGCTGTAGAACCAGTTTTGTTGTTAGGCGCTGTCATTTTAGGAGTGGAAAGAGAGATTCGTGAATCGAGAAAATGTTGCCGCGATGCGAATGGTCAAGGTGTGGTGGCCTGTTTCCCCAGGAATTTGCCCACAGACGAGTATTATTAACCTGCCGAACGGAAGGGCCCCCGAACCCCCCCGGGAATGGCTGCCGGGACCCCACCTTCCGGTCACCAACCGGCACGACGGACCACCCCGAGATTATGCGTGGCATGGTGAGGCAGCCTCACGAGCTGGTTAGGCTCGCTTGGGCCCCTGTACTGTGCCACGGGCGGCCAGCGGGACAACCGTTTCTACGGGTCTCCCTGGTCGGCAGGTTAACGAAGTCCTCCTGGCACTGGTTTGACGGAAGCCTCCACAGACCAAATACATCGCAGCATCATCCTCTCAAATCAACTCATCAACAATAAATGTACCAAACAAAAATGTAACTCTCTCTATCAATAATTGGACCAATGTTTCGAATGTTAACTTTTACTTTTATTTGGCATTATTTTTAATAAATGCTTATCTCATATTGTTATTGTGTTAATTTTTTCGCAAATGGTACGAAAAGTAGAGTATTTTCCTCGGTGATAAAGCTGTCAAAAGCTGGCCACTGACGATCAGTTTTGCGCGTCAGTCCAATCGTAAAACTGTGGCGTGACTCCAAATGGTTTTACGCCAAACTGATTTCCCCACTCACTGGCGTCACGCCGGCTCGTCAGTCTCGACCGGCCGGTACAATCAATTTTGAACTTTAGTGTTTAGGGCTCTAAGGATCAATATTCATTCGAGAAGTTCGAGCTGACGCGAAACAATCAATTTTGAACTTTATTGTTTGGTGCTAAGGATCTATATTCATTGGAGAAATTCGAACTGATGCGATTGGAGTGACGATCACACACTCACGGTCAGTTTGGCGCGACGCGCCGGCTGTTCCGTGTCGCGCCGTCAGTTAAAACTCTGGAGTGACGATTCGACATTCACGATCAAATTTTGGACTGACGTCAGTTCAACTGATGGGAAAAACTGATCGTCAGCGGCCACCTTTAGTCTTGGGTGAACTTAAATCCCTCGCTACACTCAGGACTCGTCTTAAATCCCTCGCTTCGCTCGTGATTTAAGTCCTTAAGACCCTCGCTACGCTCGGGAGTAAACCTCGAGTCCTTCGTTACGCTCGCGATTTCAATCGTCACCCGCGACAGAAGACACTGCTTTATCCCCTTGGCTAATAATCTACTATTAGGTACCTAAATCGTCTTATAATTGTTGACAATTTTAAAATGATTCTAAATATTATATACACACCAAAATATATACACCAAAATAGGATCAAAATACAGTCCACCAGTCCTAGTCTGACAAGAACTCGATGAATTACTTAATTTAGATTTACTAAAATGAAAGGAGTTTTGTTCTTGGCTATTAATTAGGTAAGTTGGTAGGTATGTTTATAACTACGAGTCTAACTCCTGCGTTGCACTTATCCAATGTTAACGAATTGGAGTACCTGATGTTAAATATATGCATTTTTTACACTGCCATAATCCTATCTAGGTACACAGAACAATAAAACGTTTAAAAAGATACACTTAAAGTCTAAGAACTACTAATAATTGTGTTTCGAAATTTGTTAGTTAGCATAGGTACAGGCACAGTTTAATAGAAGTATAGTACCTACAGGTATGTGTTGGGCTAATACTAATGCAGGCAATCTTATGGCAGGGAAATCATTATACACTAACAACCGTAGCAAATTCCGACAAATAAGTCGAAACTCTCAAATATTTATTTCAAGATGCAGCAGCAGTGCACACACAACACACAAGATACAGCAGCAGTGCAGCGACAGTGCCGCACACAACACACAAGATGCAGCAGCAGTGCAGCACACAACACACAAGATGCAGCAGCAGTGCAGCAGCAGTGCAGCAGCTGTGCAGCACACAACACACAAGATGCTGCAGCAGTGCAGCACACAACACACAGTGCTGTTGACACTTCTTAAGAGGGTTTATGCATTTCCATTTTCTTAGCTCATTGCTTTTTAAAAATGTCAACTTTAAAGTTTGTATGGGGAACCGAAATGCGTAAACCCTCTCTACACTCCTATTTTTCCCATTAGGCCATCCCAGCCGATAAACGCCCGCGGCTGGGCACAGGGCTTCCTCAAGGACAACAGCACACGGGGAGGTTGGGCAGTCCCCCACCTCACTGGCCTATTGCGGGTTGGCCTGTCTCAATAGATAGTGCTCAGGATATGTACCTAATGATTATGATTACTTCCTTAACATAGGTAACTTTTGTACAAAGGTAGAAGTTATGTTAAAGGACCTGCCCCTAAATATAACAAATAAATCGGGAATCATAGAAACGAATGGTATCATTTGAATATTAATTGGCAAACAAGTCATAATCGTTGAGTAGGTAGTGATAGAAGGGCGCACATTTACAATATAATTATTACATTCCACATGGCGATGGGGCGGCTTGACGCATTCGCTTCGTCGGCCCATTGCACGCGTGAGTTATGGCGGCAAACATTTTGAATATTGAGCGGCGAGTTTTATTGGCATCACATTTAATATAATATCCCTGACAGGTTCAGATCTAGGTTGATGTGGTTCGGACATCGGCACACGAGAACATCGGGGTGACCGATATAATCGATGCCTGTTATCGAGCACAGTAGGACGGGAATTCGATATCCACTATGGAGGGGAGAAAATCGGTCTAGAGCTTGTGTGCGTACGTAATAATACCTGATCTACGTCTTCAGAGAAGGTTTTAAGTTAATCGCTATAGATAACTCTTAAACTGCACTAAATATAACCAATTTCTCGTATGTAACTTTTTGAATCAGTTTCCTTTTTGATATATCTAACATTAGGTAATGTGATATTGGCTTATGCAACCTTTAAAGTGTGTCTCCTGTTATTGAATATAACTGAAAGTTAGAACGCGTTACTATGTAATATTTATTCGTATAAAAGTAGATGATAATCAGATGTCTTTAGATTAAAATCTATTGATCGTGTTCGTGTCACCAAGCAAGGTATGTAATAATCTACCCTCGTACATAAAATAATATTGTCCTTTTTACAATTAAACAGGTATCACTCCGCTAAATTAACAATGACAACGACACAGACGCACTTAACAAAGAAAAGTTCAATTATTATTCAATCAAGGAAATTGCGCAGAGGCACCCTCGCAATATAAGCTTGCGTTGACCATATCGTTTTATTGCCCAGCAATTAGTTTAGTAAATCAGTTACTATAGATGGTATTTTGATGCTTAATCGGGGATCATAAAGTCTACTTTGCGTTAACAAGGGCTTTGCTGTTGCAGGGGTAGCGGGGTGGATGCAGCTGACCACGCGTTTGACCACAGGCGCGTGGGTTAGACAAGTGGCTTAAGACAACAACCGCACCAACAGTATCTGAAGTGGCTCGCGCTGGTCTCGGTGACCTACTGGACTAATATTTGCACAACCAAATGGAAGTGGACAAGTTTAGTAATATATTCCATTACTTTTACATTATAAGTACTTACTTACCTATCTAAAGATTTGAGTTGATATAGTGCGTTATTTATTTAAATATAATAATCTGATAGTTTTGCTCGTAACGTGATGGTATTTTACTATTTAAAATACTTAGGTACTAAAATAAACAACCCACGCATCCTGAATATATTATACACAGTAGTAGTAAGTAAGCTAAGTAGTTATATTCTGTACCACCATGAACTCTGAAAATAATACAAGAACAGTAATTTATATTTGCCTGTGTAATCAAGAATAAGAGAGACTAAATTATCCTTCTGTAGTTACTTATTAATATTATTTCTGTCACAAATAAGTAGTTTGCTAACAAATGGTTTAATTGACAAATTATTATCATGAGCACACACCCACACACTCGACGATAGGTACCTCTTTTATAAGTGGTAACAACCGAAATCTATAAAAGTTATATCATAAATAATTGAACTATAATCAAATCATAAATCAATAATAATGTCCGCTCCAATAATTTAACAGAATTTATAACAGTCAACATCTCGTAAATTTATAATCGAATTAATTGGAACCGAATCGAGTTAATCGAATAGAGTCTGGTGGATGAATGGCGTCTAATGACAACGCGTGCCGCGGCCGTTACAATGGGCAGCCGGGCCCCAGCCTTCCATTATTCCAAATTCAAATTTTAAATGTTTCTTTTATTGTGAAACGCAATCCCGCAACCGCACACAGGCGGCCGGTAACAATGCTAGTGGGTAATGGCCGGCTTAAGAAATAGACCATTTTTTCAAACTTCTATTATCTACATCAGAAACTTTAAGAATAAAGAAATTAGTTATTGTTTTCTGCTAATAACTCAACAGTCACAGAATTGACTTTAAAATCGAAACATTTGTCTATTTATTTATTTAATCTTTATTGCCCATGAAAAACTGAAAAAGCTGATTTAACTCAAGTCAACCCGTAAGGATGTATACATCGCTGTAAGGATGTAGGAGACTTGAGGTAAGGCGATAAATCAAAACAGTTCAGAGATTTCAGACTGTCTCAGACAAGTCTGTATGCGATGTCAATCAACGATCTATGCAAATCGTCCGTGACGCGCCCCGACAGCCGTGGCTAACATTTGAAGCAGTTTTAATTGCGTTTAGAGTGTGTAGCCGTTTTATTGTTGGAATCAGACGTCTATGACAAATGTAAATTAATTTTACCGTTGATTGTGAGTTTTATTGTACACACAAATGTCCTAAAATAATGTCGCTACGTGCCGATGTTGCCTGAACTAAAAAAAATAGAATAATGTTATTATGATCCTATACATGTAATTATATAGTTCATCATCAGCCTATAAACGTCCCACTGCTGGGCACAGGCCTCCCACGTGGACAATAGCACGTGGGGAATTGGGAATATCGGGGCATAACCCACCACGCTGGCCCAATGCGGGTTGTTGGGTTTAACGACTGTTATCTTACGACAACCACCGGGACCAACGGCTTAACGTGCCTTCCGTAGCACGGAGGAGCTCAAGATGTTTTTAATTTGGTCACCCATCCAACGACCCGGCATTGCAAAAGTTGCTTAGCGAACAAGATCACAAGCTAAACGCGCTAGCCGCTGCGCCATCGAGTTACTCGAGAGAATGAAGGTATTTAGTGGCAATAGGTAGGTATTATAAATACATGTAGGTGTTAAATTCTTGTTATTATCTTATTTATCTTATAAGGATTATACAAACTTAATAAAGGAAAGTAACTATCAATAAGTACTTCGTATTCAATAAAAAAATATAAAATGACAATAGTAAGTATCTAAGTACTTAATATTAAAAGTCAGTTTAAATAACCATAACAGTATATTTTTAGGCATTATTATAATAATACGTACGATTTCGTCGGATAGGCCGATCAGTTTCAGTCTCATCAGGAGACCATGCTCAGGGTTAATGCAAGATAACTACGCCGCCGTAAGGTTCTAGGTCCTCTAAAATCTACTCAAAGATAAACTCAAACACAAATACTACTCAAAACATAATACACTGAAAGATAAATTCAAAACAAAAAAAAAAATCGCAGAAAAATACAACTCGAATTAAAAATACAACTTGAAACAAAAATACAACTCGATACAAAAATACAGCACGAAACAAAAATAAACAACAATATACTTCGTAGAATTAACAAGGCTTTGACTTTTTATAGTAACAGAACAGTAACAATACTTTATCTCTTAGATATAATAGGTAACAATTATGTATTAACTGCAATATAAAAAAGCAAGGAATAATTAGGTGCTTATTAGGAACATAAATTACAACTTTGATTTACATTACCCAATAAAAAATATTCCAAATCCGTAGCATCTTCGAGATCAAGAGAATTTTTAATTCGTGAAGTACTTACTTTCAAAAACACTTAAGTACTTTAAGTTCGTAATCTGATTATAAAATAAAAAAATAATATTAAACTTAATAGTAGGCTTTTTATTTCTTTGGCTTTTAAACGTAACGTAATGACTAAGAGCGTAATGACAAGCACGAGCAATGATAAATTATAATTTTTGCTGAATAAGAAGTTAATAGGTAAAACACCACACATTTATCGTTGGGCAGCAGAGTCTAATAAATGCATAAATTAGAATTTACTTATGGTTGATCCTTTTACAGTTATACGTTCAAACGGAATGACATAAAGTAGTGACAAAACACTGCGAACGAAAGTTGGTTAAAAAAATATCAATATCAAACGTCTTGCTCCCAGTGATCACGGTCGACGAATGAAGGCAGGCCGGTGGGCGGGTGTTTAATGAGGTTTCGGCAGGTCACGGCTCAATCAAACATGAATTTAAAAATTTTCAAAAGTCGAATTGTCATCGTGAACTGAATTACGGATTTACGGTGACAAAACTTCGAATTGAATTATTTTCAAAAATATTAGTTATTTTTAATTATTATATCTATTAACTTAATGGGACATTCATCAAGTCACAGTGATTTTTTTTATTTTTTGGTCCTAATAGTAGTTTTATTTTTTTAATCATGTTATTCTAAGGAGCCCAGTTGGCTTCACGCGCCTGAATGACATTTTGCATAGTTTTTTAAGCTTATTTTTTTAAAGAGTGATAAAACACATGTTATTGTTTCTTACCTAGTTAGTATAATCGTGTACTCATTATTTGCAGCTAAAATTAATTTAGAAAAACTGAAATTCTGTAAATAATCAACGGTAGATTGTTGATGTCGAATGTTGTAGGATCCACCCTTTAATGTAAGTATGTAAAGGCATTCCGGTAATATTTAGTGGAAGTTTGTTATCAACGTTACACTTTACCCAAGATTTTATGAAGTCTAAAACTAGGGACGGCAAGCTTATTTTTTCTACGAGTGTTTAAGTTATGAAGATCACAATTTTTAACAAATGTCTTTTCATACTTCTTGATATACTTATTCTTGACATAAGGTTTACAAAAATAAATTGTATGCGCGGACTGCCCTTTTCTGTAAAATAAATACATCGTCAATATTAGCAGCGGAGCCCCACAACAGTAAGCCATAAGAGATCACACTATGGAAATAACTAAAATAAACTACTCTTGCCGTCTCAACATCAGTTAGAAGCCTATTTTCTTACTGCGTATGCAGCTGAACTCAGTCTTCCTGACAAGGTATTAATATGTGGGTCCCATTGTAAGCGTGAATCCAGTTTAATGTCAACTACATTATCGTTCACCTTAATTTGTGTGCTGACCTGTCTTACATTAGGTTAAAAAAATTAACAGACTGTGTTATTGCTGAACTCAGTAATAAATTATTAATAGTGAACCAATGTAATACCTTATGAAAGAGCTTCGTCAACATTTTCAAGGCCTCTTTTAACATTAAAAATAAGAGACGTTTTATCTGTAAATAGTACAGTCTCACACAAGTTTCTAGCAAAGTAGGGTAGGTCATTTATGTAAATCAAAAAAAGTAATGGTCCCAATATTGACTCTTGGGGCACGCCTATAGTTATGGGTGCTCCTGAAGACACAGCACCATTAATAACAACTTTTTGAGTTCTATTCGATAAGTATGATTGTATAAGGCGCAGTGCTATTTTTGAGACACCATAATGCTCTAACTTATTAACTAAAGTTTTATGACTAACGCAATCAAATGCCTTTGCTTGCTTACCCTCCCAGGCATCAAAAATGTGTTAAAGAAGCGCAACTCCAGCGTCAGTTGTAGATCTACCTTGGGTTGGGCCATAACCCGCCGCGCTGGCCCAATGCGGGGCGGTGGGCGACCGCCGTCTAGACAGCAACTGGGATCAACTGCTTTACGTGCCTTCTGAAGAACGGAGGAGCTCGAGATGTTTTACACTTATTTTAATCAGTGTCTCAATTAGTATCTCCTATCTATATTAATAAAAATCAATTCTCGAAATTGTACGCGCATCACTTCAGGACGCGCGAACGGTGGAAGCACGCTTCACCCCGAATCTTTAACCACTGAGAAACTGGCTATCTTATCTCGGACTGTCGGAACACAACAAAGCTATCATCGTTGCTATGGTGACAGACTTAGATAAGATAGTGGTAGCTAGCCAGGCGGACTTGACAGCCCTACCACCAACCAAACCGAGCACAGAAAGATGTACCCTCCGCTGTGAATCGAACCCGGGACGGGGACCTCTGGGTCTGAAACCTGTGGCTTAGCCACTAGATCACAGGGGCGGAATTGTTACGATAAGGTTTGTGTAAAAGAAAAGTGACGGGATACAGGGTGTTCACGCGGACAAAGGCGCGGCCGGCGGCGGCTTTTTTTATAAAGATATTAGTAATAATAGCACATTAATATATTTTAACGACCCTATAGGTAAACTACAAATGTAGTAAAAGCCAATTTTGGTCAAAATAACCTTTTATCACCACTGTACTCAGTTTTTCGTGATCTATGGATCTGTCTATTCAAAGTGTTTAAATTCGCATAAAAATTTATTTTACATCGTAATCCGGTTAACAGTCAAAGTTCAGTTAATATGTCGTAATGATCAATTTAGACAGTGAAAGCTAATGCCTGATTTTGGCACCTTTTTTTCGCTGTTACATCGACTAAACCTTTTTATTTTAGTTCAGAATTATGAAACCAACACAACTTATTATGACAACTATACCTCTAAACTCAGTCCGAGCGGAGTTATACTACTCTGTCAAGAAAGTACCGGGAAAAGATTTATAATACACAAAATGTTAGTTATTCATCCAAATTTATTTTGTCGCCTTCAAAGTATGCTCCTTCAGAAACGATACACTTACGCCAACAAATAATCCAATCATCAAAAAAAATTTAAACGCTTTTTCCTGAATGAGTTCAGTTCTCGCCGCGAATTCTCCTTTATGTCTTCTACCGAATGAAAACGGGTGCTAAGAAGTGGTAATTTGAGTTTAGAAAAAAGAAAGTAGTGGGCTGGAGCCATATCTGGTGAATAAGGTTGCTCGATGGTATTTGTTGAGTTTTTGGTCAAAAATTCGTCACAATGATGGCCTTGTGCGAAGGCGCATTATCGTGGTTCAAAATCAAAGAACTTTTTTTCCACGAATTTCGAATTTGCTCTCTTAAACGCCGTATAACGCTCAAATAATATTCTTTATTTACCGTTTGACCTTCCGGCAAGAATTCCGAGTGCACAACACCGCGATAGTCAAAGAAAATAGTCAACATGACTTTGACTTTTGATCGACTTTGGCGTGGTTTTTTCGGTTTCGGTTCAGTCGGAAGGCGCCACTCCGAAGCTTGTTGACTAGTTTGCATGTCAAATTCGTAAACCCACATCTCGTCACCAGTAACAATGCGTTGCATGAATGTTTGGTCGGAATTGACTCGTTCTAGCATGTCCTCGGCGACACTTATGCGATTGAGTTTTTGGAGAAAATTCAGGTCTTTTTTGACTAGCCGAGCGGCAACATGTTTCATACCCAAGTGATTATTTGAAATGGTACGGATCGACTAGTTAGACATAGAAAGTTCAGCGGCTATCTCTCAACTTGAATGAGGATTTTCAGCCACCATTTCTTTCACTTTTGCGATGTTAACTTCAGTGGAAGACGTTGATGGCCTACCATGCAGAGCAAAGCAAATCTTCCATCACATCTCGACCGCTTTTGAACGCTTTGTACCACGCACGTGTTTTTGATAAAGTCCATTCACCGTAAGCCTTCTGTAACATTTTCAGAGACTCCGAACACGAAATTCCATTGGCGTCGCAAAATTTAAGACAAACTCTTTGTTCGATGTTTTTATCCAATAAGAAATTCGCAATACACACTAGATAGTTAAATAACTAGAAACAGCACTGTATTTAATCTAAATTACAGATGCAACTCAAACTCCGCGCCAAAATGGATAACAGTTGTGCCAATCTAGCAACAAACAAAAACAAAAAAAAATTGGAATTTTACACAATCATCCATCAATATGGAATCATCCGTTCCCGAAACTTTTTTGACAGAATGTTGGAAGCATAGACTATTATAATAACTAAAGCATAGAAGGAGTGTTATGACATATGAGTGGGCACTCCGTTCGTTGTCAAACAATGCCATATTATGTGACATGCACACGCAAAAATATAACTTAAGTAAATTACACGGGCGCGTTGGCCCTTGCCAATGTCCATTGAGGTATATAAAGTCAAATATTACCATTCGAATTACATTTTGTAGATCGCTTTTGAATTCGGTGGGTGACCAGGTATCCAATTTTTTTTATTTTCACTTAACCTTTGACGTGTTTAGCAACTTATTTTGTCTCTTTCCTATCAATGTTTATGGCTCATTTGAAAAATAGGACAACTATTCGAGTCTCATTTGGACTCCTTCTGTTTGCAAAACTGGCATCTGACACTTGCCACTACACATGCGTCGTTGCCACACCTCCACCCTCCACCCTCCACTCCGCCGCACTCGCACTGCCCGTGCGCGTGTCTGTCAGTCGGAGTTCATCAGCCTTTATGTGGCTCTGGTTCGGGCGTCGAGGCTGAGCTTCCTTGACCGGGCCTCTTCTCGACAAAGGGTATTGCCGGATCACGGTGGGGGCACGACAGTGTAATTTTTTTTTGTTTTTTTTTGTTAATTTCTTTTTTTTAAACTGGCAATGCTGACAATGTAATCCTTCACGCTCGCACGCATGTGTTTGTTAGTTTGTTTCAATGTGAGTTAGTTGAGCTGCTCTTCCTTTGTGCTGACTGAAAGTGTGTGGCTTGTGTGATTTTGTATTCGCGAATTTTTAAATCGGGTATTTATTACAGTATATTTGTAACAGAACTACACACTAATTTGGTTTTTTTTGTTATATTTATATCTTATCCAAAGAGCTTTCTAATTATCATTTCAACCTTCGATGAGGAATATATATAAATATACCTACAAACCTATTATGTATATCAAAATGTGTGTGTATATTATTATAACTCAGGAGTAAACTCGGTGGGTTTATTTAGGCTCTAAAAAGTGGGTAAAACAATAAAAACATGAAGTAAAAAGGCCGATAGAAACAGTTTTATAGTTTACATTTTTTTAAAGTTTTATCACCTATAACTCCGTCCGGACTGAGTTTATAGCTGTAGTTGTCATAATAAATTTTGTTGGTTACATTACCTTGAACTAAAATAAAAATGTTTGGTCGATGTAACCGCGCAAAAAAGCCAAAAAAATCCGAAATTGCCCTTTAAAAAAATATGCTGTAAACTTAGATGAATGATTGGCCTCGCTGCGCTCGTCTAGATACCGCGCTACCTAGAAACCACAGCTTCGTAAATGCGGCAACTCATTATTGTAGTGTGTTTAAGACAATAAGCAAGGATGCTAGTGTGCGTGAAAAATTTGTTGCCAGCTGCTCAACTGTTACCCGAGTTAATGGGAAAAATATTTTTGCTGTGATGTATTAGTTAAGTTGCTGGTTATAAATGTAGCTCAGAAAATATTTAAAAATTAACAATTAAAAGCGAATATGTATCAATTAATTGTATATATTATTATGTAGGTTAGACGTTGGTTTCTCCTGTAGGAAAATGGTAGGTAAGTATAGCAATGATTAGACCTCATTTTTTTTTGTAGTTTTTTATTACTACCAACCCGTTTCTTCCCTTGGCTATCGTAAAAGGCGACTTACGGACTAAAGACTGCACATACATCCAACAGCATAGAGCGGCGATAGGGTCATCAAAATAAATAAATAAAACTTTCCTACAATCACACCAATTATCAAGCCCAAGAGAAGCTTCGAAGAAACTCGTTAAATGGTTACTAGACAACGGATAAACATACTTAAAATACTTAAATACATACTTATTATACATAGAAAACACCCAGACCCGAGACAATTTAAAAAAAAAACCATTTCTAAATTGACCCGACCGGGGATCGAACCCGGGACCTCAGAGATGGCGACACCATGAAAACCGGTGTACAAGCCACTCGACCAAGGAGGTCGTCAAAAATAATACTACCAACCCCTCTCTTCCCCTCGGTGTCGTAAAAGGCGACTAACAGACTAAAGACTGCACATACATTTAACAGCATAGAGCACTATGGGCTTATCAAAATAATACTACTAACCCCTCACTTTTCTTCGATGTCGTAAAAGGGGACTAACGGACTAAAGACTGCACATACATCTAACAGCTTAGAGCGACGATGGGCTCATTTAAATGATACTACCAACCCCTCTCTTCTCTTTGATGTCGTAAAAGGCGACTAATGGACTAAAGACTGCACATACATCCAACAGCATAGTGCGGCGATGGGCTCATCAAAATAATACTACCAACCCCTCCCTTCCATTGGGTCTCGTAAAAGGCGACTAATGGACTAAAGACTGCACATACATACAACAGCATAGAGCGGCGATGGGCTCATCAAAATAATACTACCAACCCCTCTCTTCCCTTTGGTGTCGTAAAAGCGACTAACGGGCTAAAGGTTCACGACCTAAGCACATGTGCAGACTGTGTAGTTGTTTCTTGCTGAAGCGTGGTCTGTGTTGTCCATAGATTCAAATGATTACTAATTTTACCATAAACTTTAATAATAACTATCTCAAAAAAGTTGTTGATCTAAGTAAACAGTAATACGTCGAGTCTTTATTCATGATTATTCTACATATGACTAAATACTTTTTCGTTTTTGTAGGCTCATTGTCATGTGACAGACAAAAATTTTAAAAAATATTTTTTTTTTCCTAGGGCAAGAAAAGCTATTTTAGCCTCGCTTTACAACGCTACAATGACGGTCTTTTTGAGCAAGACTAAAAATATTATATCAAACATTGTCTATTATTTTTTTCAAAACGAATACGTCCGTGATTTGCCGGTGGCGGCACTGGCACTGAGAGCATTGTCACTGACAAGTGGGAATGCGTTCATAGAGAATGTATGAAAAACACTGTGCCGGTACTGTGTCGGAACTATGGCTTCACTGATATCGACGGTCAGAAACTCAATTAGCGTAAGGGACATAGGGCTAAAAAATAGTTATTTGTTATACAAGAGTGCAAACTTGCTTTTTAACCGCGTGCTCAATTTTGATGACCGAGCAAGCGAAGGATTCTAAAATTATTATAAAATAAAAATTAGAATCCTGAGCGTTACCGAGGGAATCAAAAGAGCACGAGGTGAAAAATCTTTGCACTCGAGTGCAACACGTAACTTTTCATCCCACCTCAACGAGGAAATTACCGACCAAATTAAAAAAGTAGGTACACCAAAAAGGTTCCGAGTCTGAGTTTTTAACAATTTAAAAAGGTCATATGATAAATCGGCACCATGGAGGAAGAAGAAAATAGGTTTAATGATGTTTTGAATACACAAACTTAGTGCACACGATGTTCTAAATTCAATTTACTTTATCCTCTAGAGAATAAAAACGGCTTTTCCATTCAGATATTGAAGATTAAAAATACTCTTTCCGAGATGGTGGGATGAAATAGTTATTTGTTATACAAGAGTGCAAACTTGCTTTTTAACCGCGTGCTCAATTTTGATGACCGAGCAAGCGAAGGATTCTAAAATTATTATAAAATAAAAATTAGAATCCTGAGCGTTACCGAGGGAATCAAAAGAGCACGAGGTGAAAAATCTTTGCACTCGAGTGCAACACGTAACTTTTCATCCCACCTCAACGAGGAAATTACCGACCAAATTAAAAAAGTAGGTACACCAAAAAGGTTCCGAGTCTGAGTTTTTAACAATTTAAAAAGGTCATATGATAAATCGGCACCATGGAGGAAGAAGAAAATAGGTTTAATGATGTTTTGAATACACAAACTTAGTGCACACGATGTTCTAAATTCAATTTACTTTATCCTCTAGAGAATAAAAACGGCTTTTCCATTCAGATATTGAAGATTAAAAATACTCTTTCCGAGATGGTGGGATGAAATAGTTATTTGTTATACAAAAGTGCAAACTTGCTTTTTAACCGCGTGCTCAATTTTGATGACCGAGCAAGCGAAGGATTCTAAAATTAGAATCCTGAGCGTTACCGAGGGAATCAAAAGAGCACGAGGTGAAAAATCTTTGCACTCGAGTGCAACACGTAACTTTTCATCCCACCTCAACGAGGAAATTACCAACCAAATTAAAAAAGTAGGTACACCAAAAAGGTTCCGAGTCTGAGGTTTTAACAATTTAAAAAGGTCGTATGATAAATCGGCACCATGGAGGAAGAAGAAAATAGGTTTAATGATGTTTTGAATACACATACTAAGTGCACACGATGTTATAAATTCAATTTACTTTGTCCTCTAGCGGGTAAAAACGGCTTTTGCACTCAGATATCGAAGAGTAAAAATACTCTTTCCGAGATGGGGGGATGAAAAATATATTGTACCATACTACTCAACATTTTCTCCTCTTTCATTCTGTATATTTAATTTTAAGCAATCTCTTTAAAAAAAGTCCCTTACAACACAAAATATTTTGATGGTAATCTTCAACGTTGTGTCATAAAGGACACTTAATTCAAAATTTATATTGAATTTTTAATGTAAGCACCAATTATATTTTTAAATTTGGCTTAAATACCTTGAAGTTTCCTTTCTGTCCTTTACAATATACAAAATTAAAATAAGTGTACTTTACACCATTTTAGCTTTTTAAGTCAAAGTCAAAGTCAAATTATTTATTCAATGTAAACCTTTACAGGTACTTATTGACGTCAATAATAATAATAATAAAAAAAACAGTTAACTAACTTATAGTTAAGACTTAACAACTAATCTAACGAGCTATAGTCTGTGCCAGACAAAATGCGCATCGCTACCCCCAGTACCACTGCACGCCGAAACAGAATCGCGTCGAACCGAAATTTAAGCCGTGGTCATAGAATTGTGTAAACAAACGTATCCTGGTACGAGACAAAAATAGCGGGCAAGTGTCTCTCCCCTAGCGACACAAACGGCTTATATTTATAGGTAATTTATCGGTTTTTTTTTAGGATGAAAGGTGAAGAATGATAAATCACAATGAATTGTTAACTTAAGGTATTACTTTAAGGAATAAAATTAAATGTGATTTCCAATTATCGTATTGATATTGTGGTAAGTAATAGAAATTGGAAATAACTGAGTTTTTAAAGTAAAATAAAGTAACGGTTGAAATGAGTTTTGGAAAACATTAGTACCTAACCAATAAGGTTGACATTTTTAATCATTCAAATATCTTTTTTTATAAAAACTTAAGCATAGAAAACGTCAAAAATTAATAAGCATAAATTTGTGTGTTTTAAAATTGTTTCGTTTTTCGTCTTGGTACAAGCACAGAATAACTAATATTACTTCCGTACAGAAGGTTCACCCTCCAACGACCCCCACGCGAAACCGAAACCCATCGCGTGACCCGAGCGTTTATATTCCGTATTCCGTATTTTATTACACAATACCAAAATGGGCCTTAAGTTCCATAAAGTTTCTCTTTTGTCCTTTACACCACGGAAAGTTAAATTTATATGTACGTTACGCCACTTCATGGATTTATTTTGTTTCTTTACATCATAATCTGAAGAACCTTACGCGGCATAAAATAAGCTTTTTCGTCTATTACACTGTAAAGATCGAGAACTTCGTATTAATGTTTCATGCGACATCACTAGTTTTGCCAAATAATAGGAAAGTTAAAATAATAACAACGAGATTCATTATATCATCATCATCAGCCTATTAACGTCCCACTAAAGGGCACAGGCCTCCCACGTGGACAATAGCACGTGGGGATATTGGGCCATAACCCACCACGCTGGCCCAATGCGGGTTGGTGGGTTTTAACGACTGTCATATTACGACAACAACCGGGACCAACGGCTTAACGTGCTTTCCGAAGCACGGAGGAGCTCGAGATGTTTTTAATTTGGTCACCTATCCAGCCACCCGGCTTAGCAAGCAAGATCGCAAGCCGAATGCGCTAGCCGCTGCGCCATCGAGCTCCTCATTCATTATATATCATTATTCCTTATTATTATTCATATAATACATGGTAACACTGCTGAGATCGACGCGAATGATCGATATTGTTAGTTTTATTCGTTCGTTTGGTCGGTCTTATTTATTTTTTATTCGGCCTGTTAATATCCGGGGGTTAATCTTGTCAACAAAGTTGTATTGCGAGTGATTTGTGAAAAGTAAATTTGTTTTTTTATTTTTTGTCAAGGGTTGTTGACAATGGACAATTAAGAACAAAACAGTTTACCTAATTGTTTATTGAGAAGAAAAAGGAAATTAAGTTCGTTAACCCAGTTTCTCATTAATAATATGTTGTCCGGGTGAGTGATTTCATTATTACAATTACTATTATAGTTAATATGTGTCAATAATTAATTGTTCAAAGTTACTTGATTTAATTATATGATATTCTACATTTACTGATTTGAGTAAGTTTTCGTGACTGTTGATTTTATGTTAGGTTAGGTTAGGTTATTAGGTTAGTTATTTTACAAGTAGTATGTTTGTACCTATCAAAATACTTGTAGGTATCTCAAAAATGTTTTTTAGATTGATTGATTGTATTCATATTGTTAACAATGCACACTTCACGTATATTTTGTCATTAATTTTCGTGTTTAGTAAATTATTCTGGGGCCTTATCATGAACATAACAGTATTGTTGCAGTTATGAAAACGAAACGCGTGTATACTAAAAGCTCTCGTATCATTACTCGAAGACAAGACCGGTACATCCAAAACACTGCTCGCAGGATACCATGACCGCTATGATGTTGCCCACAAGGCTCCACAGCGCTTCAGGCTTGCTGATATAAGCGTCCAAATCATCCGGAATCGTTTACGCGTCTGCGTTCCTGAAGGCCGCTGAAAGTTCTACCCATAGCACCCCGGAATCGTAGCCCGTCGGCCCGTTTAGAATGGGCTCGCAACACCGAAATTGGGAGGAAGAACTCGCGCTGTGTTTGCTTCTCTGATGAATCACGTTTCGGTATGAGTCTGGATACAAGACGCACTCGAGTTAGGAGGACCTCTGGACGTCAAGAACGCTTGAGATTTTGTCAGAAAGTTCATCCATATGGAGGGGGAACAATTATTGTTGGGCCGGTATTTTAATCGGCAGAAGAACCAATCTCATTTGGATCAGGGGCAACCTCATTGCTCAAATCTATGCAGAGAGGATTGTTTCAGATGTGATCATCCCCTTGCGAGGCCGATTGAGTTCTAAAAACAACCTTGTTCTTGCTTTTTTTGCCAATTAGGTGACGACCTTAACGTAGCTAATTCAATTTGTTAAAATTGCATTTTATCTCAATTTTTTCAACATAATTTGGATAAAATTGTTTACTAAAATGATGTTGTACTGATTATTTAATTAATGCTTTAAGTATACCTCTCTAATAAAAAAAATTGTTAAGCATTTATTAAAAGATGATTTGAAAATTAATAACTTTTCTGTTGCTATAGCTTGTTTTAGTTATATAATTAAGAAGAAGTATCTAAACTTTTATTTATTTCAATCATTTACATTTTTTTTTGTATTATTAGAAGTTACTTACTACTTTAATTTTATAATTAACAATATTACATTGGTCTTTACAACCAAACCGACAAAATTTGTTGGTGGATGTAAGGGTGGATGCAAATTTCCAAATTTACGCAAGAGTAAGGGTCACTATTTCTGTAATTTGATCATTTTGGTTTTTGTTTGCATTTCTAAGTAAAAGTGGACTAAATTTAAAGTATTTTTGTTAAAAACATATTTTATATATCTATTAAAAAAAAAAAGTGATATCGTTTTAAAATTATTTTTTTTGTTTTTTGCTTCTCCTTAAAACCTGTACCTTGTCCCTTACGCTAATTGAATTTATGACCGTCGATATGTGTGAAGCAACCTTTGACCTATAATATTACCCGAATTATAAGCTATACACCTGTTCTCAGTTTCATTAAAATCCGTCCAGCGGTTTTTATGTGATGCGCGTCAAACAAACAGACAGACAAAAATTCCAAAAATGATTCTAATGTTCACGTATCCTTCATCCCCTAGATTATGTTTTTCGCAAATATTTTCAATGTAAGTACAGACACGAAAAGTTTACATTTCAGGAATATAGGTCAAAATGAAAAAAAATAGCTTTTCCATACTTGAGTCAATCAGCTGATTGCGCATTTTGTATAGGGAAAAATAATAAATTTTCGACCCATGTTCCTTAGGGAAAGTTGTTCAGTTTCATCGGTAGAATCCCCTTAGTATAGTGTCAGCTAACATTTTTACACCTTATTATAGATCACAAATAATAAGTAAACATGAAATAACATAGAACTAGGTTAAGTATACATATAAATGAAATAGGTTACCTATATAATAAAAGACAATAACAATAAATTCACATAATAAAAATCTCAACCACGGGGATTTTATTCTTGTACAAACGGTAACACTGAATGGCGTTTATTGTTCATATTATTTTATGATGAAATTTCGAAATTATACGATACTTACTGATGGTATGTGATCCTAGTGTCCTTCTTATTTTTAGAAGTATTATTTTTACACAGTTTTACTACGCAAACTGGCATTTTAGTTTGAATTAAGCCCAAAATTGAATAAAACATTCGGTACGTACACTTCACCCACAGCTGTCAGTGTGACTGGCTCGGGTACGCCGATTTCGGCGTAGTATTTGTTGCCGCATTGGACAAGTACGACGGAGGTATCTAGACGAGCGCAGCGAGACCAATCATTAATCTAAGGCTGTAAATGATAAATTTTCAAATTACCTGGCTTTAACTACAATGTGTGATACAGTACAAAAAAAGGAACCTAAGTATATTTGTCGTAAAGACTACAGTGTTATATTCGATAAAGGAAGATGCAGAGAGAAAGAAAGTGACATTATTTGAAAAAAACCAGCAAAAAGGGAAAGGAAAGGTTAAGGTGGGAAAAAGACGAAACAAACAAACTATGTACTTACAGGAAACAGATTACTTACAGCAAAGTCAACGTCAAGTCAAAGTCAAATGCTTTATTCAATTTAGACCTTTACAGCCTGTAAATTACAGGTACTTATTGACGTCAAAAAATGGATATAAAAAAAGTTAACTACATAGTTAATATGTAGTTAAATCTTAACTAACTTAACTACCTACCTACCTAACTAATCTACCTCCAGTTCGGATTTTGGGAGAGCCTTCGACTGAGAAGAAGCTGGCAAGAAAATCAGGAGCCTTACTTTTTTCTCCCTGTAACAAAAGTTATAATGTCGTAGCCAAGTCATACAAAATACATTAAAAAGAAAGATATATTAATACAAATTACTAATAAATTGGCTATGCTCGTACATGCACTAGGTGTCCATGTCCATACATATTTGTCATTTACTTAATCTTCCACTTTTTATTAACCTTTACTCATGAGGGAGCTTGGATCTTAAAAAATGGTGCACGAATTTGTATAAACTTTGTAATAAAAAAATCTAAGATTCTAATGCACATTTGCATTTTCTAAGGAGACTCTTAGTTTTCGAAAAAAGACCCATACGAAGAATTGTTAATAGCAATACAGCATGTTTATAAAGTGTAATTCTTAGTGTTTTATTTTTATTTTATAGACAACAGAAATACTAGCTGCCCTACTCCTGTAGGTCAAGTGATAGGTTAGAAATTCAAGACAATCGCGAAGCGCAGCGTAGCGATTGTCTTGAATTTCGAGGTTATTTTTTTTATTAGACAACAGAAATACTAGCTCCATACAAAAATTTGTTTTATAGCTCTTGATGGTTGAGGGGTGGGGATTCCCCCCTCTTCTATCTCTTTTCCTCTCCTCCTAACCATCTTCAATGACCTTTTTTACACATTTTAAGGTTAGTTTTAATGAGAACAAATGCTTATATCTCCATAACTATGTATCTCCTGTAAGTGGGAATGACACTGGGGGGTACCCCTAGACCCCTCTCCTCCCCTCCATCCTCCACTCCCCTAAATTCGTGCACCATTTTTTAAGATTTTTACCTATGAGGGTTTCTTTAACATGTGCTTTAAGTGTATTTTGTATTAACGGCATTTCATTTCAGTAATATTTAGTGGAAGTTTGTTATAAAACATTACACTTACACATTTACTCAAAAAAGAGCCACTGTTTAATGAAGTCTAAAATTAGGAACTTCAATCTTATTTTTACTACGTGTGTTTTAAGTTATGAAGACCACAATTTTTAACAAATGTGTTTCGATAATTCTTGACATGCAATAATGTTTTCAAAAATAAATTGTAATGCACTAAGTAGTTAATATATCGATTTTTTAAACACCTCTTTGAGTGTATTACAGCTATACAGCTATTGTGTTAACTTAGGTGCACGTCTCTGCAGGTTTGCGCGCCTCATACCACCCTAACACTAGTCAGCGGCTCAGAGGTGGGGACTGTCGCGACCCCGGAATATCTATGTGTCATTACTTACATGTTATTTTAACATACATTGCTCGTTACGGTATTGGTAGAGTAAAACAAAAAATATTATGAGTATCTGCTTCGCTTAGTTCTGTATATTCCGAGGTGCGAAAATTATACACATAAAGACTGAGGCATTGGCGACTCACCCGCGGCTGAAGCGACGCGGGATTGGGTGGCGGCAGCAGGCTGTGGCGAGTTCTCTCGGGACCCCAGATTCCCGCCTATTACGTAAAAGGGGTTTATGACTCAACTGTCAATAAGTGGCTCAATCTCTCCAGTCATCAGGAGGCATCTTTAGATTACTTAAAGCATGGCAAATTGGACCAGATGAATAGGTATACTATTAAAGCTCTTGAGATTTAAGTGCAAATACTGTAATGTCTTTATCATCATCATCATACTACGCACGTCTACCCCCTCTCCACCCCCTTCTTCGGCGGACCCACTGACTTCACAGCGACCAAGGCCAAGGAGTTGCTATACCAGTACTGGGAGGCCTTATAAACTTGGTGAACTGTACCTCTCTCCTTCTACAGTCACGTCGCCCCTCTCTCTCCAGCGACACTAGCACCGAGGGGCACCAACTCGGGTGACCCCCTCGGGCAGTCCTAAACAGGACTGAGCCTCCGTGCTCAACACGCTACTTGGGCATCCTGTGGAGCGAGATGTGATTCCCAAGCAACGGAGCGATCCAACTTACTCTAAGGACAGTAAGGATTGCCGGCTTAACCCCACTTTAGTCAGTCTCACAAATCGAAGAGTTCTACGGCGGGCATCATCAGTCACATGGTTCACTAAGCTGACTTCCGCCGTAGATTAGATAAAGGGGTTATCCCCATGATCATTAGCTCAGTTTACACAGGTAACAAATAAGTGAACAAATTGAATGCCATCAGAATAGAAAGATTAACCACTTCACTTTCATATTATTAGCTCAATCAGTTTATAAAAGTAACATCAAGACAATAGAGTGCCTTCAGAATGGAAAGGCTAAAACCACTTAACATTCCTGTAATTAACTCAGTTTACTTAGTTTGTTGTTTTTGACTTACATCAATGACCTTCCACTAATTATTAGTCATACTTGTGTCATGTTTGCTGACGATGCTACAGTATTCATATCAAATGAGAATATAGAGGATAGGGTTTTTATTAGTGAAATTAATAAAACATTGCAAATTATTGATAGTTGGCTGACTTCAATTAATTTAAAAATAAATCTAGATAAAACAAAGATAATAGAGTTTAGAAACTATAAAAAAACCCCTTTTGAGTTTAAAAGTTAGGATTAACAACAAAGAGATTGAGAAAGTACCAGATATAAAATTTTTAGGTGTTACTATTGACACCCATATGAATTGGAAGTCGCACATTGATAACATAAATAAAAGGCTCTCTAGTAGTTGTTATGCAATATCGATCTCGATGAACGTAGCCTCAATCAATGTAGCAAAAAATGCATATTATGGATATGTCTATCCTCTTTTGACATATGGAATAATATTCTGGGGTAACGCAGTAAATAGTCAATCCACCTTTATAATACAAAAAAATGCCTCAGAATTATGTATAATATTAAAAATTGTGGATCATTAAGAAATACTTTTAAAGATTTCAAATATCTAACTCTGATGTGTATTTATATTCTAGAAATTTGTGTATTTATAAAGGAGAATAAAAATTATTTATGTCTATAAAATCAATCCAAAAAGAATATACGCTCACAATATGCTTATGATGTGTGTATCATAAAACATTATAGTTATATTTATGGCAGAAGTACCGTACCGTGATTATGGGGATAAAAAAAAACCGACTCCAAAAAAGTTTACTGAAATAAATGCACTAAAACGTAAAAAATAATTGCGTAGTTTAGTTTGTTCAATTTACTTGCAATATTAACCTTTATTTTACTCTATGTCTGTCTTTTAATGTTTACCTTGACTGGCACCGACTCCAAAAATATTTTTTAAGATTATAAGATTGAGTAAAATAAAGGTTAATATTGCAAGTAAATTGAGCAAACTAAACTACGCAAATTTTTTTTTACGTTTTAGTGCATTTTTTTCAGTAAAATTTTTTGGAGTCGGTTTTTTTTTTGTTAAAGTTTTTGTTTATTTCTCGCTTTTTAGTGAATCGTTCCGATCTGTTTATCGAAAGCGAATATTGGTAGCGCGCTACTTGTATGAGACAGCGCCGTTTAAATGCGACAAGCGAAGAAAACGAGAAACGCCTATCACAAATTAGGAAATCAACATTCAAAACAGACGGCAAGTTACCCGGATTTACTCGTGAACGCTGTATAGACCCCCCCTACGATGATGACTTGCGAGTTACTAGGGTTCACCGTTAGGCAAACTAGAGGGACGTTTTTGACTTGCTCCAGTCGTAGATCGTAGCCAAGTCACCATCGATCTACTCAATCGCTTCTGAGAGGTTCTCAGCCGAGGCCTAACAGTAAATTTGTAAGTCATCGGCATAAAGATGTTAAGAAGAATTTAGACAAGAAGTGACAGAATTAATAGTGTGAATAGTGTATTTTTAAATCCTAATAGAAATGTTTCGGAAGGAGTGATAAAAAGTGGCTTATGTCACTATTGTCTTCAGCTATCTATATGCACCTATCTATAGGACCCGGGTATGTCCTAAAACTACGACCAGCCACCGGAGGACGGGCCGCAGCGTCCTCTAGCTAAACGGTGACCCGCTGCGATCCCCAAGCCGCCTGCCAAGCGTGGGGATTATGGCAAACCCCCCCCCCCCCCCCCCCATGACAGACAATATTTGCCCACGGCCCCCAGTCCCCGGCAGCTCCTTTATCCCTGGCCCAACGGGTAGCTGGTCAGGTAACGGAGGAGCAGGGGGTGCGAAGAATCACCGGCAGTTGCTCGGCTACCCACACACCCACCAACGAACCTTGGCCCTGGCAACACACAACATCCGCACGTTGAGGACCGATGCAAAGATTGTAGAGCTGGAGGAAGAATTGAGCAGATTGCGGTGGGACATCATGGGACTATCAGAAATCCGACGAGAGGGCCAGGATATGGTAGTCCTTGATTCTGGCAACATGCTCTTCTTCCGGGAAGGAGAACGAAAATCCCAGGGTGGTGTTGGGTTTCTCGTCCACAAGTCCCTTGTTAACAACGTTATCAAGGTCGATAGTGTGTCAGGTAGAGTTGCGTACCTTATACTCAGAATCACCGATCGGTATTCGCTGAAGGTCATACAGGTATATGCACCAACCTCGACACATCCTGACGAAGAAGTAGAGGCTCTGTATGAGGAGATATCTGAAGCCATACATTCCTCCGAAACGTACTTCACCGTTGTTATGGGGGACTTCAATGCAAAGGTAGGCACAAGGAACGGCGATGAGTTGAGAGTGGGGCAATATGGATATGGACAGCGGAACCAAAGGGACCAACGGTTGGTCGACTTTATGGAGAAGGAGGAACTCTTTTTGATGAACTCTTTCTTCCGGAAGCGACCAACCAGGAAGTGGACGTGGATAAGCCCCGATGGTTCAACCAGAAATGAGATCGACTTCATCATGACGACCAAGAAGCGTATATTCAGTGATGTCTCCGTGATCAGTAGGGTGAAAACCGGTAGCGATCACCGGATTGTTAGAGGCACACTGAATATCAACATCAAGCTCGAGAGGTCACGTCTGGTGAAGTCCACACTCCGTCCTGGCCCTGCCCAGATCCAGAGCCCGGAACACTTTCAACTCGAACTCCAAAATCGCTTCCAGTGCCTAGCCGAGTGCGAAACTGTGGACGAGATCAGCAGCGGGCTTGTGGAAACTGTCCAAGCTGTGGGGTCTAAGTTCTTTAAGACCCCACGCCGGAAAAAGCCTCAAAAGCTCTCAGACGGAACCATTAAGTTAATGGAAGACCGAAAAGAAATGATACTGCAATCTTCAGCTGATATGTCGGAATATGGCAAACTCAATAGACGAATCTCGAAATCTGTGCGACACGACCTGCGCTCCTATAGTGCTAAATGCATTAGGGACGCAATTGCGCGGAACCAAGGCGCCAAAGTGTTCGCAAAGAATTCGTCTATTGGTCAGAGCCAAATGACTAAGCTGAAGATCGAGGACGGCAGTGTCATTTCATCGAAGCCGGAGATTCTGAGAGAGCTCGAGAGGTTTTATGGACAGTTATACACCTCAACACAAGAGCCCGCTGTTGGTACAGCTCAGGACACCAGAGCTAAGTTAACCCGACACTATACCGAAGATATCCCTGACATCAGCCTGTATGAGATTAGTATGGCTCTTAAACAGCTTAAAAACAACAAGGCGCCGGGTGATGACGGAATTACCACTGAACTTCTGCGAGCGGGTGGAAAACCGATACTCGTAGTCCTCCAGAAGTTGTTTAATTCCGTCATGCTCGAAGGTACTACGCCAGAAGCATGGCACAGGAGTGCGGTGGTGCTCTTCTTCAAGAAAGGCGATAACACCTTATTGAAGAATTATAGACCCATCTCACTCCTGAGCCATGTGTACAAGCTGTTTTCGAGAGTCATTACGAACCGTCTCGAACGCAGGTTTGACGACTTCCAGCCTCCCGAACAAGCCGGTTTCCGAAAAGGCTTTAGTACCATAGACCACATACATACGCTCCGCCAGATTATACAGAAGACTGAGGAGTATAATCGGCCCTTATGTTTAGCGTTTGTGGACTACGAGAAAGCCTTCGATTCTATCGAAACCTGGGCTGTGTTGCAGTCCCTCCAGCGTTGCCATATCGACTATAGGTATATCGAAGTGTTGAAATGTTTGTATAGAAACGCTACTATGTCGATCCGATTACAAGACGAGAGTACGAAACCAATCCAATTGCAGAAAGGTGTGAGACAGGGAGACGTCATATCTCCGAAACTGTTCACAAATGCGTTGGAGGACGTTTTCAAGCTCTTGAATTGGAACGGATTCGGCATCAACATTAATGGCGAATACATCACTCACCTTCGTTTTGCCGATGATATAGTCATAATGGCGGAGTCGCTGGAGAACCTCAACACCATGCTCAGCGACCTCAATATCGTATCCCAACAGGTGGGTCTTAAAATGAACATGGACAAGACGAAGATCATGTCGAATGTCCATGTTGAACCCGTACCGGTAATTGTTGGGAGCGATACTATCGAAGTTGTCGACCACTACACCTACTTAGGACAGATTGTCCAGTTAGGTAGGTCCAACCTCGACAAAGAGGTCGCCCGGAGAATCCAACTCGGATGGGCAGCGTTCGGGAAATTACGAGATATCTTTGCATCGAAGATTCCGCAGTGCCTAAAGACAAAGGTCTTTAACCAATGTGTGTTGCCGGTGATGACATATGGCACCGAAACGTGGTCCTTAACTGTTGGCCTTTTAGAAAAGCTCAGAGTCACACAGCGAGCAATGGAGAGAGCTATGCTCGGAGTTTCTTTGCGCGATAGAATCCGAAACGAGGATATTCGCCAAAAAACCGGAGTTGCCGACATAGCTCGTAAGATTTGCAAGCTGAAGTGGCAATGGGCAGGCCACATCGCTCGACGAACCGACAACCGTTGGGGAAGAAAGGTTCTCGAGTGGAGACCACGCACTGGAAGACGCAGTGTTGGTAGGCCTCCCACTAGGTGGACCGACGACATCGTGAGAGTCGCAGGCAACCGGTGGATGCGAGTGGCGAGTTGTCGGTCAGGATGGAGGTCAAAGGGGGAGGCCTATGTTCAGCAGTGGACGTCTTCAGGCTGGTGATGATGATGATGATCTATATGCAAAATCAGGTCGATGCGCAAGTGAGACACGGACAAACAAACAAACACGCTTTCGCATTTACAATATTAGTTAGGAAGGATTTATTGCCGGAGTGGATCTCATTTGACCTATGGCCGAAAATACCAAAATCGATATGCCTACAATATTTGAGGAGTTCCCTCAATTCCTCAAGGATTCCACAATCAGAACTGAGTTCCGGTACCTGCCTTCTTTTGCTTCGTCATACTCGCTTAACTATCTTAATCGAGATATCTTATCGCCATCCGTGAAATACTTATCATTGAGGAGTTCCAATGACATTCTGTGGTCTTCTTCATCAGTTCTATTTCATCAAATGATACTTTCTGAATGCAAATTCTTGACTTATTGCTGAAAATACCAAAATTGCTATAGGTATGCCTACAATATTTGAGGAGTTCCCTCAATTCCTGAGGATTCCATCATCGGAACTGGATTTTGATAAAAATGGGACCAATCTGGAAGTATATCCTTTCAAATAAAAAAATAATTTTCTAAATCGGTGTATAAATGACTGAGTTCAGAGGTAACAAACATAAAAAAAAAACATACAACCGAATTGACAACCTCCTGCTTTTTTGAAGTCGGTTAAAATTTTTAATCATTTACCGCTTCATATCAAATGTGTTGAAACTCCTATTTTAAAAGAACTCTAAAAGAGTGGTTAATTGAAAAATGTTTTTATAATTTGGATGATTTTTTTAACTATTTTTAGTTTTATATCAATTATTATTATTTTACAATTTTATATCCTGACATGCGAAATGGTTTTATTGTTATTTTATTATGTTTTGTTTGAATGCATTATTTTTTAATTTTAATTTATGATTATTAAAAAAATATTATTAATTTATACAATTCTATATGCTGATATGTGAAATGATTATTTTGTAATTTAATGAATATTGTTTAAATGTATTAGATTTTTTAAATTTATTTTTTTATGGAATTTGTAAAATATTGTACGTCTGAAATGGACAGACTGTTAACACCATTTTAATTGTTGTACCTACTACTAGGAAAAATTCAACGAGTCTTCTGGGGTCTCGGTAGCTCAGCGGTTAGAGCAGTGGACCGGCAATCCAAAGGTCGTGGGTTCGAATCCCACTCGAGCTTCCTGAGACTGGTTGATTTTTTATCCTAAAATAGATTCCATCAGAGTAGAAAAAATTGACCACATAACTTTCATGCCGACATGTGGGCCGCATCTCAGCACACGTAGGGCAGCATCTCAGCATACCAGTCTCCAGAGCACTTCACTGAACCACGTCAGACAACGAAATAAGCCCGCTCATGGCTCGACTGCTATATTTATTGAGACTACCCTCACTACCTATGCTGCCAGCTCCGAATAATGTTGCCAGCTCAGAAAAACTGACCATATACAAGTCGGTCGTCTGACTTGATACGGTTCATCGTGACGGTTGTCACGACAGGGACCTTTGGTGTGCCTCTGGCCCGCATTGCGCAGCAGTGCAAGTCTTTGAGGACCCGAACAAACATCCTCGGGCGCCGCCTCCCCCTGACGAAAAACCGCCGGGCGGCATTCAGTATAGGCGTGTAGAACACATTCCCGCGAGCCGCCCGTCGAGCTAGAGGTCTAGAGAATGTACTGGAGGTTTTAGTGGGTAGGCCCCCCTCCTCCCGAATCCCTGTCGAGGCCCCAGGGCCTGGACGGGGAGGCGGGAGTTGGGGGGAGAGTCCCACATAACCCGGGGTGTCCCCCATGCCCGGGGTATGCGTAACGCATTTCCTCCAGTATAAACAAAAAAGAAAAAAAAAGGTGCACGTCTCTACTACCCTCTACAATTGAAATTGCAGAAATTAGTAATTTCATGTCAAGACACATTTTATTTTTTTACTTAGTTACCGCAAATATTTGAAGAAAATAGATTTAAAATACAAAACGTTTTATAGCAATTTTATCAGCTTTCTTTGAAACTATAGTAAATTATACAATAGTAACATTTTTAAGTCTTGTGTGTCTTGTTCACCTTGTGTACATTAAAAGTTATTACAATTTTGAAAGTGTGATACTTATTTTTGCAGGCCAGTGTATTTAATTTTGCATAATTTTCAGTTAATGTTAAATTTGATTTAAAATTCTATGAAAGTTCGTGATATCATGGATAAGTCTTTTAATGCAAAATCACCTTCCACTAACTAAACAATCGGAGAAAGCTATTACCACAAAAGTTATAATTGGTAAATATAGTAAATACCTACTTAGATATTTTTTATATTGAAATTTTTGCATTCACAATGCTATATTAAAATAGGATAAAATGTTTACTAGAAAAAATCAACCAGTCTCAGGAAAGCTCGAATGATTCGAACCCATGACCTTTGAATTGCCGGCGGTCCACTGCTCTAACCGCTAAGCTACCAGAAGACTCGTTAAATTCGTCCCTGTTAGCGGTTATCGTATATTTATATAGCATTGTGAATGCAAAAATTTCATTAATAAAGATATTTATAAGGAATTTCTTTCGGCTGTGTGGGTAGGTAAAACCTTCACAGTGACGTAATAGCGCTGGCTTGCAGCGTAAATCACAACTAACTACTAGAAAGAATTCAACGAGTCTTCTGGGGTCTCGGTGCATTAAAAGTTTCCGGAATGAATAAGAAAAAAATACTATTAAAGGTCAAAAATAAATTTATTGTTTCTCAAAATATTCGCCCTTTGCGTAAATGCACTTTTTCATTCGATTAAACCAATTTTGAAAACTTTTGTGCCACTACGGCATCGATCCCGGGTTTACCCGACCAGAAAAAACCCGGGTATTTCGGTTTTTCTAGGCCGCAAGAAAACCCGGGTTTGGAAAATCAAAAACCGGGTTTTCGGGTTTTTCGAGCTTTTTTACAATCGTTTTCTTGTCGGTAATTATTCGTATCATAAGTATATTTACGCCTCTTCGAAATGATCCAAAGAGATCATTGCGAAGAGGCGTAAATATACTGAACTATTGAACACGGTCAAAAAGTACCTAACTCTATTGTATCTCACTACATACAAACCTTTGTACAAACAAGTTAGTGAAGTTCACTTCTCTCTTAACTTTTTTTTGCACTAGGCACTAATAATTTCTGCTTGACCTAATTAACTATAGTTGTTTTTTTGTGCGAAAAAGATTAAATAAATAAAGCAAGTTGCACGTTATTCGTGCGTTTGACATAGATCAAAAATGACATAAACGGAATGAAAGATGGAGGCAAGATGCGTCGTCGCGTTGTTGGGAGCGGTAAGCTGCTAGCATGGACGTAATATACTAATATTATGTCCATGGCTGCGAGTGACTCCTCCGCCATTTTGTTTCGTCAGTCCTCCTCCCTCTCTTCAGAACTCTCCTTTACCAATTTCAGTGGACCTCAGCATTCTTGGCATGGGCATCGGCCAGGAACTGAATCCAAAATGCTACATCGATAGTGTTATTTTAACTGCCTCCCTAAGTTGGGTATTCTCAATAAGGTGAGGCGGTTTTTCACTCCTGAGCAGCGCTATTTGCTGTACAAGACTTAGGTGCGATAGAGTATTGTTCCCATCTATAGGACGGCCCCGCTAAATGCACTTGATAGACTGCAAAGGCGAGCGGTACGCATTATTGGAGATGCTGAGGTTACAGCCTCTTGAGGACCTCCAGCTGCGTAGAGACATTGCTTCTCTCAGTGTCTTCTACCGAAATTACTACGGAGAGTATTCTGAAGAACTTTTTAATCTAATCCCATGCTCTCCTTTCCTGTCCCGGACTACACGTGCTGGTCTTAGGAACCACCATCATACTGTGCAGACTATCAGCACTCGTACCAAAAATATTTGCAAGTCGTTCCTCTGTAAGACCATTCGGCTAGACGCATGTGTATCCCAGCTCCTATAGTCCCGGGTCTTTTAAGCGAGGCGTGAAACGGCATTTATGCAGGCCGTCATGAATGGGTGCGCTTGTTACCGTGCTTGTTCCACGGTGAGGAGCGCTCCGTTATTTTGGACTGCATCGGCTGCTTACCATCGGGCAGGATGACGTAGTCACTATGACGTTTCACATTTTAAAAAATCTGCCTTCTTACGCGTTAGTTAGCCACTAGACGAATTTATTGTTAATGTTAAGATAAAAGTTTTATGAAAATTAAAATAAGTTTTATAATAGTTAGCAGATTTTTAGTTAAGAGAAAAACTGATTATTACTGAAAGACTTAAATTAAATGATCTTTAGAGGAATCAAGTAAAAAAGATTTTATTTTTATACTAAGCCCGGCAAATGACCCCTATCCACCTGCGGGTCTATCGGCTAAAAAATATGAATATGGACATGGGCTTCATTTGACTTTTGAAGCCCTTATATGAAGTTGGCGGTATCGCTTAACTACCTTAACTTCATATTTTTGACGAAAGCAATAGAGTGAATGATTGGCTTCATTTTCCTATACAATTAGACACAAGCCGGTATCGCGTAAAAGTTTAAAAAAAAATAGCCGGATTGTAATATCAAATGAAGCCAGCAGTAAATTTGTCATTGACTTAAATTTTGAACCGACTTTTAGCTCGATTTGAGTATAAAATTTGCTTTTTTACTACTACTAAACTAAATAGACCACAGTCTTAATAGACTATGCCGTCATCACGAGCGATCTGCCGAGCTACGGCAGAAGAAAAAAGGTGATGGAGCGGTAGATACTGCGGGATTCTAGCAGACCCATGCTTCTTGCGAAACTTCCTTTGTTTCGTCATTTCGTCTCTCGAAGTCGCAATTTACTTCTCTATGTGAAGACATCATTCCACTTCTACCAAGAAATCGGAGAGCCCGGAGATTTAGGTAAGGATTCAGCAAATAGACCCACTTTGAAGCTCACCTTATTTAATCAAAAAAAAAAAATTATTGATCTTACTGTTATAAAATATTATGTTTCAGGTTTTAGCTGCATTGCATTTTTATGAAAGCGGTGGTTACCAGCAGAATGTCGGGAATGAAAGGTCACTTGGCCTCTCACAAGCTACAATGTCTGAGTGCCTTGCAGAGGTAACCAATGCCCTTAATTCTCCTCTAATCTTGAGAAAATATATACATTTTCCAAGATCTCAGAGTGCACAAGCAGCTGTATCACAAAGGTATGTTGTGTTGTAAAGGTGTGTTGTAAAAATGAAGTTCAGGCGCGAGGACAGCTTGTGCAGCGTAAGAGACGCCGCATCAGTCACCCTCACTCTGCCGGCCCACAAAGTGCTTCTTCACGCCTCGTTTGAAGGACACTATGTCATAGGTAGGAGGGAATACGTGTGCTGGTAGACTATTCCATCTTTTGGAAGTGCGGCAAAGAAACGAGTCACCAAATTTCTTTGTGCGTGATGGAATATTAGAGACTGCAAATTGGTGACTCCGGAGAGCAGCACGCGTACTCCTATGGAGGAAGGGAGAAGGAGGGATGAGGTCAAAGAGTTCATCAGAGCACTCGCCATGGTATAAACGGTAACAGACGCTGAGTGACGCAATATCTCTACGCAATTGCAAAGGCTCGAGAGTTTTAGTGACCTCCGCATTGCCGATAATGCGCACAGCGCGGCGCTGCAATCTGTCCATGGCATCGAGAAGGTACTTTGCGGAGCCGTCCCAAAGTTGAGAGCAATACCTACTCTACGCAAGACCGCACCTGTGTCGTGTATAATAGACACAACTGATCAGGCGTGAAGAATCGCCGCACCTTGTTCAGGACACCGAGTTTACGTGAGGCATTTTTAATCACAGTTTCGATGTAGTCCTTTTGGTTCAGATCGCAGCGGATATCCATACCGAGCATGTTAATACTGCTCTGCAGGCCTAGAGATGTACCCTGAAGAGAGGGATGGGGAAGAAATGGCAACTTTTTCGCTGTGAACGCGCACACCTGTGTTTTCTTGGCATTGAACTCCACCAGATTATTGCAGCTCCATTTATAAATGAGGTCCAACATCCGATCGAGCTCAATGACAAGATTTGCTCGCTTCATTTCGGTGTCTACCCGCCCAGACGTTGGGTGACCGTTATATCCCCCATGCACTGTGCTACCATCTGCATAGCAATAAATGTTTCCAAGAGGAAGCATGTCATTGACATGCAGAAGGACCAGCGTGGGGGATAGAACGGAGCCTTGAGGAACACCAGCGTTCACTGACATGAACCGCGAAGCGCATCCATCCGAAAGGACACGGATTCTACGCTCATGCAGGAAGCTAGCAATCCAGGTACCTACAGAACTGAGCGGGCAAACCGTATGCCGGGAGCTTGGAGAGAAGAGCTTTGTGCCAGACCCGATAAAAAGCCTTGGCTATGTCAAGGCTAACTGCCAGTGACTCGCCACGCTTGTCAATAGCCTCACCCCAGAGATATGTGACGTACGCTAGAAGATCACCCGTTGACCGTTTTGGCCGAAACCCATATTGACGATCGTGAATTAGGGAGTGATCTTCTAGGTATCGAATAAGCTGTTTGTTCAATATTCATTCTAAGATCTTGCACAACACTGAAGTTACGGCTATAGGGCGGTAATTAGTCGGATCTGACCGATCTCCTTTTTTAGGGATCGGTTGCACATTAGCTTCTCTCCAAGATTCCGGCACACAACCCGAAGAGAGCGAGAGACGGTAATTGCCCTTCAATTGGCATTTGCCATGGCCCGCGGGTGGTGGGTGGGTACTCGTGTGATGTGTAACGGCTCCCTATTTTATGGACTCCCACTGCCACGTGGACTGCTTCTGCGGTCCTCATTGCCTGGTCTGACTAACCCTTTTCGGGGATAGATAGTCGTGCACAAGAGTGTCGCCAGCCGATGGTGGGGCAAGCCGATTAAATGAAGAAGGCGATTGTAATGAGAACGGTACAAAGTCCCAAGTAAACTCCAGCGACACCTCTTCACTGTATATAGAGGTGTGCCTAAGGTTTCAGAGTAGGTATGCCCCTTGCACTATAGATGTGTATGTTTGTATGGTCTCGGGTGCCAGTACAAATATAATTAGATATGTAAGTAAGTACCTAAGGAGTGGGGAAGGAGTGGGGTGGAATTGTCATACATAACATATATATTACATACATGCATACATATCGCTGCCCCTGGCGAATAAAATGGCAATCGCAAAAATGCAATTGTCGAGGAAAAATGAAAAACATATTTTTACAGATTAAAAATCGACTATATGTTTGGTATACATGTGTGATATCTCAAATGAAGGCTAATTTTTGTACCTTTTATATCGTGTTAGAAGGTAATATTTGATATATTGTTTAAAGAAGATATTTCAGAAAATAAATAATACTACAAAAACTTTATCGTTAATAATTACTAATATGCTCTTACCATTTTATTCCCGTTATTTCTGCGAAGTAGTGTGTATTGTTATAATTACATAACAATGATATTCGTCACAAAATTGTGTCTCAAATAATGAAAATAAGAATGGTTCGCCATTATGTTCTGGTAATTTGTTGTATGGTATTGAATCATTTAGTTTTATTCCGAATTTTAAAATAAAACTAAGATTATCATAATAATTTCTTGGTTGATTATGTAATACAATTAAATCTTATTCGATAAAAACAACAATTTTAACATAGTTTAGAAATCTTAATATTTATTATTCTTCTGGATCTTCTTCATTTGTATTGCTATCAGGGGTATCAACTGAGGTCAGGAAATCGTAAAAACCGTGGTAGTAAGTGGGGATTGCTCCTGATTTGCATAGACCTATAATATCACCGTGCAGAGCCTTACTCAATGGTAGTGGTTTATTTATTTATTTAATCTAAATTGCACAAAAAAACTGCAAAAATCGGACTTAACGTCACAAGGCATTCTCTACCAGTCAACCAGTAAGGTTAGAAGTCGGTATCGCGTAAAAATTAAAAAAAAATAGCCGGATTGTAATGTCAAATGAAGCCAGGAGTAAATTTGTCATTGACTTCAATTTTGAACCGACTTTTTAGCTCGATTTGAGTATAAAATTTGCTTTTTTACTACTACTAAACTAAATAGACCACAGTCTTAATAGACTATGCCGTCATCACGAGCGATCTGCCGAGCTACGGCAGAAGAGAAACGCCTTAAACGGAGGGTGGTGATGGAGCGGTAGATAGTGCGGGATTCTAGCAGACCCATGCTTCTTGTGCCCGAAACTTCCTTTGTTTCGTCATTTCGTCTCTCGAAGTCGCAATTTACTTCTCTATGTGAAGACATCATTCCACTTCTACCAAGAAATCGGAGAGCCCGGAGATTTAGGTAAGGATTCAGCAAATAGACCCACTTTGAAGCTCACCTTATTTAATTTAAAAAATTATTGATCTTACTGTTAAAAAATATTATGTTTCAGGTTTTAGCTGCATTGCATTTTTATGCAAGCGGTGGTTACCAGCAGAATGTCGGGAATGAACAGTCACTTGGCCTTTCCCAGGCTACAATGTCTGAGTGCCTTGCAGAGGTAACCAATGCCCTTCATTCTCCTCTAATCTTGAGAAAATATATACATTTTCCAAGATCTCAGAGTGCACAAGCAGCTGTATCACAAAGGTATGTTGTGTTGTAAAGGTGTGTTGTAAAAATGAAGTTCAGGCGCGAGGACAGCTTGTGCAGCGTAAGAGACGCCGCATCAGTCACCCTCACTCTGCCGGCCCACAAAGTGCTTCTTCACGCCTCGTTTGAAGGACACTATGTCATAGGTAGGAGGGAATACGTGTGCTGGTAGACTATTCCATCTTTTGGAAGTGCGGCAAAGAAACGAGTCACCAAATTTCTTTGTGCGTGATGGAATATTAGAGACTGCAAATTGGTGACTCCGGAGAGCAGCACGCGTACTCCTATGGAGGAAGGGAGAAGGAGGGATGAGGTCAAAGAGTTCTTCAGAGCACTCGCCATGGTATAAACGGTAAAAGACGCTGAGTGACGCAATATCTCTACGCAATTGCAAAGGCTCGAGAGTTTTAGTGACCTCCGCATTGCCGATAATGCGCACAGCGCGGCGCTGCAATCTGTCCAAGGCATCGAGAAGGTACTTTGCGGAGCCGTCCCAAAGGTGAGAGCAATACCTACTCCACGCAAGACCGCACCTGTGTCTTGTATAATAGACACAACTGATCAGGCGTGAAGAATCGCCGCACCTTGTTCAGGACACCGAGTTTACGTGAGGCATTTTTAATCACAGTTTCGATGTAGTCCTTTTGGTTCAGATCGCAGCGGATATCCATAAAGAGCATGTTAATACTGCTCTGCAGGCCTAGAGATGTACCCTGAAGAGAGGGAAGGGGAAGGAATGGCGACTTTTTCGCTGTGAACGCGCACACCTGTGTTTTCTTGGCATTGAACTCCACCAGATTATTGCAGCTCCATTTATAAATGAGGTCCAACACCCGATCGAGCTCAATGACAAAATTTGCTCGCTTCATTTCGGTGTCTACCCGCCCAGACGTTGGGTGACCGTTATATCCCCCATGCACTGTGCTATCATCTGCATAGCAATAAATGTTTCCAAGAGGAAGCATGTCATTGACATGCAGAAGGACCAGCGTGGGGGATAGAACGGAGCCTTGAGGAACACCAGCGTTCACTGACATGAACCGCGAAGCGCATCCATCCGAAAGGACACGGATTCTACGCTCATGCAGGAAGCTAGCAATCCAGGTACCTACAGAACTGAGCGGGCAAACCGTATGCCGGGAGCTTGGAGAGAAGAGCTTTGTGTCAGACCCGATAAAAAGCCTTGGCTATGTCAAGGCTAACTGCCAGTGACTCGCCACGCTTGTCAATAGCCTCACCCCAGAGATATGTGACGTACGCTAGAAGATCACCCGTTGACCGTTTTGGCCGAAACCCATATTGACGATCGTGAATTAGGGAGTGATCTTCTAGGTATCGAATAAGCTGTTTGTTCAATATTCGTTCTAAGATCTTGCACAACACTGAAGTTACGGCTATAGGGCGGTAATTAGTCGGATCTTACCGATCTCCTTTTTTAGGGATCGGTTGCACATTAGCTTCTCTCCAAGATTCCGGCACACAACCCGAAGAGAGCGAGAGACGGTAATTGCCCTTCAATTGGCATTTGCCATGGCCCGCGGGTGGTGGGTGGGTACTCGTGTGATGTGTAACGGCTCCCTATTTTATGGACTCCCACTGCCACGTGGACTGCTTCTGCGGTCCTCATTGCCTGGTCTGACTAACCCTTTTCGGGGATAGATAGTCGTGCACAAGAGTGTCGCCAGCCGATGGTGGGGCAAGCCGATTAAATGAAGAAGGCGATTGTAATGAGAACGGTACAAAGTCCCAAGTAAACTCCAGCGACACCTCTTCACTGTACATAGAGGTGTGCCTAAGGTTTCAGAGTAGGTATGCCCCTTGCACTATAGATGTGTATGTTTGTATGGTCTCGGGTGCCAGTACAAATATAATTAGACATGTAAGTAAGTACCTAAGGAGTGGGGAAGGAGTGGGGTGGAATTGTCATACATAACATATATATTACATACATGCATACATATCGCTGCCCCTGGCGAATAAAATGGCAATCGCAAGAATGCAATTGTCGAGGAAAAATGAAAAACATATTTTTACAGATTAAAAATCGACTATATGTTTGGTATACATGTGTGATATCTCAAATGAAGGCTAATTTTTGTACCTTTTATATCGTGTTAGAAGGTAATATTTGATATATTGTTTAAAGAAGATATTTCAGAAAATAAATAATACTACAAAAACTTTATCGTTAATAATTACTAATATGCTCTTACCATTTTATTCCCGTTATTTCTGCGAAGTAGTGTGTATTGTTATAATTACATAACAATGATATTCGTCACAAAATTGTGTATCAAATAATGAAAACAAGAATGGTTCGCCATTATGTTCTGGTAATTTGTTGTATGGTATTGAATCATTTAGATTTATTCGGAATTTTAAAATAAAACTAAGATTATCGTAATAATTTCTTGGTAGATTATGTAATACTATTAAATCTTATTTGATAAAAACAACAATTTTAACATACTTTAGAAATCTTAATATTTATTATTCTTCTGGATCTTCTTCATTTGTATTGCTATCAGGGGTATCAACTGAGGTCAGGAAATCGTAAAAACCGTGGTAGTCAACCAGTAAGGATTTAGGTAAGGCGATAAATCAAAAAAGTTACATTAATGAATAATAAACAACTACTTACACCAACTTCATAAATCGAAAGAAGAAGAAGAAGAAAGAATAGAAAAAAATATATATTTTACATAGAATAAATACATAATTATATAAATACAACACATCAGATAGTGTGACATCTAGATAAGAGTTTAAATAGTGCTCACTCACAAGTCTTTTGAATACCATTTTACTCTGAACACGACGGATAAGAAGAGCAAGATTCAAGCAAGATTCCAAAGGCGGATAGCACATAGAGTAAAGGAACTGGAGACAAGCCAGAATGATGTGCGGGGGTTTGAAGAGTGAGGTTGTTACTGGAGCGAAGGTCACGGTGATGAGAGGCTCCCTAGAAACCTAGATTTCAGGTATCCTGAGGATCACGATCCTCGGATCCTTAAGGATGTTGGAAAGCATACAGACAACTCTTTGGTTCCTACGCTCACGGATAGGCAGCCATTTGAGTTGTCTTCTGTAGTGAGAAATGTGGTCGAACTTACGCAAACAGAAGATAAAACGGATACAGCTGTTTAGCAAACGATCCAACTTATTCAGAAGAAGTTGATTAATGTCAGAGAAACAGACGTCGGCGTAGGAATATGAAACACGAGAGCCTGCCTGTACTAGCGCGATTTTAGTGCTGGATGGGAGAAAAAAAATCAGTCTATACAAGGACCGTAGCACCGAGTTGACCAGTTTACGAGAGATCTCGTACACTTGATCTTCCCAACTGAGAGAGCAGTCAATAACGAGACCTAGGAATTAGAATAAAACAGACGTCGGCGTAGGAATAGGAAACACGATAGCTTGTACTGGCGCGATTTTAGTACTGGATGGGAGAAAAAAATTCAGTCTATACAGGGACTGTAGCACTGAGTTGACCACTTTACGAGAGATCTCTTTTACTTGATCTTCCCAACTGAGAGAGCAGTCAATAACGAGACCTAGGTAGACCCATTGAACACTAAACTAAGCACCGAGCTTAGCTTAGTGTTCAATGCCCGGCTTAAAATATTTTAATGGATATATTAGCGTTTAGCAGTTCTCACCATCCGATTGCAGCGATTCCTAGCGGTTTTAAAAGCATCCCAGTTAGAAACGGTTCGGCATCTTTTGAACATACGAAAGTATTTTGTTGCGCCTCTACGCATGGCCGTGCGTACACCAGGTGTAATTCAAGACGCAGGAGGCCGACGTAGCTTGACGAGCTTTTTTGGTGCATGCTAATCAAACAGATTCAAGACTAAACTGTTGAAGTACGCAACCATGTTGTCGACAGAATCAGCCTTAATAACAGGTGTCCAGTCCAAAGCGTACGTGTCACTATTAAGTTTTTCCACATCCAGTCTAGAGAAATTACGCATTTTTACGATAATGAATTTGGGTTTAGGAGGCTTAGCCTTATAAGCTACAAAAATGAGGTGGAGAAGCCAGGAGCAGGTACTTGGCCATGTAAGACGACATGGGAAGATGAAGAAATTAAAATGTGATCGATCCAAGAGTCAGAAGTCGTTAGATTATGGTGAGTTGGATCGAGTGGAGGAATTTGGAAGTTAGCTGACTCAACTATGGATACCGATACTTGTGCGACTCTACAGAAACCTTTAAAAGGTCGGTGTTGAAATCACCCATAATAATGTGGTGGGAATAGTCGGTAGCAAATGAGTTAAGAAGGGAATCGAAGTCAGGCTGAAATTCAACGGAAGGAGGGCAATAAAAACTCCCAGGATAACCTTCATACCTTTTACATCAATCTCAAGGAAGAGATATTCCATTCAGCCATGGCGGGAGGCAGAGGAGGCTAAAAGCTTGTGGGAAAAGCTGTGAGATAAGTAGATAGCCACCCCGCTAGCACCCTTGCCAATGCGATCATTGCGGATGAGATTGAAGCCTGGGAGATTATAAGATAAGGAGTTCAGACTCAAGAGTGCTCGGTTGTTCTGTGGCACTGGATGGTAACCAAAGAATGCCACGTGCCGGGAGTCACCGTTACGATGTATAATGCTATTACGCTCGTGCTCAGTGCGAACTCAGGTCTAGGCGTGTGAGGGAAAAGAATGACAGTGCTCCCGCATCTTGCAAGCTTTGAACTAATAAGCGATTACTCTTTTCTGTATTCTGTGGATTAGTCAGTAACGCTGTGGTCTGTGGTAACGCTGCACCATATCTTCCGCGAATAAAATGGTAATGCGCTATTACAATTATTTTGCCGATATGTATTTTCGCGAACATAATTATAATGGCTCTAGACATAAAAGTTACTGGGTGAAATTTATACTAACCGACTGCTTTAATTTTATTCGTGTAAAAATAGATATGGATATATATTATGAATACTATTGTAATATTTTATAACTTTTTTTAAATTTAGAAAATAAAATCTACAAAAAATACATGACGTGTATTGACATTCATAGATTTTCAAAATACAATAAAAGGAAAAAGAGTATTACAGCCATTGTCATTTTATTCGCCGGGGACGGCGATATAATCACGGCTATTATCCCCGAAGACTAGGCCATGAGGACCGCAAAAGCATTCCTCTACCATAGTCCACTTTTCACCGAATACCGACTGCACATGTGCTCAGCATGACAGGTGGTGAGCCCATCGCCGCTCTATGCTGTTGGATGTATGTGCAGTCTTTAGACCGTTAGTCGCCTTTTACGACCCCCAAAGGAAGAGAGGGGGGGGTAGTATTCTTTCACCGCTACGCGACCCGGTTAATACAAGAGGTTTCGAGGTACTAGTCATTGTAATACTACTGCAACACTGCATCCCCCTCTAGCGGCGATTAATGATATCATTTGTCAAGTCTCTTAAAAAACACCACTGCGTTACTAGATGGCGCAACAGAGCAACATTTTTTATTTTAGAATTTTCGAGTACTGTGATTGTTTGAGATGTTCGCATATGCTTGGCATTTAATAAGCCTTAAAACTTGACGTACCTCCTAAAAAAAAGCGACATTATATTTAAAACTGGCTAAATATGCAAAATCTTTCTATTATGCGTACATACCACAGACATATACTTCTATTATATGTCTGTGGTACATACCTATTTGATTCAAAGAAACTGAACGCATCACGTTGACTGACTGACAGTGACAGTCTGACTGACTGACATTGACATTTACAACTAGAAATTCCATTCCATCAGTTTAGTTCGATTCGATCTCAGAATTAGACCAGCATTTCAATCAACGTAAAAGTTAATCAATTTCAGTCAGTTTTCAGGTGGTGGAAAGGCTATATCGATTTCTACAAAATTTTGGAAAATTATCGCTTCTGACGTCCACTATCAATGTGTCCAATTAGATAATATTACACATTTTAATAAACTCAGTGCTAAATGTCGACAAAATCGAAAACAATGCCCAAGTTAGACTTGAAAGTGTACATCAGAGTGGTCGCTGCAGTTTTCTCCGTAAGTAAACACAGCTCGGTTTCACTGTTTATTACCGTGTGCAGTTAGAGACTGATAATTATATGTCAACTACTACTTGTCCTGTTAGCGGAAGCATCCGCTATAAAACCCGGCAATTTTGTTGTACTAGCACCTAAACCAACCAATTTCAAGAAATCATACAAGATTATTGATATTTAACAATATCACTGTCCTAATATGGAAAATCACTTACTAGCATCTAAAGGAATGTCATAATAATAATATGTAACATAAAATAAATGTATTGCAAGTAAATCAAATAAGAATGTAGATAACAGAAAGTAAATAAAGTGCATGATGTTATTGCATATACATGAACAACTGGAATATTGTTGACACATTTCTTATGTAAATTTACAACTTGTTACTTATGTATTGACTATAATCTGAGCATCAATATCGGCAGTACTTTATCATGAAACTACCCTTATGTTAATTTGTTTTTCATTCAGATTTCAGCAACAACAGCCTTTGTAATGGCCTTATTGCGCTTATTAAATCCTGAATTATTTTATTTGGATCCATTGAATGGTACTGATTTAGGTAAGTGTTTCTAATTTATTACATAACTATTTTTGCCTGCAGTTTAGCTTGTTTTAATTTTTTGCAGGAAAATTTAGCCTATTACTTTCTTCAGGGACTCATTTACATCTGAGTATACCAAAATTCATCAATATCCGTTTAGTGGTTTAAGAGTGAAAGTATTAAAAAAAAACTCACTTTCGCATTATTTTATAACATTACCAGCCTATCTAAGATACACCATGATTCAAACTTACTTACTTACTTTTTATATCAAGTAAAATAAAAAGTCTTTGTCTTTGTCAGTAGTTTACGTTTATTCTGGGTGCTTTCATGTTGGGCCTTATATCACTTGCCATCAAGTGTGGTAAGACCAAGTGCAAGTGCTTGTCTGTTGTGATATAAAAAATTGTGTCCATCTTAAGGCATTGTGTCACTGAAAAGGTTAATATCATTAATATTGACTGAGAAATACTTAATTAGTTCTTACCTTTACTTTAATATATTTTTCAGCCATCCACTATTTTATATCGGGACTGATGGTAGTGACTAGTGGCATAGGCTTCCTCAACTCCTGTGTGGTGATGAACCGGAGCTCAGCCCTGAATGTGGGACGAAATGTGACCACATGGCTGCTACTGGACTCGTTGTTTGAGACTAGCAGGGTTGTGTACGTGTTTGTGTGCGAAATTGTTATGAAGGGCAAGGGACCTGTGCAAATGTACGAGCTGTTGATCAGTGGTGCACAGTATTGTGAGTATTTTATAAGTTGTCATTGATTAAAGATTACATAAAATCTGTAAAAACATAAGTAGGTAAGATTTGATTTCCTTGTGTGTAGCGGCACCATCCAACAGCATGGGGCGGTGATAGACTCACCTCCTATCTCACTGAATACATGTGCTGTTGTAATTTAGTGAAACATGGAGTATGGCAGTGGACTGCGTGTGCGGTCCTCATTGCCTAGTCTCTGACTAACCCTTTGGCGATAACAGTTGTGAATGTATGTATGTAAGCTTCGATTTAGTGAATGCACCTCCAAAAAAATTTTGTTTTCCAGTCGAATTTTTTAGTAATTTGGTTACCTATACCTGATCTAACTGTTAGAAAAGTAGGCTAACTTATGTAAACTACACTAATCATAATATTATTGTCACTTACGTTTTTCAATTTTTTTTAAAGTTTATGTAAGTAATCAGATTAAGGAATTCATTTGTTTTGTTAATAACATTTTTCTTTTTCAGTGCTGGACAGCTTTCTCTACTGCCAAATGATACTCAGACACTAGTATATGCTTCCATTATATCTTTTAATCCCATAGAATTTACTGCTATTGTTTCTCAGAAGAGGCTAGACTTTCTTCATGCATTTTGTTGGTTCTCAAAGTTTATGTTATTTTGTCTATAGTTATCTAGTTACACAGTTTATTTTATGTTGTGTAGCTAATAGTTAAGTACCTATTAAACTAAATGTAACTTCGTTAATTTAAAACGAATTTTTGATAATATGGCAAGGACACAATGTGAGCTGCCACATTCCACTGCAGCTGTGATTGATTAGGGTTAATAAAATACGTGTAGTATTTATTAATTGTTGGTCCAATCTAATTGCACCGTAAGTAGGTGTAGTGAAATATAGTTCGGAACATATATCTAAATTTAAATGTATACAAAAAGCCTAAACAGCAGAAAGACAATATAAGCTTTCGTAAATAATAAGTGACGAAATTTTTCATCATTCCTAAATAACTGTAGAATAGATTATTGTGTGTAGTTGCTGTTTATCATAGGTGTAGTGTATTCAATGAAATTAAACTGTTGAAATATTCTTACCATGTGTGTCTTACCAAACACATTAAAAATTATAAAAGAACATAATTGTTTTACCAGTAATATACAGTTAGAACAATTATGTTATTTTATATTCTTTAAATGTGTACACTATTAGTTATTATTAATTTAAACTGTATGGCAAAGCGTAAGTGTATGAATAATACTGGCAGTAGCAATCTCATGTCATGATGACACTGATCTATATTTACATGAGTCATTGATCTTAATTCATAACCAGTATTATACTGAAATCTCAACAGTTCTATAGTAAAATAGTTAATTAACTATAGACTTCCAAAGATAAAAGCGAATGATTATTAGATGTTAACGATTGTCACATTGTGACTGTAGTTGTTAGAGTATTATATATGTAGGTATTCCCCACCGAATGTATTAGGTAGCTTTATGAAACAAAGTAAGTGTATTTATCTTTAAGTAAGTTAAAATTTCAAGATCCTACTATATCTGTGATTATTTTTAAATTTTTGCCTTTTGTCTTGTCATCTTTTATTTTTTTGTACAAGTAAGTAAGCTACGTTTTGTATAATTTGGTAAAGGTTTTATGTTGGAATAATTACTAGTCATCAAAATTATTTAAAATGTTTTTCTAGAATTTATTATTTACTCAAATGCATTTGTATGTGGCTTTAGGTGTGGTTAGTAAATAATATGAATTGATAGGAATATTCGTATTCTTTCATAAAAACTGTTTGAATAAGATACTACATAATGGTGCTACCGCATTTTTCCAGTGTCGATAAACAAACTTTGTTGCAATTCTAAATTCCCATACGATAATTTCGATAAACAGTGTAGACGTCATTGTGGAGGTAAAAAACAGAAAGTCATACATTTTTAAGTATATTTTTAATCTGTGAGTTGTCTTTCCAAAAATATAATGCATACGCAGCTATCAACAGGCTACTGTTACAAGTGCACTTCCATCACGCGACAACAAATTGTACGCAGCGTCACCGCACGCGCTCGGTGACTGCAATACACTTATAGTATGACTCATAATTGTAAATGTTTGGGACGAACTATTATATGCCAGTTATTGACTTTTTATTGCATATAACAAAGTTCTATATTAAATAAATACGGCGTCTCAATAGCTTGTTACAAACGCGTGCAGCTTGCGTTCATTACACACAAAGTATAGTCCAGCGCACGCGCCGCAACAGAAACCAGAGGCGCGCGCCACGGGCCCATAGCTTGCGGGTTACATCTTACAGAAAACACACACGATTCTAATTTGAATTAATCAATATTATCCATTCCTTAAATGCCTTTTGCAATAGAATAATAAGTTTTTATTTAAGACAAAGACAATATTAATTAATCAAATTCTTACATATTGTATTATAAAAAAGAAAAAAGACGCCTAATACATGTACTGGTAAATTACGAACGAATGTCACAAAACAGCATTACGGCCAAGCATTACAAAAATATGTACATACGTATTATCTTAAAATTTACCCTGTAATTTTACAAAAACAAAATATTTTATTCCAATACAATATGCAAAGGCCGAATCTATGTATTATTATTGTTTGAAGGAAGCAGTCAATTTAAGATGAAGTTAAAGTAAGGCATTGTAAATGGCTGAAACAATTACTAGAGTAATGAATGCAAACGGAAACTTGACTCCCTCTTTTTTACTGCTTTACTTCATACGTTACAATTTTGTTACAATAAAAGCGGCTATACAGAAACGATGACATTGTGTTTTAATTTAGTAATATATTTGCTGCGTCCATAAAATACCGCGCAATACACCAAAGGTCGTGTTCGTCGGCATGGCTATCGATGGCACAAAATATATCTCTTAGACAACCATTATCTCTATACTCTGAAGATAATAAGATTAAAATTTCTTTACGCTATTGCTATTAGTAAGAAAATACTATATTTTAATTATTAATGGCACTTCTAAAAGTTTGTATCTGTTACGTTGATTTAATGTTGTGATGGACAGTTGTTAACAATCGCTTTGTTAGCCAAGAGCGCAGACACGCCGAGTCGCCACTTGCAGCTTACTGTACTCAATATGTCACATTTGTACGTCAGGTGTCTGGGCCCTTAGTACTTCCAACCTAGAATGATCAGCACCTCAAGGATCAAGTATCCTGGCCCTAGCCTAGCTTACACCATAATATTTGAATAGGGTTCAAACACGAAATACCTACATTTTAGCTCACTTGATAGAAAATTTTATTTTAATTCGCGATGTTCGGTTATTTCAAAATATAATGAAGGGAGATTCGTATTGGATAGTGAAATACAGTCGCTCTGTTGCTTTGACTACCCACCGCCAGAGGCGCTGATCATTTTCACACATGAATTAGCTAACTAACGTGTTAGTGTTAAATATGTTTTTACCTTAAACTATATAGGGGTACTTCCCAAAACAATGTACGTTTTAGTGAAAAAACCACACGTACATGACTATGTAATTCGAAAAATGCATAACCATTGTAATAAAACTATGAATCACGAGAAAGTATTGGTTTCAAACCCTATTCAAGCATGTGTGTATGAACCAACCAGTATTTTAAATCTATTTCATTATAAATTCATTCTCACAACCTGCTACCGAATTCATAATGTACAATGAGTCTATAGTCTAACATTACATACGTATACTATAATACAATTTGCGAGATAAATTGAGATCTAACACATAAGGAACTAAATTCGTATTCCGAGACATACAAACGCGCAACGAAAATAAACCGCTCCTACTTACTTCCTTAATCACAAATCATTAGGAGAAAAATCCAGTTACAATTTTAAACCTATCTAATTTACAAAATATTGTCATGAAAATAGCATTATGCTTTACGAGAACGACTGAGTATACCTACTTAATATATAATATTTTTTTAGTGTGAGCACCAAAAATAAACAGTATAAATAGTATTTCGGGAAACTTAAGATACCTAATCTATTGCGTCGATATATTCGCACTACAACTGCTTTGATTCAATTAAGAAATCGTCCAATATTGCAAAGTAATCAAAAGGAGAAAAAAATCACAGACTACCCTCTGTATATGCCATGTTTTTTATTAGTCCATACAAAACAAATTGCTAATTATTTATCTTTCATCCAACAACACAACACCAATCTGCATTGATCGACACTTAATTTGTTCCCCTACTCGAGTTTCGCTTAATCTTTATGACTATTAACACATTTTGGCAACACAAAACATCCAACAATATCCTAGCGCGGCCACACACGTATCTAAGGCATATTCCCCGGGTAACACATGGCGCCCTGCCCGGGTACTCAACACCACATTGCTTAACAAAGTCGAACCTAACAGCCTAACCAGATTATTCATTAATATAAAGCCGGCTGACCGATACACTCGCAGCCTAGTAACAACAGCGACGGCCAGCGCCGTCAGATATGTCTCATCTTAAAGTACAAATACACGATCGACCAAACCAGCGGGTCTATCGGCTAAAAAAATATTAATATATGGGCTTCATTTGACATTTGAAGCCCATATTTTGTCCTTAAATGTCAAATGAAGCCCATGTACATATTCATATTTTATAGCTGATAGGATAGCCGGTGTGCGAGCCATGGCATCGACCGAACCCACAAAAATAATATTGTCTGGAGTACTGCTCGCCACACGAACGAAAGCGCGCTGCGGTCAGAGCATGCTCGATCGTCTATCAGCACTCGTTACACCTACTGCGCTACGCAACAACCTACATTTACACTACAGCTAGGAGGCCGACACCTCCTGCGTTTTCTCCTACATTCTCTAGTTAATGAATGGTCCACGGACACGAAACGCTGACTCTTCCCACACTCATTAGCTTGAACCGTTAAATCCAAATTCCACGTGCTTTCGAGCCGTACATCAAATAATTAAATGCTGTACTAGCTTTTTTCAAAATTTACTTGGATCACACTGCTGATTTTGGCATTTTCAAGGAATTTTATTTTCACAAACAATTTGTGGTGAAATTTTGGCATCTTTTTGTTGAAAAGCACTTGAGTCATATAGTATTCATAACATCATGAGTTATTAAATAAAGTGTTATAATAGTTCAAAAACACAAAAGCGAGCATTGAGAAGCGAGAAGAGTACTGTTTAAAAGGAGTGAGAATCTTGTAGAATTTAAACTCGTTTCGGTATGCTAGATGAGAGAGCCCGTACTATTTAGATTTCTAAAACTTCTTTATAATTGCTGTAACCCTTACGCTTTCAATCACAAGCATGAATACAACAACATACAATTTTCCATTTCGTGACTCTTACTTCTGTGCAATAAAAGTCACCTACTAAGAAAAGCGTACATAAAGTCGCATTCCGTCGGACGTTCGCAAATAAGCATTAACCACGCGTACGAACCTCGTGTGAAATGTACATAACAAACCGTCCGCTGCGGACGCGCTACGGCCAGCCGCGTCCGCGTCCATCCGCCGGTAGGTAGATGCACGTACCGAGCCGCAGCTAGAAGTTCTGCTGGCGCTTGCGCTTGAGGTGGATGACGTCGAGTATGGGCTGGCGCTTGTGCGTGTAGCGCGCGCGCAGCAGGTCTATCTCGGCCTCCATCTCGGCGTCCAGCCGCGACACGCGCGCCTCCAGCTCGCCCACCGGCAGGCACGACAGCTGCAACCACACCCCGCATGTAAGGCACGGCTCCATAACAACCACCATTCTATTCGCTCTCCAAAATACCACTATCGTCATCGTCAGCCTATCGCAGTCCGCTGCTGGACATTGGCCTCTCCCAAGGCGCGCCACTGAACCCGGTCTTCGGGAAAATATAACTCCGTGTATACCGGTTATCCGACATACTTAGAACAAAGGCCTGTATAACCAGATCTCATCTAACGCACGAAAAATGTGATATTCGATACAAAATCACGACGTGAATCGTTTTTTTATAATACCACTTATGATGGCTAAAACCTGGTGATCGCACCTCTACTAGGTATGCATCAGCACAGCTGTGCCACAGTGGAAAACACACTTTTTGACTATGCCAGGAATTAGTCGAAATTAGTCGCCAAGTAACAGAATTAGTCGGTCTCGCGTTTAACAGATACAAGGGGTTTTTTTGTGGCACAACTGTACTGACGTCAGTGCATCTGTATCTCGATAATGGAACCACGTAGCGAAGATCTGTTTGCATGGAAAATTAGAGGCAAAGTTACAGAATTAGTCGGTCTCGCGTTTAAAAGGGTTATTTGTGGCACACGCGTCAGCGCAGCTGTGCTACCTGTATCTCGAGAATGGCACTACGTAGCGATAATCTGATTGCATAGCGAATAGTTCAAATAGTTCAATAATTAGTCGAACATCATATAAAAATTCAAAATCAGTTGAAGCCCCGTTTTAGAGAAAAAAAAGGCATTCTATTTTTTGTGAATAGTCTTGGAGCCAGGGGGCCATAATGCGAGCAGTATGGTTATATTTAATTATTTTGGGTACTTGTCTATTATTAACCCCTCAAGCCCCATATTTGGCAGCACCTAAAAACTTGCTATTCCGTCAGACCCCAAGGCCATATATGGCCGCGCTCTCCACTTGACGTTGTACCGTGTTTTGATACACTTAGAGACTACTTTAGTATAAACAAGTTTGATTATTTCGGTTCTGTGGTACATTTTATGCATCTTGAACGCAAAATTTAACATGAACTTTGCGTAACGTTCGATTGTTTTTTTTCCCATTTCCGCTTTAAACTCCCGCCAAATCGCACCTGCTGTCAAAATTTTTAGACATTTCGATGACTGAGAGGTTAACCCGTGGCGCGCCAGCCACCCTAAAGCATTAAATGCTTTACGTGTCAGGCATTTTGCGATACATCACTTTTTTATTTTTTGATTAGGGAAAAATATTTATTGCGTAATAACTATACGAGATTTTCGCGTGAATGAGGTGTCATTCTTTTCTGTATGAGTTTTTGTACGTAGTTAACTACTTAGAATGAACAATAATCACTTATTTGTAGTGGCACTGGAACGGTTTTCTTTTGTTTTCAATATTTCATAAAGGTAACCTTTGGATTTACTGTTTGTTATAATAATTAACAAACGACACACAACACAATTGACATAATAACTTTTTAGTTAACATTACTATGCACCGGTCACATGAATCATAAACACTTTGGCACTAAACTTCACTCACAAAACAATTTTTAACTTAGGAACCAAAATAAATAACCGCCGCCATAACGTGGCCGGCCCGCGTAAATAGTGACCTAAAAGTATATTATGTCTAACTGTAAATAAAAAAAGGTTACTGATGAAATAATCTACAAATTGATTAATGTTTATAATCACTTTTATCAAAAAAATCAAAATATGAAGAAAATTACAGCACTTTATAACACACAACGTTAGCTGTAGTTGTTAGCAAAATCAAAATATCATAATTATACTTCTAGCTCTTCGTTTAATCTAAATTGCCACTATATCACACAACTATTGCATTGTACAAAAACTGTATTAAGTTTCCAGTAAATATAGATAAGAATCATACGAAAACTTATATTTTACGTCGAGAAAACATCATGTAAACAAATCACAACAACACAACTTTGTACTAACATGGCTGACGTCCGTCCATAACTTCACACACTTTTTAAAAAAAAATTTCGATAATGTTTTGTTCGGTCCGAATCCTACTATGTTAATTTCTTCTATACGGACCATAGAAAATTCACAGACAGCTAAAACTTGTATACTACGGCTCGGATCGGCTAAAATAAAACAACCAATCTGAGCCAAGTCTGTTGTACACCGGTAAGTACAAGAGACACGCATGCCTCTCAACTATTTTGTACACCGCTAAGTACATATGACGCTCGAGGGGTTAAAAGTATAAAAATTTATTATAACAGTAAGTGAAAGAATAGTAAATAATTTCAATCAGGTTTATATTATTTCTCGATTAGTTTCTGATTTACTGGATGTGTTTTGTATGACAACATTAGTTATTTATCTGCTCTCCTAGTCTATGTAAGTACGTACATTCGCGTACAACTGTGTTTTAAATTTGAATGTACAACTTTAATGAGTGCATGCAAGGTAAATATAAACAATGAAATCATCATTATCATCATCAGCCTTTCGCGGTGAAATAAAAGAAGTAGGTAATAATAAAAAAAAAATTATTAACATTAATAAATAAATTATAAATAAAAGTATGTAAAACATTTCTTGAGATCAACTTCTACTACTGATTATTTGGGTAATTTTTTAATTGTGTTCCCAACTTCCCACACATGCTGGAAAATGAAAACTGACAACACTGTTAAGAATAGGAAATTGCCATGATCTTCTTTGCTAACCATTTAGATTTAACTGCTTTAAGACAGTAAATAAGAAAGAAAGTTATTACGTTATTCAGTTCTTCCCTGATCTCATAATTACTCATAATTTTTAACCTGTTCATTATTTCAAAGTAAAGAAGAATACCGTTCGAAGAAATCCGTTTATTTCATTACACTTTAGATCGCGACTGTAATTAAAAAAATGCCTTAAGTATATCTAGAAAAGTAAAGAATATTACGATCTGATTTTTCGTATGATGCATCGACTAATTATAGTCTAATTCTCTATGATGCAATTAGATCTTCGCTACGTGGTTCCATTCACGAGATACAGGTGGCACAGCTGCGCTGACGCGTCAGTACAGCTGTGCCACAAAAAACCTTTTATAATTTTTAAACGCGAGACCGACTAATTTCGACTTATTCCTGGCATAGTCAAAAAGTCTGTTTTCCACTGTGGTACAGCTGTGCTGACGCACGCCTCTGCTAGTAATTTAGTCGAGTAGATTGATTCGCTACTTTACTTATTAAAAACGAATTTTAAAATAATCATACTGGCGAAGCAATGTACTCCTACTACGACTAAATTACTCGCCTCAACAAACACACAGTTAATAAGCGCTTGTTGCCGACCCTGAGGTGAGGGTACATATCGACCAATCTGATTCATGCACAACAATAATACGAGAGTTGAAATTGTTTGAGAAAATCATAAAAAAGTTATGTACCTACGCCTGGCGTACTCACCATGGAATTCTGTTATTTCAAGAATGCCAAAAAACTGTACCCAAATAGTACCAAATAGTGCCCAAAGAAAATAAATAGTACCCTTATGGTTCAAAAGTTATAGACATAGTTTGGTGAGGAAGCCAGGCGCAGGTTACGCCTAGCGTACTCACCTCAGTTTGGGAAATCTGAGTAAGCTACAACTATAATTAGTATGTCAAAAAACTGTATCTAAATAGTTCCCAATAGTGCCCAAAGGAAATAAATAGTACCTTTATAGTTAAAAAGTTATAGACATAGTTTGGTGAGGAAGCCAGGCGTAGGTTACGCCTAGCGTACTCACCTCAGTTTGGGAAATCTGAGTAAGCTACAACTATAATTAGTATGTCAAAAAACTGTATCTAAATAGTACCCGATAGTGCCCAAAGGAAATAAATAGTACCTTTATAGTTAAAAAGTTATAGACATAGTTTGGTGAGGAAGCCAGGCGTAGGTTCTACGCCTAGCATACTCACCTCGTTGCGCGAAAACAGAACCCATTTCTATCTGAATAAATGGTACCGGAAATAGTACCCTCTAAGAGTGTAATTGTTATGTGACTTTTACACTAGAAAGTCATTAAATTTGATAGCAAACTTCTACATACCAATATTACGTGCGGTACAGTCGCGCACAGTGACTGGTAAAATATTATTTTTATTACCAAATGAATTGTGATTGGAATAACTATGTAATTCACTAATAGTTATTATTCGTCAGAAAAATAGTAGTTGTTTCGTTTATAACTATATAAAACACATTCTACCTTATAGCCTGTTTATTAACAATTTCACTTTCATTTACTGTGCTAACTAACGTAACTCTCAAGAAAAAAAATTTTGCCGAAAAATATCTTCCGAATACAACTGAAAACCGACCGAAGTTACCCCAACGCACCTTACGCGACACAGTTAAACACTTTATCATCATAATCATCATTGGCCTTTGCGTCTATTGCAGACGATTTATGAAAAGTCCGATGCGAGAGCGACATGTTCTACCGCAGGCCTGACAATAGAAGTTTGCGACAGATGGGACTGAGTCGCCTTGACGTTGTCTCTTTCTCTTGTCAGCGAGTGCCGCGAACTAGGCCCTTTAAACACTTTATACAGTCCAGAAAACTAAGATTATGATTTAATTTGTTATTCTACGATTAATAAAAAACAATAACGTATTTCTGTAGGTAAGGTAAGTATACATAATATACTGAACTGAGTAGGTACCTACCTACCTTGAAAGATCAACTGCAAATCGACATGAACATAAAATGCTATTACAGGTGAAATATACATATATACATAGGTACTTACTCATTTAAAGATCACTTTCACATCACAATGAAACAAAATTCACAAGTTTTCTCCATTAATTATTTAACAAATTAACTATTCGCAAACCTTTGCGCTGGCAAGGCAAAGTAAACAACTAAAAAAAATCGATTCCCGAAAACTATGCGTTCCCACCGCGGCATCAAGCAAATTGTTGTGTATTGTAATATTGATCTTTAGCACTTTCATAATACAGGTCAGTTTGTAAGTAATTAAAGTAAGAAGTGTGATAAACGCTATCTATTGTAACTTGTTTATACTAAGATGCATCCCTTTCGCGCATCGATAAGTTGCACTATGACCAACAAAAGTAACAGATTCTTGTCGCACAATATTGAACTTTCAATTTCAGACATAAGATAAATAGTTCCCTATATAGAAGGTGCTCTTTACTTTATGAAATCCGGCAAAAATACGATAGTAATATTTTGGAAAACATGGATCTTATTTATAAGAAAAATAATTATAACCAATTAATAACTGATATTAAACTACCTCGTTACGCATATACACCTATTAATTTCAACAAAACTAAAAGTAATATATAGTAGGTACATAATATGTAATAATATTAAAATTATTATGAGTTCGCCTGTACCTCATGTCAATGTATGTAGAAGTTTGCTATCAAATTTAATGACTTTCTAGTGTAAAAGTCAAATAACAATTACACTCTTAGAGGGTACTATTTCCGGTACTATTTATTGAGAAAGAAATGAGAGCCATTGTAGGTTCTGTTTTCGCGCAACGAGGTGAGTACGCTAGGCGTAGTACCTACGCCTAGCGTACTTACCAAACTATGTCTATAACTTTTTAACTATGTATAAAGGTACTATTTATTTCCTTTGGGCACTATTTGGTACTATTTGGGTACAGTTTTTTGGCATTCTTGAAATAACAGAATTCCATGGTGAGTACGCCAGGCGTAGGTACACAAAAAGTTTATTCTTCAGTGTCAGCCATACACAACCCTGCTGGGCCGGGACCTTCCCGTATAGGTTTACCTCTTAATTAATACTCGGCTAATGGAGTTATCATTACTATCTTGAACATTGTGCAATATTGCTTAATCATTATTCAATGGACACACAACACAAAAAGCATAAAGCGTTAAAGGTAGCATACAGCCGAGCCACTTGGAAAAATAAAGCGGTGAAGAGTTAGGATACCGACAAACGGTCTTGCACGGGGCCTTGGATTTAAATATACAGTATTGAAATGTGCAAGGGACCATTCTATTTTGTAGAATCTTTATTAACACTTATTAATTAACGATCATGATTGAGTAATTATTTAATGATAGAACGCGAACAAATTATTTTACCTAAAACAAAACTGTTGACAGTGGATTTTAAGCATTTAAGGAAACATTGAAAAAATTATCCTTTAACTTTGGTTTTGACATCATGGCGTTTTATAGACAGTGACCAGACTTTTATCCTCTATTGCGGCACTTTTGGAGTTATTGCTATTAAAAACAGTATTAGTCACAAAGTACTCTAGTCAGCTTCAGATAGTTTAATCAGTTTTACTACGCATTTCACTATGTAAAAATCAGTATAATAATATGCAACAAACAAAATCAAAATTCACAAGGACATTATGGGATATTTATTAATTTTACGAGAATATGGCTCTAATAACGCCATCACAAAGAACGCGATAAGTTTATAGCCCACGCTGTTAGTGCACGCGCGGGCGCGACTTACGGGCGGCGGCTATGCGGCTAGTGTGGCGGCTGTGGCTAGTGTGGCTGCTGTGGCTAGTGCGGCTAGAGCGGCAGGAGCGCGACGACGTGCAGTTGACTTACGAATTCAAAGTTGCCTTCTTCCACCAGCGCGCGCACCAGCGTGCCGCCGCCTTCCGTGCTGCAAACACCAAGGCAAGGTTTGAACTAACAAAGTAGGTACATAACAGAAACGTCAATTAAATCTATCGATACATTAATAAGTTTCCGATCTTATCATAGTGCTGGAAGGTGCTAGGAGTGCTGCATCATTACCATATTAAAACATGCAAACAATATTATTTTATAAATAAAATAAAAATAATTTATTTTCTCTCACATGTTTAGGTACTTACATAATATTTGATTTAACAATATAAACCATCTTATACAATATGTTACCAGCCAAAATGTGAGAGACTGGTGCCCGAGATAGGTTTCTTTAAAAGAAACCCGTATTACTGGTCACCAGGGTGCTCATCCCCTAGGTTAATTCTATACATTTAAATAGTTTATATAGGTTATATAAAATCCAAATACAAGTACAACATAAGAAAATGTTATAAGGATATGTGTTTTTGTGCAATAAAACTAAAGTGTATATAACTATACTATGTTAAAAATTAGATTTGTGGACGTAATAATGATTCCGTTTGTAAATAGTCTAGACTTTTTAGCCATTTCGTAATGGTTTTCTTACAAGCTGACCTAGTGAGAGGATAAATGGACAATATATCGTAAACTTATTGTAAATGAAGGGGCCTAGAAAACAAAAGAACTGTTGGGCATGATGGGATTGGAAAGGTTGAGCTTGGTACACTTTGCCTTGTCTGCGTTTATCTTTCTTGAGACCGGGTTGATAGGGTGTTATGGAATGTTGTTTTCAGGTTATTTGTAAGAGGAATAACTGTCTAACGGTAAGAACATCCCATTTTGTGTACAGAGTTGTTGTAGGAAAACGGAAAGATAGGCCCGCACTCACCTTCAATACTGCTCTCTGAGCCCTCTCCAACTGGATTAGGTTGGTTTTGGATGTGCCACCCCAAGAGGTAATACAGTAGTTCAAAGTTGACTGACAGAGGGCAAAATAGACCATCCGGACGGTCCCTCGATTGGCTGCGTGTCTAAGAGTCTTGAAGATAAATATAAGCTTCCTAAGTCGAGTAGTGAGGATCTGTATGTGTGGTCTAAAAGATTAGGTTTGTTCCAAGACTATACCTAGATACTTAATTGTCTCAACCCTTTCTAAGGTGGGGCAAGAACAATTTAAGGATAACGGCAAACACGAGTGAACAGTAATGGAGAGAGCCGGTGGGGGAAGAAGGTGCGTTTTATGCGCAAATTTTATGTATTTGGTTTTAGAGATGTTAAGGGTCAGGATGTTATTCTGAAGCCAGTCGGTAACTGAGTTAAGGCCCCGTTGAGCTCTGTAATATACCTCTTCCCAGCTATCCCCACTAAAGAATAAGGCTGTATCGTCTGCGAAGGTAAGAATTGTCCCGTTGTTGAGTTTAAGATTTGAGATGAGTTTGAGTTTGAGATGCAGTAACCTCGTTATTGGATCAAAATGCTTGCTGCCTTGCCATCTTTCTCGACTTAGCTAAAGCATTCGACACGGTTTCGTTCCAAATCCTACTAAAAAAATTGGAATGCATGGGTGTTCGGGGTCTGGCACTCGACTGGTTCAGCTCTTATCTCAGAGGTCGCTACCAATGTGTTAGAATTGGATCAGATGTGAGCGAGCCCCTTCCAGTTGAATACGGGGTGCCCCAGGGTAGCATACTCGGTCCAATACTATTTCTAGCGTACATTAATGACATCCTAAATCTACCTATACAAAAAGCTGACCTGATATGCTACGCGGACGACACGGTCATATTGTTTCGTGACTCATCTTGGAAAACCGTTTTTGAGACAGCGAATGAAGGTATTCTGATTATTTCTGACTGGCTTGATAAAAATCTTTTAACTTTAAACTCAAATAAAACTAAATACTTAACCTTTTATAAAACAAGCGCATCCAAACCGCAAGTTATACCTAAACTTACTATACACTCATGTACTAATACTGGCGACTCCAGTTGTCACACCTTATGTAACTGTCCATCTATTAAACAAGAGCAATCGTTTAAATATTTAGGTGTGATTCTGGATGAGAATTTTTCTTTTAGGCAACATATATCAGCTCTGGCTGGTAAAATCAGGAAAACTATTTACATAATGAAGTCGTTGCGGAACTCTGCATGTAAAAAGACTCTCATCATGGTCTATAATGCTATCTGCCAATCATGTTTGCTTTACTGTATATCGGCTTGGGGCGGCGTAGCCAAAACTACTTTGATTGAGTTAGAAAGAGCACAGCGAGCAGTACTCAAGGTGATGTTAAGAAAGCCTTTCAGATTTTCCACAGATGACCTGTACAGGGAGTGTGATCTTCTTAGAGTGAGACAACTTTATATCACAAAGGTAGCCTTAACAGTACATAAAAGAATAATTAATTCTCCTGAATTTCCCTGTTTGGTTGCAAGACGTACCTTTAAAATTAATCTCCCTCCCGTACGTACATGTTTTGCTAGACGTTTTCCACCTTATTCCCACATGTACGTATATAATAAAATAGTGAGACAAGTAATAGATGTAAAACAGCTGACGGCAAATCAATTAAAACGTTCCCTTAACATTTGGTTGAAGAGTCTCAACTATGAAGAAATTGAAAGATTACTAATGGCCTGCCATTAATACGACAAACACACACACATTCACACACGCACACACACACACACACACACACTCACAAACATGGCTCCTCAATAAATACATTCATATATTAATATTAGATTACGTAATTAAATTTTTTTATTTTTTATTTCAACTTTTTGTAAAGGTATTTGAGTCTAGTTTCGAACCAGCCGGTAACTGTGGCTTTGAAATTGTAATGGCTCCTGCGGGTCAGGCCTAGAGTCTAGTGCAGCGGCCGCTGTTAAATTCATAAAGGTTTCCCTATGCATTTGATTTATATATATTTTAACATTAGTTCATACCTGTTAGCATTTACATTAAGGATTTCTATGTATCTGGAACCCATTTCTTTTATGGTAATAAAGATTATTATTATTATTATTATTATTAGATTACAGAGACCATTTATGAAAATTAAAAACAGGGTTGGCCCGTTAATACTGCCTTGCGGTATTCCAAAGGTAAGTGGTACCTCATCACTAGTTATATTGTCTATCCTGACTCTCTGTCGCCTATTGGTGAGGTAATCTGTAAACAATTTAAGTGGAGTACCTCTTACCCTGGATAGAGACTGTGTCAAAAGCTTTAGCGAGATCGAGGAATATTGTTAGGCATTTCTTCCTCTTATCCAGGTTGGAAATTATCAGGTTGGTGACGTCGTGCACTGCGTCATTAGTCGATTTACGAGGGCGGAAGCCATATTGTTGTGGTGAGAGAAGGCTGTTCGATTCTAGGAAGTTCATTAATTGTCTGTTCATCAACCGTTCTAGTGTTTTTGATATTGTAGGAAGAATTGCAATTGGCCTAAAATTATTAACACAGTTTCTATCCCCCCCTTTGTGAATGGGCTTTAGTAATGCAGTTTTAAAGGCACGAGGGAAGACTCCAGAGGTTATAGCCAAATTGCACACATGGGTTATAGGCTCGGCAACCCTACAACTAAACTTCTTAATTATATTGCTAGATATTTGATCTGAACCTACAGCGCAGTTATTTTTTAACCCACCACACCACACACCACATTTAACACAGCTGTACCTCGGCTGCGTTAGTAGGAAGAATAACTAATTAATTTGTTGGGGAGACACCTTGAAAAGTGTGGGGAGAAGAAAGAGTGTTCGAGGAAGCAATACATTTTTCGGCGAGCTCTTTCCCAATATTGGCAAAAAAGAATTTATAGCATTTAAGCTTTTTTGCGGATCTGTTGGGGATATTAGACAAGAAGAATGGTCAGGGGTCTTTTTTATACTTGTGATATTTTTAATGACTTCCCACATTTTTCTATTATGATTCAGATGACTAGACTGTCCAGTAAGCTAGCATGATACGATGATAATAGTAGGATAATTGCAGTAGCAGAACGATTCAAATCTTGTCGGGCGGCGTGTGGTTACCTGTCGGGCGGCGTGTGGTTACCTGTCGGGCGGCGTGTGGTTACCTGTCGGGCAGTGTGTGGTTACCTGTCGGGCGGCGTGTGGTTACCTGTCGGGCAGTGTGTGGTTACCTGTCGGGCGGCGTGTGGTTACCTGTCGGGCGGCGTGTGGTTACCTGTCGGGCGGCGTGTGGTTACCTGTCGGGCGGCGTGTGGTTACCTGTCGGGCGGCGTGTGGTTACCTGTCGGGCGGCGTGTGGTTACCTGTCGGGCGGCGTGTGGTTACCTGTCGGGCGGCGTGTGGTTACCTGTCGGGCGGCGTGTGGTTACCTGTCGGGCGGCGTGTGGTTACCTGTCGGGCGGCGTGGGGTTACCTGTCGGGCGGCGTGTGGTTACCTGTCGGGCAGTGTGTGGTTACCTGTCGGGCGGCGTGTGGTTACCTGTCGGGCAGTGTGTGGTTACCTGTCGGGCGGCGTGTGGTTACCTGTCGGGCGGCGTGTGGTTACCTGTCGGGCGGCGTGTGGTTACCTGTCGGGCGGCGTGTGGTTACCTGTCGGGCGGCGTGTGGTTACCTGTCGGGCGGCGTGTGGTTACCTGTCGGGCGGCGTGTGGTTACCTGTCGGGCGGCGTGGGGTTACCTGTCGGGCGGCGTGTGGTTACCTGTCGGGCAGTGTGTGGTTACCTGTCGGGCGGCGTGTGGTTACCTGTCGGGCAGTGTGTGGTTACCTGTCGGGCGGCGTGTGGTTACCTGTCGGGCGGCGTGTGGTTACCTGTCGGGCGGCGTGTGGTTACCTGTCGGGCGGCGTGTGGTTACCTGTCGGGCGGCGTGTGGTTACCTGTCGGGCGGCGTGTGGTTACCTGTCGGGCGGCGTGTGGTTACCTGTCGGGCGGCGTGTGGTTACCTGTCGGGCGGCGTGGGGTTACCTGTCGGGCGGCGGCGGCGGCGGCGGCGCGGGCGGCTTGTGGTTGGCGTCCTTCTTGTCGAAGTGCTCCAGGAACAGCGGCCGGTACCGCGGCCGGCTGCTGTCTAGCGGATCCGTGTCGTGGCCTGGACAAGCAAACACAGCGCTCAAATATACGCGGAATAGGTAGTCAACACAACTCTGCCAACATGCAGTGACGTAAACTAAACAAGTTCTTATTCATCACTCTATAATGTAACCGATCACCGACCATTTGTAATTGAGATAATCCATTTTGCAACCTTCGTAAAACTTTTTATATTTTTTCATTATCTTACAGGTTTTAATGTTAGTAATTCATATAGTCCATCCAGTTCTTGTCTATATTTATTCATAAACTTACAAAACGTTATGATTTCGATCGGTAGCTCGCCCTTAGTTAATTTTAATCCTACTAATATTATAAACGCGAAAGTTTGTAAAAATGAATGGACATTTGTTACTCTTTCACGTAAAAACTACTAAATGGATTTGGATGAAATTCGGCATACAGTTAGTTTATAAACTGGAATAACACATAGGCTACTTTTTATCCCGATATTCCCACGAGGAACGTATGGATAGATGTTTGTTACTCTTTCATGTAAAAACTACTGAATGGATTTGGATGAAATTCGGCATACAGATAGTTTATAACCTGGATTAACACATATGATACTTTTTATCTAGATATTCCCAGGGGAACGGGAACCACGTAGGTGAACCGCGAGCGGCCGCTAGTTTGTATTAAAAACAAGCTGCTCTCCTGTAAAGTAACATTGATGCAGCGGCCGCACTCACGCTTCATGGTGGCGAGGTCCCCGTCGGGCTCGTTGATGACCATGGTGCCGAGGTCCGCGGCCAGCTCGGGCGGCTCGGGCTCGCGCGCCGGCACCAGCGTGCCGTCCGTGCGCTGCTTCATCGTCTCGTCGTCGTAGCCCTCGCCCTGAACATATGCATACATTTTTTTTTATTTTTTGTTTAAAGGGGCTTTTGTACAAAACTACATGTCAGCCCCATCGTAGAAACGAATATACATGTTACAATCGTTAACTTATTCTCTAACTGCCGAATACTTTGTACTGCGAACATCAACAACGCTGCTTCGGATGTAAAGTCCGAAAGGATGCTGTAGAATACACCGACATCTAGCTGGTTGACTTCAGATTAGCAACCGAGTCCTCTCGCAAATCTCGATTCCTAGCACACTCAACTAACAAAATGTTGGACATCTTAATTTTTTACACAGCGTGCAATTAGGCGAACTATAATCATGAATATTATCCCCGAGGGGTTAGTCAGAGACAAGGCAATGAGGGCAGCAAAAGCACTCCTCTACTACAGTCCACTGCAAGTAGCGACTGCACATGTGCTCAGCGTGACAGGTGGTGAGCCCATCGCCGCTCTATGCTGTTGGTATGTGCAGTCATTATTTCGTTAGTCGCCTTTTAAGACACCCAAGGGAAGAGAGGGGGTAGTGTTTTTCCACCGCTACTAAACACAACCGATCGTTTTTTTTTTTATTCTACGACGGGTAAACGATTAGCCTTCATCTCACCTGATGGTAAGTGACGATAAGGCCGAAGGTGGAAGCGCGCAAACCCGGAATCCTCAACCACTGAGGAACTGGCTACCTTATGTCTAAACTGTCGGAATACAACAATGCTATGAGAGTCGTTCAATGGTTAGATCATCGATCACAGACCGAGAGGCAGCAGTCGGGTGAGGAGTACATTATTGTATTCGATTTAGTAGATTATAAAAATCTTATCTAAATTTGACGAAGATGCTGATAAATCGATCTACGGCTCGCCTGATGAAAACGACGAACGCGCGCCACCTAAAGCTTAAACTTTTATGCCTTAGTTTAGCATAATCATAAAAGAACGAAGCTTACGAAATGTAAAAAATAACCGGTGTCACTTTATTGCAGTAATTAATACTATATATACTATATATATATAATTAATACTATATAATACTATACAGGGTTAATTTTGGACCCCCCGCCAAAAGTAAATAAAGGGTTAAAAAAAAGTAATAATTAAATATTTGACCAAAAATTAATGAATGTTTTATTTTTATATATTAAAATTTTTTTCTGCTTTTCAAATCCTATATTTGTAGATGCGTGCGCTCATTCTCGCGGTCAAAGCGACGGCGCGCCGTCATTAGCGCACGAGGTGAATAAGAGCATACGCTTTGATAAATAGGCGGCCGCGCGCTAGCTGACAATAATTCTAATTTTTAAGGAATACTTGAGATAAATATGTAAAAAAAAATGTTTTATTATTTCATTATTTGTACTGCTGCTATAGAATAGTCGGGTCCGACATGAGCCGTGTGTCACGGCAAGCTCTCAGGCGCGCGTACCGGGCGGCGCGCGGCGGCGCGGCAGGCGTGCGTCTCGCGGATCTCGCGCGCCTCCGCGATCATGGCGCTCAGGATGCTCGGGTGCTTGGCGTTGCCTGGGGGCGGCACAATCATTATTTCAATATATTGCAATTGCACAATCATTATTAAAATTGCAAACCGCAATATCGTGAAAACCACTGGCACTCAGGGCCCTGATTCTGTATCGCAATCTATAGATTCCACACCTAAACCTTACCGCGCACAAACGTCAAACGCATACGTTTTTGGGAAGATATCGTAACTTTTTAAGGAATTAACGTGGTTTTGAAACAAGGAATCGTTACAGAATAAGGGCCCAGAACATTGGCAAGTTATAAAAAATATGCGCTTAATCGTGCTTATGTTCGGATGCTTGGCGTTGTCTGCACCCACTCTCTCGATTTTCTGCCACCCAACATTAGGAACACATCCGGAAGATTCCGCACTTAACGGTACTTCGATTATTACATGAAACTTGTTTCAAGTATAATTAGCATTATTTAATAATGAACATCAAAATAGTTGATTTACCTAATGCCAATAATTTTGATTCGTAACATCTACCTACTGTAGTGTGAAGTAATAGAAAAATACAAAAGTATTACATAAGTAATTTTAAAATAATCATAAAAGCATAATAAAACAAAGTGAAAAAAAGGCTCAATAAATAAATAAAGGAGATTAATAAATAAATCACACCTATAAACTCGTGGTTGAGCAGGAACTCGGCGGTGGCGCGCTCCTCGGGCGCCTTGATGAGGCACTGGCTCACGAAGTCGATGAACTCCGGCGACCACTGGTCCGGCTCTCTGCACCCAACACAAGGTAAGGTCACGAACTTAACCACCAAACCACGACGAAACGACATTTATTATTAACAATACTTAATTTAAAATTTCCCTCCTCATGTGATGTTGTCCATGTGGGAAATGGGACGTTTATAGGCTGATGATAATGATGATGATGAATTTAAAATTTCCGTCTCCCTGTGACCACGAACCAAAAGGGTTCGAAACGCCAAAATAACAATCTAAAATGTAGTAGTAAATAAACGCGAGTTTCATTCTTAAAAGTTGTTTTAATTTAATATTAAACAATTTAAAAAAACGACACTTCTTTTAAAAGGATGGGAGGATGAGAAGGATTTCTTCTCTTCCGACTCTTCCGACGCTTCCTTACTATTTATTTACCCCCCTAAGTGTTAGTCAGAGACTAGGCAAGGAAGACCTTAAAATCAGTCCTCTGCCATAGACCACGTTGAAACGTGGAAATATAACAACTGCACATGTGCTCAGCGTGACAGGTGGTGAGCCCATAAAAAAGTAATACTGCTTATGTACCCACTGACCTGAAGGATGGCGGCGGCTTGGTGGGGATCATGAATATGGCACGCATGGGGTGGATGTCGCCGTAGGGCGGCTTGCCCTCGGCCATCTCGAGCGCCGTGATGCCGAGCGACCAGATGTCCGCCACGCAGTCGTAGCCGATCTCCTGGATCACCTCGGGCGCCATCCAGAACGGGGTGCCGATCACCGTGTTTCGCTTCGCCATCGTGTCCTGGATACCACAAGTAATTTGAAAAATGTTTCCCGTCTGCACCTTTGTGACATACTTTATCAGATGCAATACCAACTATGCTATGGTAGGCCGACCTGGTATGTCAGAAAGTCAGTCTCGTGGTTTTTTTCCAGAATAGAATACTTAAACAGGTTCAGCCGATTAATAGTATCCTGCGAAAGGGGCAGAGGCTCTTTGCCGCACACAACAGCAGATAGACTAACCGTGAGCTGCCCCGCCACGCCGAAGTCCGCGAGCTTGGCGTGGCCCTCGGTGTTGAGCAGGATGTTGCCCGCCTTGATGTCGCGGTGGATTTTCCGGCGCCGGTGGAGGTACTCGAGCCCCTTCAGCGTATCGCACAAAATGGTTGCGATCTCGTCCTCCGAGAGGGTCTTCTTCCGTAGCCTCATTATGTCGGATACAGACCCCGCGCCGCAGTATTCCATAACGATCTGTGGACCGCCAATTGAAACAAACTTTAAGGAGAGGGTGGGTGGGCCACTAGAAATTGTTATAAAGGGATTAGTATTTAGTACAGTGGCGGAATGAAAAGGTTGAACAATTAAGGAAAACGGTGCATTAAAAAACAAATTAATCACGTTTTGTTACTTGCTCATGATGTAATATATTTTTATTGGAATTTATTGCTCGTGATACCTTATCTCATGAGGGAAAGTGTGTCTCATCCAAAGAGTGGACCTTGACTTGTGTATCATTATCGTAAATGACATAAGAAGGGTCTACTTCCAATTAGGTATACTACACCGTCATCGAAATAGTAAAACAGTTTCTCATAATGCATTAGACAGCGTTATTCAACCTTTCCATTCCTCGACTGTACATGAAGCAATTCCTTACCCAGGCCATGGTCTGCTGCACGTGTCACCTGTTAGCAAGCCCCCAACTCACCCAGAGGTCGGTGTTCTTGAAATAGCTGCCGTAGTACTTGACCACGTAGGGGCTGTCGCACTGCTGCATGATGGAGATCTCCTTGATGATCTCCTGCAGGTCCGTGTCCACCGGCACCTGCTTGATGGCCAGCACTTGCCCGCTCTCCTTGTGGAGGGCCTGTTGGTGGTGCAAGCGTCTGCTATTATAACCCATCACCTTAGTTGGGCCAGAGCGTGGTGAGCTGTGGCCGAATCTCTCAATGTGCTGCTGTCCATGTGGGAAAACTTGCGCTCAGCAGTGGAACGTTTACAGGATGATCGTGACAATGATGATGAACGAAATCTCTCTCAAATGTGTATTTCTATCACTGATATTTCTTAAGGGCATGGCAAGGCAGCCTCTAATTGAAACGACACTTAGTTGAGGTCCATATTATGTTCTACCTAATAATTGCTTGTATTTGTGTTTGTCTTGATGGTTATTCTTAAATAAATAAATAACTAAATACCCTTTAGTATTCAAAGTTATGGAATGGCACCTTGCAACGAAATTACTATTGGTAAAGCGTACGGTCCGCCTAAAAGTAAGCGATTACAGTTGGTATGCAACATCATAATGATGGGCGATGACTCTTAATGCCTTAATTATTATATATTTTCCTTGGATCTCATACCCTTTAAACGGGAACACAGGTAGTAACCTATGTTAGTTAACCTAATGTATCCAATGACTGCCATCAAATCTACAAACCTACATCAGATAAACCCACACCCGCAATCCATGCATCAGTATTACGCAAGGCCACATTGAATCATAATCATATTAATCATACAGCACACGTATTCATTCGACCCCGTAACAAAGTATGGCGGGGGTTCTAACGCACACATCACGCGAGCGGTGCGCGGAGCGACAGTCGGGGCGACCCCCCCAAGCGGGGTCGCCCCGACTCGAGACTAGTTTTTTTTTTCTATAAAGTCATAGTGACTGCATCCTGCCTGATGGTAAAGCTCGCCACTGATGATCAGTTTTGCGCGTCAGTCCAGGCGTAAAACTGTAGCGTCACTCCAAATGGTTTTACGCCAAACAGATTACCCCATTCACTGGCGTCACGCCGGCTCGTCAGTCTCGACCGGCCGGTACAATCAATTTTAAACTTTAGTGTTTGGCTCTAAGGATCAATATTCATTGGAGAAGTTCGAACTGACGCGAAACAATCAATTTTAATCTTTATTGTATGGTGCTAAGGATCAATATATTCATTGGAGAAATTTGAACTGACTCGATTGGAGTGACGATCACACCCTCACGGTCAGTTTGGCGCAACGCGCCGGCTTTACGTGTCGCGCCGTCAGTTAAAACTCTGGAGTGACGATTCGACATTCACGATCAAATTTTGGACTTACGTCAGTTCAACTGATGGGAAAAACTGATCGTCAGTGGCCACCTTAAGCAGCCGATGCAGTCCAAAATAATGAGAGCGCTCCCCACCGTGGAATAAGCACGATAACGAGCGCACCCATTCATGACGGATTACTGGATTACCCATAAAACACCACTTGTACTAAGAAATCAAATTAAGATAAGGGACGGTTCTTCTAGCAAAAATATAACATTGATGTGATATCAAGGAGGCTTTTGGTATGAAAGTTTAGGTGTTTGAACACTATAGAATAGTGGGAGTTCTTCATGCATTTCCTTATAGTCATACCATCAAACAGTGATAATAAATAAGTTAATAATTATTATATTAGATTCAGCAATTGAGCCCAACCGAACAAAAGGCTCGATATACGATTCAATGTAAAGGCCCGCCTGCAGCCCCGGCCTGGTCGCGGGGCGCCCTGCTATTTATTTTTAAGCAAAGGGGGAGGCTGTATTCGTTGAATGGGCTAGACAGCTATTCAATACTGGCTACATACATTCCCACTTATTTTTCCCTTTACTCTCATTAATGATCATTGACAAACAAACTGTACTCAATGTTATAAACCAACTTGTTTGAATGAGCTATATGTAGATAGGTGAATGATAATCGCTACTCTTCAAACAAGTGAAGTTAATATTCCGAGTTGTAATAAAGCCAATAGCGCCCAACTAGCTCGGGGGTAAGCTGAGTACGCATAAGATGACAAAAGTAATGGTTGCAAATGATACCTTATATACGCTGCCATAAGAGCCTTCGCCGAGCTTGCAGATGATGTCGAACACCTCCTCGGGCTGCCGTGTGAGGCTCTCCTCGGAAAGCTTCTTCAGCTCACTGGAACCACGAGCGACAGACATTACTTATAACGTGTGTGAAGATATTTTGCAAACTTTCTTGGAACCGTTTCCACCGCACAATATACCTATTAATCAGAAGGTTGGATTTATACACATCAACCGGCAGTAGGTAAGTACTTATCTATGTCCCCTCACTACTATCACTATTGTAAAGATAAGTACTTATTTTTTGTTTGTTTGTCTGTAGAGACGAATATCTACAACTACTAAAACGACTCTAAACCGCTTTTTACTAAAAGAATCTAATCCAGTGCCATAATGGCATACACTGTGTTCCCAGGTGGCACGCGATTTTTGATTGACGGATAGAATTTCACGCGCCCAAGGCAGCGGGCGGAATCTAATCATTTTGTGATATTTATTAATTGAGGACTTACATTAATTAAAGACTCAAAAATTACTAGTGGAAAAGAGCTTAACTTTATAGTTGTATAAATATTCTTAAAAACACATTGCGATTTTATTAAGGAAATATTTTGTCAGAAACTCGGGTTACTTATCGCTTCTTAATTACATATACAAATACAATTGAGTTACGATCTTTCAAATAAACTTCATACATGTCGAGTTTTACTAAACAGATTCAGTTAAAGTAAATTTACGATCAATTCGGTTAAGAAGCATCATAAAGATGCTTTTTTATGTGCGCAATAAAGTGTATTTATTTAAGATAAAGTATGTACCGATAAATTACGTGCTCGCTGATCAAAATGTGAAAGATGCAAAGGAATATCGATCATTCACCTTAATGATTTAAAGTTGAATTCTTTTTCACGTATAAACCAGCCAGCCGGCTAGCTCCCACGACCCACTGTTATCAGTGCGACACGCGGACGAACGATCGCCATGAGTATGAGTTCAACAAACACGAGTCAGTCGTGTCAGCGACCCTTTATCGCGATCGCTGGTAGCACCCCCTAACCTATTTAGGCGGCAGGAATGTTAAAGAGCAGCGGTTCTAAGAATGCCTATTTGATGTGTTATTTAAAAATTCATAATAGTCCTGGGAGCGTTGCCTCACATGCACGGATAAATTACATTGTCGATCCAATTTGTAGTTGCCCAGCAAAACAGTAGCAAGTGGGTAAGTAAGCAGAGGCCAAGCTTTGGACCACGCAGTTTAGTTTCCATAAGTTTAAAGTCAACATTAACCGCATCTGTGGTCTAGTGGCTAAGCAACCGGTTTCAGGCCCAGAGGTCCCGGGTTCGATTCCCAGCGGGGGTACATCTTTGTGTGCTCGGTTTGGTTAGTGGTAGGGCTGTTAAGTCCGCCTGGCTAGCTACCACCAAGTTATCTAAGTCTGTCGCCATAACAACTTTGTTTATAGAATTGTTGTGTTACGAAAGTTTGAAATGAGACAGCCAGTTCCTCAGTAGTTGAGGATTCCGGGTGAAGCGCGCTTCCACCTTCGGCCTTATCGTCACTTACCATCAGGTGAAATGAAGGCCAAGCGCTTACCCGTAGCCGATTAAATTAAAAAAAATTAAAAGCTGAAGCTACGGTCTGTAAATCCGTCCAGAAAGCTTATTTAAGTTTACGTCAGTACCCTAACCGAACTAAATTTTCACGGAAGTAATTCGTTGAAGGGTACCACCACCAGCAATTCCGTGGTATTGCTCACCTTAGGACCGACACAGAAAGGCGTAAGTTTCTGCTGGTTAGTCATCATAAAAGTACCGTAACCACAAAGCCAGTGCGAAAAATACAAAAGTTCTCAAATGATTCACCTCAACTTCTTTCAAACCGGAAACCGAGCATGGTTCACCCAAATGAAATGACATGTTGATTGAGTTACACATGTTTTTACCTCAGTTTTTATCAGCAGCCTATAAACGCCCCATTGGCACTGCTTTCCCACACGAACACATACATTTTCACTAGACTTCCAAGCCAACGCTGGCCCAATGATAGATTTAATATAAGCAATGGACCGAGTATTGGTCTAGGTATTGCTTTGTACGGTCAGTGGCGGTGGCGACTGACATTTACCGTGCACCACTTACCGTGTGGTATCGGTAACGTGACATGCCGCCCCGTGATAAATAGAGCGCAAGGTATCTGGAATTGCACACGGCTATCAGTGTGTGACACGAACGAACGCCGATATGTGGTCTGTGCTTACAAATTATAATTAACTAGCGGCCGCTCGCGGTTTCACCCGCGTGGTTCCCGTTCCCGTGGGAATATTAGGATAAAAAGTATCCTATGTGTTAATCCAGGGTGTCAGCTAACTCCATGCCAAATTTTAATAAAATCGCTCCAACCGTTTAGACGTGAAGAAGTAACAAACATACACACTCACAAACTTTCGCCTTTATAATATTAGTGTGATTATTAACCCAGCTTTAATCTAGCCTGTCTTTAGTCTTCGATCTTTATTCATGCAACTATACCAGCATCTTTGTAAGGGGTCGTCCATTCATCACGTGATGCTTGAAAGGGGGGGAGGGGGTTCGGCAAAAATCACGAAATATCACAAGGGGAGGGGGGGGTTTGTAGTAAGATATCACGTGAAACGCGCGATTTCTAAACCAAATGCGGTGCATGTGTAGTGCAATGAGTGTGACCTTGACTAGACATTTTTATGATGGTCCTTAATTCTGTTATATACCTGTACTTATTAAAAGATAATATTTAAAAATTTTAAGTTATTTTTGTAGGTACTTAAGTACTAAAAAATACACGTGATTTTGGGTGGGGGGAGGATAGGGTTAGTTATATCTCACCACGTATCACGAAGGGGGAGGGGGGTTTTAAAAATGCTAATAAAACATCACGTGATTAATGGACTAAGGTGTTTCTTTTTGACATATTTTTTATAATTTATTTTTTGTTTATATCATACTATCAAGTTTTAAAGTTATCCCCTTCGATCAAAAATGATCGAAGAATATCCCCATAAAAATAATTCAACGTCCGATAATGTAGACCTTTAATAATGTTACAGCAATGTTGTGTGAGTACCAAATACATAATAACATATATACATACAATCGCGACTATTATGTCCGAAGGGTTAGTCAGAGACTAGGCAATAAGGACAGCAAATGCAGTCCTCTACCATAGTCCACTTTAGCGACTGCACATGTGCTCAGCGTGACAGGTGGTGAGCCCATCGCAGCTCTATGCTGTTGGATGTATGTGCATTCTTTAGTCCGTCAGTCGCCTTTAAGTAGGTGGAGGAGGTGGTAGTATTCTTTCACCGCTACGCGACAAGGTTATTAAAAAAATGGTTTAAAAAAATAAAGGAATTGATTTATTAAACTTATTTTAGGCTCAGTTATTGCTCTTAAAGCAGATGATGGTCGGTTTTATGATGCTTTGCCGACAGTTTTAATAACCAACCATAATAAAACTAGACGAAAGCTTTTCTAATGTCTGACGATATACCGTCGCGTCGTTATGTCAATTATAATTATGAGTCTCAAGAGGTCTCAATGGTTAGAAATATACGTACAACAATGAGCATAGCATAGCATCCACTTGATATTTCTATAGATCCAGCAGTTGTTAACTTGATAATAATAACCATGATATCTAACTTAAGAGGGCTCTAATATCGACATTTCTTTATACCACACCCTTAACAATCATTTCACCTGATGTGTGATGTGATAAAAAGGTCCTCAACTACTGAAGAAAAGGCTAAGTAGAATTGATATGTCCATAGAAGAAGATGAGACTCAGCCCGGCGGACTTATAGCAAGTTCTACTTACTGCTCCAATAAGCTACCAACATAAGTCTGCAACCGGTAATCTATAACCACTTAGCTTAAATTAAGCGTTTTGAATCGTCTAAATTTTTTTTTTATATGGATGGATGGATAGGCACAGGAACCCACCCACCCACCCCACCCATTCAGGAAGTCTTTTAGCTGTGGAGAAGAACGGGCACAACAAACTCCACAGCTTTATAATAATATAGAGGTAACGACATTTACAAAACAATATGTCGTTACCAAATTATACAGTCAATAGTCATAAAACAATTATATAAAATAAAAGATAAAAACAAAAGTGAATCTACAAGTTTTACTCGGGCACTATGAACGCATTAGAACAATGAACCTATGCGAAACTAGAGGAATGTTAATTCCATGCATTTTTGTCATTGATGTAATCGCTTACAGTGTAATAGCCCTTTTCTAAAAGTCTGTCCTTAACATGTGTCTTAAATTTGTCAAAGGGCAAAATTATAACATCGTTCGGGATTTTATTGTAAATTATGACACTTTGTCCCATAAATGATCCATAAACTTTCTGAAGTCGAAATTTAGGAATTACAAGTTTATACTTATTTCTAGTATTTAGTTTGTGTATATCGCAATTTTTTTTTTAAATGAGTAATGTTTTGACGCACGTAAACAATACAGTTATAAATAAATTGTGATGCAACTGTAAGAATATTTATTTCTTTAAACAGCTCCTTAAGGGAGTCGCGTGATCCTAGGTTATATATGGACCTTATTGCTCTTTTCTATAAAATGAAAATGGTTTCTATATCTGCTGCTTTACCCCAAAGTAGTATACCATAGGACATAACACTGTGAAAGTAACTAAAATAGACTAATCGAGCAGTTTCCACGTCTGTAAAATGCCTAATTTTCCTAACAGCGTAAGCAGCTGAACTAAGTCTCCCCGCAAGGGTGCTAATATGAGGGTACCACTGTATTTTTGAATCTAAGGTAATACCTAAGAAAACTGTTGAATCAACAAGGTCCAACAGTTCACCATTCAGTTTAATTTTATTTCCTATAATATTCTTTACGTTAGGTAGAGTAAAATTTATACATTTGGTTTTCTTCGCGTTTAATTGAAGATTATTAGTAGTAAACCAATTCAACACATCTGTTAGGGCACTGTTGATGTCATCAAAACTATTTTTATTTCGATCAGTCTTAAATATCAAAGATGTATCGTCAGCAAACAAAACAATATTGCAAAAGTTTTCCGCATAAAATGGTAAATCATTAATATAAATTAAGAATAAAAATGGACCTAGTATTGACCCTTGTGGGACCCCCATTAGCACAGAAGATCCGGATGATATGGATCCGTTCACGCTAACTTTTTGGATTCTGCCGCTAAGATATGATTGAATCAATTTCAAGGCATCAGAGTGCACTCCATAGTGTTTTAGCTTTATTAAAAGGGTGTTGTATTCAACGCAATCAAAAGCCTTGGAGAGATCACAAAACACTCCAAAAGCATTCTGCGATCCCTCCCAAGCCTCAAATATGTGTTTTAGCAGAGCTACACCAGCATCAGTAGTAGACCTTCCCTTGGTAAAACCATACTGTTCACTGTGAAAAAGGTGGTTTATAGCGAAGTGGGAGCCGAGTTGATCTAAAATAAGTTTTTCAAAAACTTTACTAAGAGTAGGTAAAATCGAAATAGGCCTGAAATTGCTCGGGTCATCTTTACAACCCGATTTGAAAAGTGGCAGAACTTTGCTATGCTTCATGAGATCTGAGAAAACTCCTTCGTCAACACAGCTATTGAATATGACTACAAGAAAAGGCGCAATGGACTCGATAATATTATTAATAATTTTTGTTCGAAATATCCCACAAATCACAAGTGTTTTTTATTTTTAAAGATTTAAAGGATTTAAGTACGTCTTTACAGTTCACGTGTTTAAATTTGAACACTTCATTACACATGGGTACATACTTTTTTAGCAGAATTCCTGCATTACTTGGTGAAGAGTTGAGTAACATAGTTGTGGCAATTGGTATATTTGTAAAAAACTGTTCAAAAGCATCAGCAACTTTATTGTCTTCACTTAAAAAGCTATTGCCTATTCTTAAAGAAAACTTAGTATCACGTGGCTTTATTTTACCATTTTCGCGGTTTATGCAGTTCCATGTTGCCTTTATTTTGTTATCAGACTTTTTAATTTTTTCACTAATAAATAATGACTTGGCACATGCACAAGCCTTCCTAAAAGTTTTCGAATACTTTTTGATATACTCTAGAAAACTTGGACTATTATTATATTTTTTCTGCTCATATAAGTCATACAACTTAGCCCTACTTTTATGCAAACCAGCTGTAGCCCAATCCCTAAATTTCATTGAAATATTAGTTTTAAACTTTTTAATAGAGAAAGTTTAATTAAATTCACCGTTTATAAGATCAAAAAAATGCTTGTAAAGAGCATCTGGATTTTCCTGTATAAATGGTAAACATGCAAGTTTAGCAGTTATGTTATGCTTGAAAATTTTAACCCGTTTCTCTGTCACTGGCCTACAAGATATTTCTTCTGAGTTAAAGTGTCCATATTCAGTAAAAGCAATTTTTTGCCCACAGTGATCTGAAGATAAATTAGTTAGTATGAACTTAGACTCAGGAGCAAAGTTACAAAAAAAATTGTCTAAGCAGGTTGCAGTGGTTGCTGTAATTCTAGTCGGTTCTCTAAATTGGTAATCCAAATCAAATGATTTAAACAACGAGATTAATCTTACACTAGTTGAATGACTGTCTAATAAATTTACATTGAAATCCCCACAAATTACTATTTTCTTTTTAGATTTAAAAATCTTCTTAATTACATCTTCCATAGTGGCTTCAAAGACACTAAAATTACCAGAAGGAGGTCGATATACAAAAAAACAATTATAAATTTCTCTAACTCGACACATGACAGCTCAATAACGCGTTCAATAGAAAGGGAAACTACATCCTTTCGTTCCGTAATCTTATGTTTACTGTAATTAACAAATATTAAGGATCCGCCGCGAATTGCATTTGCTCTAGTAAAAGCACTGGAAAGCTGAAAGTTTTTAATATTAAAAATTAACTGATAATCTTTAAGCCAGTGCTCAGTTATACATAAAATGTTTATATCTTCATGTAATAAAAAAAAGTTCAATTTCTAACTCTTTGCCGGCCAGGCCCTGCATGTTTTGATGAACTATTTTAATTTGGATAGGGCTGGCTTTTGTCTTACCTCTTAGTTTAAACTAGAGGTTGTGCAAGACTTATCAACTAAATTTACATTAGTAGAAATACTAACAGTGCGATAATTTTGTGTCGACATTTTTATACTACTTATAACTGTGTCTTTTAAATTATATGCTAGCAATGATGCTATCTGTAGCCTGTCTTTGTATATTAAATACATAGAATCACAAGATCTTAATATATTAGAATTAAAAAACCTCTGTTTCTAAGATAAATCCGGTAGATAGACCGGTTTCATGAGTTTCGTAAAGACATAATAAGGTGCTGAACTAAGTCCAAACGGTAGGCACTAAAATTCATACGTATTACTTTTATCCCAAAAATTTGAACCTTAAATACTTTTTGTAGTTTTCATCATTAGGAACTAAAAAAAAAATACGCGTCTTTGATATCAACATTGGCCATATAACTGTCTTGGAACAATAATTTGCTTGCTGTCCGTATGTCCTCCATTTTAAAGTGGTATGAGGCGACAGCTTTATTCTATGATTTTAGGTTCAAGATAAATCTGGAAGATCCATCACTTTTAGGTGTTAAGAATATGGGAGAAATAAATTGGTCTTTGACATCCTCTCATATGCATATTACTCCTGACTGGCACAAGTCCGATATAGCTGTGATTAATTTACTTTATTTCAGCCGAAGAAAAGTTAGGAGTGATAGGTTCAGTAGCTTGCTTTACAGTATTATTAAATGGTATTTTGTAACCCGTAACGTACTGTCAGACTACCGGGTCATTTGCGATTGAACACCATGTGTCAACAAAAAAAAAAATTATACGACCAGCGTGTAAGGTTACCTTGGTTGTTATTTACGCAACATCGGTCTGTATGACGGTCTCACTGCTGTCGTGGTGTGATAGCGGGCGGACGTCGGTGCTTGCGCTGATCGCCTCGGAGGTGGATACGGGAATCTTTGCTTGCTCCCACCCGGCCTGGCAACCCATGAACTTGTTGCTTGGATGGGTCTTGCCACTTTCCCTGCTGGGCGACGTAGTTCTTAGTGAAGTTGACGGTCCAATGTTGTTAGTATTCCGTATTTGCAAACCAGATTTTTCAGCGGCCTTAGCAGCTTCTATCTTTTCTCCCAAATTTTCTCCAAAAGAGTGTGCGTCTCTTTTAACATCTTGTGTCATTGACAAGAATTTTTTATCAAGAGTAGGCAGGTAGTGTAAGCATTTTTCTATTCATGGTATTTTCATAATGTAAATGCAGCATAATTTGGCCAACTTCAAACAGGTATCAAAGTTGTTGCTCACAGTTCTTTTTTATTATCTTTGTTCATACCATCTATGAGGATTTCCCTAGCGTTTAGAGACCTCTTCTGGTATTTTGGGTCCCAATGGTACCTCCTTCACTTTAGAAACTCCAAGAACGTCAAGAAAATCCGACGATATTGGATTTACAACTGGCAACTCCTCTGCTGCGCTTGGATTATTACGGCTAGGTATCGCTAACGTCCTGGATGGTCTGGGTAAGATCCGGACTGTGTACTTGTGCTACGGTCATGACAGATCGTAAGTCTTTTTCAATATTAGATTTATATACGTCCGTTATTTACGGTTCTTTATTGAAATCGGAGTCACTAAGCCTTGTGGTAGGCGAGAGGCCTCGCGCAAACGAAGTCATTTGAAAGGAATGATCAAATAATAGAATTGCCGTAATCGCGTCACAGCATAGGGTAGGTAGGTACCCGTAATATCGATCGTAATCGCGTCACGATACTAGATTTCATATTAGCACTGACCGTAATCACGTCACAGTACTACATAAGGGTAGGTACCCGTAATATCGATCGTAATCGCGTCACGATACTAGATTTCATATTAGCACTGACCGTAAACACGTCACGGTACTACATAAGGGTAGGTACCCGTAATATCGATCGTAATCGCGTCACGATACTAGATTTCATATTAGCACTGACCGTAATCCGAAAAAACCGAAAAAACGCTCCAATAAAAAGATTAGTAAAAAAATAAAATAGAATGTAGGTAACTACTGCCTCGCGCAAACAAAGAGTCGTTTGGAAGGAATGACCGAAGAATAGAATTACCGTAATCGCGTCACAGCATAGGGTAGGTACCCCTAATATCGATCGTAATCTCGTCACGATACTAGATTTCATACTAGCACTGACCGTAGTCACTTCACGGTACTACTTATGTGTTTTTTACTTTTTATTATTATTTAAAAAAGCTAAACGTCCTTTGTATTCTTGAAAATCGATAAATAGTGAAAAAGCCAAAAAATGTGGGTAACCACAAAGGCACTAGCGAAAGTCTTAATCGAAATTAAGAAGGAAACGTACTATGAAATATATTTCAATAACGTTTCTACTTTGAATGTCTCACTAAGAGGTTCTGAGTTGTATATTCGCTAACGAATCACATAGTTTTTAAAAAAATCGTTTGTCTTTGTAATTTAATCATAACATCGACAAAATGTAATATTTAAAACACTGACTGACCTGATTTACTTGGCGATCGTCGTTTACGCAGTTTTTTCACATGCGTATATAATGATTATCCATGCTTCCTTTTGCACATAGTTTTTTGCTACACAAAACACTTTTAGGGTAACGATGTGCGGATGCCCGAACACGAAAAGCGAATGACGATGACAGCGCGGGTGACAAACTCGTGCACTCGGCTGGTATTCACTAGATGGCGCCTGTGTCTATACTATGGGTAACGTTTTATGTTTTATTTAATAAAATTTCTTTTAGATAGCTCTTAAAATGTGTTGGATGCCTGGTAGAATCTAACAACATTGGATCCATTGAAGAGTGGACTACCTTTTGAATATAAATCTCGAGGATGCAACGTCGAAGTACAATAGCTATTGGAATAGTGCGTAGCTCGCTTTTTGTAAATTTTGCTTAACTTTTTAATTAAACTTAAACTTTTTAAAAATTGCAGAGAAAGATTTTCATAAAGTGCGCGAAGGCACTTTTTGAGCTCATCGATAGAACTACTGTTCTAAACAAGTGAAACAAAAAATTAAAATGTTATCTCTTTTATAGTCAAATAGTGCGTAGCGGCCTCGGAATTTTTAGATATCATTGATTTTATATAGGGAAAAAATATTATTCTAAACCAAAAATCTTCGAAAATCGCTATAAGTTAACTGTGAGTATCTCCTATCTACGATAATATTATTGAGCAAAATTTATACCACAGTAATTGTTACTTCATAAGGAATAAAGATTTCATAATGAATTTATTATCCTATTTCGATAAAAACGATAAATACAACTGCAAAATTACTACAAAATGCGATGCGCCGGCCGTCCGAATTCAACTTATGCTCACAGAATGGAGATTTGTAATATTATGCACAAATTTATTATCCTATTTCGATAAAAACGATAAATACAACTGCAAAATTACTACAAAAACCGAAAATGGGCATTTTACGCAAAAATCACATTCGAGATGTAATAGGCCTCATAAGAAGTATTTAAAAGCTTGTAATGTGAACACTTTTCTCACTAAACATAATTATAATAACCTAAGTTCAGTAACAAACATACACAAACAAAAAGCTCAAACAATATCGTAACGCATTATATTATTAAAATGATTAGTAATTCCCACAACCATTTTTCCCAAAAACTACAGACAGACTCGGAAACCATATGTAGCTTTATAATATTGTTATAGATAGATGGTACGTGACTACGTGAACATGATACATACGGGTACGGAGGTAGTTTACGGTACGATCTCAAATGTCGTTACAAATATATTATAAAATATTTACGTCCTTTGTTCCATTGTCAATAGATAAAACAATAACAAGTCAATGGGAACCTGCGGAAGACAAAGATCCGATTTGGCATGAGGAAAACATGCGCCGGCGACCGACAACAAAGTTCAATATTATATTTAATGCTTGTACGAAGACAGAACATTTACAAGTAAAGTAGTATACGTGTAGCTATGGATTTTTTATTTAAAATAGGTTTGTATAATATAATTTCCGTCCGGATCGACAACGACGAATCTGTGGCAGTGTTTTTAGAAATACTTTGCTGTAGAACTAATATGGCATTAACAGTGTAATTGGATTTATCGACGGCGAGAAACTTATGGTTTCTCAAGTAGTATTAACTCTTAAAGATTCACCTTGAAGTGAAAAAAGAAGACAAATGAGGTGAGCATAATTACATTTCGACTGTGATTTTCGCGTAAAATGGCCAATTTTGGCGTTCTTGATCTCAGAAACAAAAATACGTTAACAAGTTTACAATTTTGACTTATTGAATAGCGTATAATATTGGAATAGTGCGTAGCGGCCTCGCTTTTTGTAAATTTTGCTTAACTTTTTAATTAAACCCAAAATTGCAGAGAAATATTTTCATAAAATGCGCGAAAGCACTTTTTTGGCCTTATCGATTGTACACTGTTCTAAACAAATTTAAAAAAAAAATAGAATGCTATCTCTTAGATAATCGTATAGTGCGTAGCGGCCTCGGAATTTTTAGATATCATTGATTTTATTTAGAAAAAAACTTTGAAAATCGCTTTAAGTTAACTGTGAATTTCTCCTATCTACGATAATATTATTGAGCAAAATTTATACCAGAATAATTGATACTTCATGAGGAATAAAGATTATATAAAGAATTTATTATCCTATTTCGATAAAAACGCGATGAAAAATGCGATGCGCCGGCCGTCCGAACTCAGCTTATTCTCGCTGAGTGGAGATTTGTAATATTAAGCATGAATTTATTATCCTATTTCGATAAAAACGATAAATACAACTACAAATTACTACAAAATGCGAAAATGGGTATTTTACCCAAAAATCACATTCGATATCGTTTTTATCGAAATAGAATAATAAATTTATTATAAAATCTTTTATTTCATGAAGTAACAATTATTCTGGTATAAATTTTGCTCAATAATATTATCGTAGATAGGAGAAATTCACAGTTAACTTAAAGCGATTTTCGAAGTTTTATGGTTAAGAATAAGATTTATTCTATACTTACACCCTTAACTTTTATTCGTTTTAATGAAATTAAGGGTGAGTTCTACCCATGAAAGTGAACAACATTCCCCAAGAAACCTATACATGTGCAAAAATGACAAAAAAAAATCGACCTCCCATACAAAACTGTCCGATCAGCTGACGACAATATTATGGGAGGTCGAAATTTTTTTTGTCATTTTTGCACATAGGTTTCTTGGGGAACGTTATTCAGTTTCATGGGTAGAACTCACCATTAATTTCATTAAAACGAATAAAAATGAAAGGTGTATAAAATCAGTGATATCTAAAAATTCCGAGGCCGCTACGAACTAAATGATTATTAGGAGATAACATTCTATTTTTTTTATTTCATTTGTTTGGAACAGTAGTCAAACCTAGAAGCTCAAAAAAGTGCTTTCGTGCATTTTATGAAAATCTTTCTCTGCAGTTTTAGGTTTAATTAAAAAGTTAAACAAAATTTACAAAAAGCTAGGCCGCTACGAACTATGCCAATAGTATTCTACACTATTCAATAAGTCAAAATTGTTAATGTATTTTTTTTTCTGAGATCAAGAACGCAAAAATTGGCTTTACGCAAAAATCACAGTCGAGATATAATAGTCCTCTTAAGACTGGAACCTTGGCTCGTTGCCTTTGGTTGATTGTGATGATAGAGGGACAATAATGCAGTCAAAGACGTAGCTTAAAGATATCTAACCTGTTCAGTTCAAAGTTTGAAGATTTTTGAAGATCTATTTAGGTAGTGCTGATCAGATTAGGCAACAACAGAGTTTGAGGAACAAAAATCTTGTTTGTTTATTCTTAACTGCTAACATACAGTAAAAAAAGACGGACTTAATAGAATAACAATTGTTATTCTATGCAAGACTGGACATTTTGAATTTTAATTTGTATTATTTATTGTTAATTTTAATTTTGTTTTATATTAAGTACCTATTCATTTCTTAAAATAGTTGGATATATTATAATAATGCATGACGACTGAAATGTTTGCATATCGCTAAAGCGGTAAAACATGCATGAACTTTACACTATCATGTTATCAAAAACAAAAACAGTACCATGTTTTTTGCGAATAAACAAATTCTATTATATTCTATTCTAATAAGGCAGCCTGCCAGTCAATAATAAAATTAATGCAAAATAAATAAAATAATAATGAATATGCACAGCTTGGCCTGCTATAAATATGGAGATCTTGGTATACACGTATAGCGAAACGAAAGTCATGATACATTGCAGATTGAATGGAAACACAACTTTCGTAGGAATGACAAATCCAAACTAAAATAAAGTTGTAACTAAAATAAACTAGGTATAATACGCTACAGCAACGCAGTAGAAACAGACGGCATAGAATAGCGCACGTGCTGTAACTACAATTTCTATGAATGTAACCAATTAGAAGGACACACGACAAAAATAAATTTTGCAGCGATGTCTGTCATTTCAGTGTAAATGAGAAAGACCAAAAATGTCACTAAAATGTGGTAATAACAGCGCTTTCAGGACGCACCCTTTTGGTTGGTCGTCGGCGTTGGCAGCCATCCTCTCAGCGCGACGTCTTTTACAGGTGTTGCAGTTGAGGGTGGGCGCTCCCCCCTCCCACACGCCACTCTTCCAAAACACCAGGCGACCTTCACTATCCATGGGGATCTAACATTGTCGCCTCGAATTCACAAACCTCAGAGCTCACACTTATTCAATTATTGGAACAGATTCATTCACTATTTTTATTTTAAACTCGAAAGTAGTGTTGTTCTATAAAGTATTAAAAATCCACATAAGTTACAAATCTTAATTATCACAAAAATATATACGGGCAAAACTCACACAATAACAAAAGATTCGTTTTAAAAGCTTTCAATAGGCTACGCTTAAATACGCTTTCTAAGTTTATGTAATCTTGAACTTTTAATAGAGTTTCAAAGTCACACAAAGCAAAAAAATTACGTAATCAAGTCTCCTAGTCATCCAAAATGAAAAACTAAAGTTCGTTCCCGAAATAACCTCATATCCTTTGCGGGTTATTATAACCGGTCGGGCAGCGGCGCGTGCGTCCCACTCTGCGCTTCCCACAACACTGTCTTTGATCTCAGCTCAAACCCTCAAGTTCAGCTTTCATTACATTCTACGACATACCTACCTAGGTGTCTGTAAATACGGATGAACGAGAAACATTCTGGCAAAGGCAACGAGACCAACTTTTAACAAAAAACTGGATATCGTAGAGGAACAAATGGAACAGGAAACTGTTTATTGTTTACAAAGTTTCCGGGAAGATTGAATATTTAATTTCTGAGTAGTTTTTCCTTATAAAATAAATAGGTACATTGTGATATGAGTTTTGCTCTACTAGGGTGACGAGTTGACGATTGTACAAGTAACGAAATTACATCGCAACATATTAAGTTTTTTAATGCGTCCGTGTGCCGTGAGCGCAGGGCAACGCAGCGTGGGCTCTAGATAAATAAAACCGCGTGTTGGTCCGTCTATAAATAATACACGGATCCTATGAGCTACATCTACACTGATGTGACCTTTTCATTACTATTAGTACGCGCACGTTACGCGGTTTTGATTTTAATTAGCTTTGGTTCACAAGCCTACTCTAGAATCTATAGTAAGGTTGAATTTAATTCAACATCTCCTTGTGAGGAGACGCAGCAGACCCTAATGATGCAGACGAAGCATAGGCGAGGCATCATCGGCGAGTGCGCCTGTCATTCCGCATACCCCAACACGATCCGTTTCCTGGGATGTCCAGCGCATTCCGCTTGCGTTTGGCACACTCGTGTTTCCGTTCCTATATTTTCGCGTGGGCCATCTGGCGTACAATGAACTGAAGACACACTGTCTGACGACACCCCCCGCGGTATCTACGCATACGTGCAGAAACAATGTGCCGCAAATAAGTTCGCTGTTGCATTCCGCACATTTTGAATGCAGGGAGCGATCGCAGAGAATACAGCGCTGTCGCCGTGATATCGGCATTATACACGACACGCGGGAAATATGCGGGTCGGGGCGGGTCAGCCAAGATCGACGACCCAGAAACGGACAAACGGTGCCGCGATCCAGCTTTTCGATAGACCCACGCGACTATTTGCACGGCCAATTTCAGACGCTCGCTCGCGATCTAATCGACCGCCAAAGTGCCAGTTTCAACAAGCAGAATATTATTATTGTTGTTTTGGCATTATAGCAACCGTAAATACCGCAATGATGTAAAATGACAAATTTTCGTAAAGCGATATTAAAAATAGAACATTTCATTGAAGACATGTTTGTGCTTTGCTACTGTCAAAATATGCATCGCTATCCATTCGTTATAAGTAGAAAAGTTGTTTGGATTAAAAAAGGCAAATCACCCGAAAATATCGGATGACTCAAACGCGGTTCCGCTCCAGGTGCACACTGGGTCGGTGCTATCATTTTAGCGCTTGCTGCTTTGGGTACCTAATCGAAAACTAAAGGACTGCTTACATACAATTTAGAAATATTTTTGCAACATCTAATCTGTTTCTACAATTAGTATCGCTGAAAAGATTTTCAAAATGATAGCCTTCCTAAAATTAGAATGCAATTTGTACACCCATTTCAAAAATAACATGGCGTTAAGTCGGATAATTAAGTTCCTATGACGAAATAAATGAACCATTTGTTGTAATGACATTTGGTAGGTTTGTTCCCCCAGGTGGTGGTTGACTCAACAGCCGTAAGTACACAGAGCAACACACCTGACTCCACTTCACTCGGACTCGGCGCGCGGCGTGTAAATTGAAGGGAGAATTGGCCCTTGCTACGTTTAATTGATTTCTATTATCTTTTATATAAATTTTAAAATAAGCAAATTATTGTAAGTATGCTTTGTAATGTAGAGGTAAATATAACATTCACGACTTTGCATGCCTGAAATGCAGCGTGAAATTGTGCCACAGAACGCAAAGTTGTAACATACGAGGGGCGTTCAAAATATTCTCGGTATTGATACGTTACAACCTCTTTTATATATATATATTTGTTACTGGCCGCTAAGATTCATCCATTGACATTAAAAAAAAGTAAAATTGGAACCGAGATGTTCTTTTGTTTTTCTGCAATTGCCGAACAAACATGAACACCATGAGCGAATTAACAATTTTAACGAAATTAGAGCACCGATCCGTCATAAAATTCTTGACAAAACAGGGTAAAAATCAAAAAACCATAAAAGAGGAAATGGATTGTGTTTACCGTGAGTCTGCTCCTTCTTTATCTACTATTCAAAAATGGTCAAGCGAATTTAAGCGTGGAAGGGAGAGTATTGAAGATGACCCTAGACCTGGCCGGCCTGTAGTGGCTACCTCACAAGAAAATATTGATAAAGTGGAAAAACTTATATTGGAAGACGGCCGAGTGAAGGTAAAATCTATAGCTCAAGTAACCAATCTCTCTATTGGTACCGTACATGACATTATACATGACCATCTTAATATGTCAAAAGTAAGTGCAAGATGGGTTCCGCGAATGCTGACGCTTCTTCAAAAGGATATGCGTGTGGCTTGCTGTTCAGATTTTATCGACCTGTGTGGTGAAAATCCCGATGAGGTGCTGCAAAAAATAGTTACTGGAGATGAAACCTGGGTTCATCATTATGACCCAGAGAGCAAACAGGAGTCCATGCAGTGGCACATTAAGGGTTCAGCTCATCCCAAGAAGTTCAAGGTAATCCCGTCAGCTGGCAAGGTCATGGCCACAATATTTTGGGATTGTGAAGGAGTTTTGCTTATCGATTATAAAGAAAAAGGTGTAAATATCACAGGGCAGTACTACGCTAACGTTATACGTCAATTAAGAGATGCGATCAAAGAAAAGAGGCGAGGAAAGTTAACCAAAGGTGTTCTGCTTCTGCATGACAACGCCCCTGTCCATACTGCTCATATTGCCAAGGCAGCTATTGTTGAATGTGGGTTTGAAACTGTTACTCATCCACCCTATAGTCCGGACTTAGCCCCAAGCGACTTCTTTTTGTTCCCCAATCTTAAAAAGGATCTGCGTGGAAATAAATTTTCTGACGATGAAGCGTTGAAGACGGCCGTGGAGGAGCATTTTTACACCAAAGATAAAAAATATTTTTATGAGGGATTAAAAAAAATAATTGATCGATCTTATAAGTGTATGAACATAGGGGGGGAGTATATTGAAAAATAAAAATATCAAACTTTTCGTACTTGTTTGTTTTTATCCACATACCGAGAATATTTTGAACGCCCCTCGTATGTATCAAACGCTAGCGGCTCGCCCGCGACTTCGTCAGCGTGACACCCCGTGGCGAATTTCAAAAAAAAGTTTTTCATACAAACCTTGTCCTAACAATAAGAAACACAACAAAAAAAGAATTAGCCAATTAGGTGCAGTCGTTCTGAAATGATGCGCGTACATTCTGAGCAATTGATTTTTATTTATATACAAGCGGCCGCTCGCGGTTTCACCCGCGTGGTTCCCGTTCCCGTAGGAATATCGGGATAAAAAGTATCCTATGTGTTAATCCAGGTTATAAACTATCTGTATGCCGAATTTCATCCAAATTAATTCAGTAGTTTTTACGTGAAAGAGTAACAAACATCCATCCATACGTTCTCGTGGGAATATCGGGATAAAAAGTATCCTATGTGTTAATCCAGGTTATAAACTATCTGTATGCCGAATTTCATCCAAATCCATTCAGTAGTTTTTACGTGAAAGAGTAACAAATATCCATCCATACTTACAAACTTTCGCATTTATAATATTAGTAGGATTATGCAACATGTGTACCGAAATAGAAATCGATCAGGTGATTTATCAACAAAATTATAGTTATGATTTGTGTTCATGTCAGTTTCTTATTGTTTTTTTTACCAGGTCATGCTTTTCTGATTTAGCAGCAAATATTTAGAATTCCTACTATATTTCGACTTGTTCGACTGGAGCGAAAATAAACAATCAATAAAAACTGAATGAAAAACTAGTTCGGTCTTTGAGAAATAGCAACATCACCAGGACCGTAATGATAGACCGTAAAGATATAAGGTGTGTGTGGTGGGGGGGGGTCTAGATTAGCGATAGGCGGTGCAGGCGACAGCCCCCGGTTAACAATAGGCAGTAAGTACCTAGTAGGCGAACACCTTACCGGCGCGGGCATCCTCTGACTGACGCACGAGTCGCGCGATACGACACGCATTCAGTGCTTCTGACCGAGTTAACAATCAACCGGGCGCCCATAAAACTAATCAAGCACCTGTCAAAAAACTCTAAAAATACTGTTTATTGCTTGATATTTATTCTGTACTGAAAATATTTGTAATAATTAGATCAGTATATTATTATCGATGTCATTGAATAACTTTGGTTTGCTAGGTAAGTGCATACCTAGTGATAATAAAATCAGCACGAGTTAATTAATGTAGAGCACTTGTTCCGGAATGACAGAAGGTCCGGGTTCGAAGCAAAGTAGGGGTGTAGAAAAAAACAAACAACTAACTTCTACTAAGTGATATACTAACACACATGAACATAACAAAATGATATGACAAAAGTATCAAATTAGGAAAGGAAACAATTATGAAGATACGCAAAAGCCACAGTATAAATATAAGCTAAATATTTATACTGTGCAAAAACCCAGCACTATTATTTATTCTGTGGCCCAGCTTCAAAGATATTTCAAACATGACGTACGTAAGTCATGATTTAAATAAATGTGCTTGCATATTTGCATCAAATCTCGGCTGGAACGTTTTAATTATCGCGAACCAAGCTTAAACCAAGCCTCCGATTTGCATCGGATAAGGTTACCTACTCACAAAAACGCCAGACAATGTCAATGGGATCAAAACAAAACTCTACATGTACGAATTAATACGAATTCCAAATACCTTAGGTATAATTAAATTGTATATAGTTATTGTGCCATTTGAATTTGATTACAGGCAGCCACAGCATGACCTCATTTAAATAAAAATCTACTCAGGACCCTTATTCTGTAACGATTCCTTGTTTCAAAACCACGTTAATTCCTTAAAACTTACGATATCTTCCCAAAAATGTATGCGTTTGACGTTTGTGCGCGGTAAGGTTTAGGTGTGGAATCTATAGATTGCGATACAGAATCAGGGCCCAGGTATTTGCTTATGGGGGTGCCGCGCGATCGCAAAACCTGAAATAAGTCTCATAATGAACTTCAATGATATTTAAAATTAGAACAATTATTCTGCTTTGAAGTTTCAGACCTAGTAATTTGATTAGAGCAATGTTTTTATTCTGCGAAATGTACAAAACCATTATGCGCTATTGTGTTAAAAATTAAAATGTACTTTTTTAAGATGGCAGAATACCAATACAAATATTTTCATGTAAGAATTATTGTTTCATGCGTAAAATTAAGAAAGTTGTCGAAAAAAAATGTTTTTTTTTATATAAAAGAAGAAGACACACGAGCAGGCGGGTCACCTGATGGAGAGTAATCACCGCCGCCCATGGACACCCGCAAGACCAGAGGAATCGTAGGCGCGTTGCCGGCTTTTAAGGAAGGAATAGGAATTGTGAGAGGAGAGGCCTCCGGAACCCTCACTGGCCGGACGAAACACAACAGCACCAAGTGCCATTATTTCACGCCGAATATTCGTAAGAGGGTGGTCCTACAAATTCGTTATCAACAATCTACCGTTGATTATTTATAGAATTTCAGTTTTTCTAAATTAATTTTAGCTGCAAATAATGAGTACACGATTATACTAACTAGGTAAAAAACAATTACATGTGTTTTATTACTCTTTAAAAAAATAAGCATAAAAAACTATGCAAAATGTCATTCAGACGCTTGAAGCCAACTGGGCTCCTTAGAATAACATAATTATAAAAAAAAAAACTACTACTAGGACCAAAAAATAAAAAAAATCACTGTGACTTGATGAATGTCCCATTAAGTTAATAGATATAATAATTAAAAATAATTAATATTTTGGAAAATAATTCAAATCAAAGTTTTGTCACCGAAAATCCGTCATTCAGTTCACGATGACATTTCGACTTTTGAAAAATTTTAAATTTATGTTTGATCGTGCCGTGACCTGCCGAAACCTCACTAAACACACGCCCACCGGCCTGCCTTCATTTATCGACCATAATTACTGAGAGAAAGACGTTTGATATTTATATTTTTTTTAACCAACTTTCGTTTGCAGCATTTTGTCACTACTTTATGTCATTCCGTTTGAACGTATAACTGTAAAAGGATCAACCATAAGTAAATTCTAATTTATGCATTTATTAGAACCTGGTGCCCAACGATATATGTTTGGCGTTTTACCTATTAACTTCTTATTTAGCAAAAATTATAATTTAACATTGCTCGTCTTGTCATTACGCTCTTAGTCATTATGTTCAAAAGCCAAAGAAACAAAAAGCCTACTATTAAGTTTAAGATTATTTTTTTATTTTATAATTAGATTACGAACTTAAAGTACTTAGGTGTTTTTGAAAGTAAGTACTTTACGAATTAAAAATTCTCTTGATCTCGAAGATGCTACGGATTTTGGAATATTTTTTTATTGGGTAAATGTAAATCAAAGTTGTAATTTATGTTCCTAATTAGCACCTAATTATTCCTTGCTTTTTTATATTGCAGTTAATACATAATTGTTACCTATTATATCTAAGAAATAAAGTATTGTTACTGTTCTGTTACTATAAAAAATCAAAGCCTTGTTAATTCTACGAAGTATATTGTTGTTTATTTTTGTTTCATGTTGTATTTTTGTTTCGAGTTGTATTTTTGTTTTGAGTTGTATTTTTGATTCGTAGATAGTTTTGCTACGAGTTTTTTTTGTTTTTAATTTATCTTTCACTATATTATGTTTTGAGTAGTATTTGTGTTTGAGTTTATATTTAAGTTTGTATAATCCTTATAAGATAAATAAGATAATTACAAGAATTAACACCTACATGTATTCATAATACCTACCTATTGCCACTAAATATCTTCATTCCTATACTGCAATCCATTAGGAGACATTAGATTTATGTATTGTTTGTTATTGTTTAAAGAATTTGTTTTAAATTTCAACAAGGCCACGACCTTGTGCAGATCATATAACATCTAACTTACGTAAGTTCTTTTAATGTATTGAACTAATTCAGCGCATAGTACAAGTAACTTAAAAATACGTAAATTTTCACAATTTCGTGCAGGATCCTCTTAAAATAAAACCTTTGTTACGGTTACGTCACTTTCTTATGTCCAAACTGCAAGGAGGGCGAATTCTGTCTATGGAAAGTACCTTTAGACAGAATTACTACACACATCAAAAGTGTCTAGGGGACAAGTACATTTTTAGCTATAAAAAAAATTCTAATATTTAAATAATCTGGTTTTCCAGGCTAGCTTCTTGCTTTATGTACACAATTTTATCCCTATTATGTTGGAAAAATTAAGAAAAAATGCAATTTTAACAAATTGGGAAAGATTAGCACAGCGATTTGGCATGCTTAAAATCAGTTCATCCAAATCACTTTTATGAATAGCCGCCCACGTTCTTTCTAACAAGTCAAAAAGTTGTTGTGGGGTGTGCACGACATCCATACTCGACATATCTCTTCTTTGGAGCATGTCCCATGCATGCTCAATTGGGTTGAGGTCTGGTGATTGTGCAGGCCACGGCAGGACGTTGATATGAGAATCGGCGAGAGTGCGTGTTACGACTCTAGCCGTGTGGGATGTGCATTAATTGTCATGCAATAGTCGAAACGAACCACCCAATCGGCCTCGCAAGGGGATGATCACATCTGAAACAATCCTCCCTGCGTAGATTTGAGCATTGAGGATCATCTTATTTGGATCAGAGGCAACTCTGATCCAAATAAGATCGGTTCTTCCACCGATCAAATACCGCCCCATGATTGTTCCCCCTCCATATGGATGAACATCCTAACAAAATCTCAAGCGATCTTGACGTCCAGAGGTCCTCCAAACTCGAGTGCGTCTTGTATCCGGCCTCATACCAGAACATGATTCATCAGAGAAGCAAACACAGCGCCAGTCTTCTTCCTTCCAATTTCAGTGTTCGCCGAGCCCATTGTAAACGGGCCCTACAATCGTAGGGTGCTATGGGTCCATCCATCCAGGGTTACAACCCTCAGCGGCCTTCGGGAACGCAGACGCACTTCGCGTAAACAATTCCGGAAAGTTTGGGCGCTTATCAGCAAGCCTGAAGCGCTGCCTTATGGCCTTATGGCCAACATCATAGCGGTCAATAAGTACGATTCCGTCGACCAGTGTTTTGGATGTACCGGTCTTGTCTTCGAGTGGTGATACGAGATCTTCCTCCATGTCGCTCGACCACGCTGCCCGTGATAAGATGGCGTGCCCAGAGGCGGTCTATGACACTCTGTGTAGTGCCAATGGCGGCAGCCACAGTACGTTGCCCAACATTCCAACGGCTCTCAACATCTCTTCCCTTGTCAATTGCTATTGCTTTTGTAAATTGCTATTACGCTCTTTTATAGGAATTCAGATTGACAGTTGATTTTCCATATTAAAACAATAAAAAAAAAAAATTATTCAATCATGTGAAATTCAAGATACAAAAAAAGTTAATTCTATAACGCAACGATACTTTCAAATGTACTTGACCCCTAGACATTTTTGATGTATGGTACATATATGAAGACAAAAAGCAGCAATAATAACTAATCATATTTGCTTGCGGAAGATCAAATTTCACGGTCTTCGAAGCCGCAGGCGCCGCCGCGCCGTGCGGCGCATGGTTACTTATAAATAAGCTCGTCACATTTTTTATTTATTTTCCTTTGACAAAATACCTCGTTGTGTACTTTTTAGTAGTTATGAAGTGCATTTCATATGTGTGTTAAGTAAAATATTAATAAAAACAGCTGAGCAGCTAAACCGCATCGCGACGCTAAACCGTTTCAAAAGCTTTACTGACTCATCCCGAAAAAATGAAAATCACGCACCGCCCATAAAACCTGGAATTTATAATTGTTGCAAAACAGGTTTCGCTGTAATATCGAAAGGGCACGGGAAGTAGAATGAGTTGTTAGTTGGTTTGCATGAGCACGAAACGAAATCATTTTCCGTGATGAATTTCTTGAATCTGTGACGGTTTGCTTGAAGTGACTAGATGAAGACAAGACACCCAATAATATATTTATCTGCCGCAAAGCAGCATTGTATTGCTTTGTTTCGTATGGTGAAGAGAAGTGATACTAAGATCACGTAATCTAATAGTTGGGAAAAAAGCTGGTACTGGCGTGCCGTCGTCGGAACACACCCATTAGAAGTGATGGTTCACATGGTTGTCATTGGCACTAACCAGTCCAGCTCTAACCCCTACCCTGCTGACCGGTGCGGCGGCGTTTACAAATGACGAAGGGCCACCGTCATACGCGTATATTTGGCAGTTTGGCACTATTGTCTGGAGTCATGCAATCCAGTGGGTTTCGCCTACGGGTTCAAACACATATACAAGATGTTCGGTAATAGGTATCGCAACAGGGCCATCCTATAAGTGCAAAGAACGACTATTTGTATGGAAATATATCTGAACGATAATAAAATCATCTGTTCCATACATTAAGGTTAAATAGTATTAAAATTTGCTGTTTTGTGAAACAGCTCTTTTTTTCGTTATTTTAGAGATGCACAAAGATGGATTCATGTTTGGATGGCTGTTCCGACCATTCACCTGTGGTATGCACAATAAGCACAACAAACATCTGGAAAGAGCCTAGCGAAAAGCTACACAACAGCAAAACTGACTGGAACGCCTTCCGAGAATATATACAGGAGAATGTTGACCTACATATACCCCTCACAACAGAGGAAGATAGAAAATGCAGCTTTGTATACTACCAACATTATTCAGGCGGCTGCTTGGACTTACACTCCGCACATCGAATACAGTCCGCAGAAGCAAAATTACACCATACAAATACGAAGGATGATAGCTGCAAAACGAAGGCTAAGACGGCAGTGGCAGAACAGTACGAATTCACATGATAAAAGAGCACTAAATAAGGCACAAAAGGAGCTGGCAAAAAAACTATCAAAGAAACGGAAAATGCCACACTACAGGATGAGTTGCAAAACATTATCAACCTATAAAGCAGATGATTACTCACTCTGAAAAATGACCAAATCATTAAAAAGGGCAAAAGAACACATGCCTTCATTGAAACAACCATTATGGTAACTGAACTAGAAAACCCGAAGAAAAAGTTGAGCTCTTTGCCCAACACTTAAGTTTTTTTTATAGCAGGAGGCAAACAAGCAAGCTGGTCACCTGATGGAAAGTAATCATCGCCGCCCATGAACACCCGCAAAACCAGAGGAGTCGCAGACGCGTTGCCGGCTTTTAAGGAAGGATTAGGCACGTTTCTTCTTTCGTTTTCAAACCAAATGAGCCTGATGTCATATTTCCAGAGAAGGAAACCGCCATTTCCGTACGATTACCGGCGCCGCGCGCCGCCGTGTCAGTTGTTATCCAAATGCCCGAAGTTATCCAACCACATGGTCTCTCTCTCGACAGACAAAATAATCTGTTTTTTTTTTATTGGCAACGGGTAAGCACTTGGCCTTCATCTCACCTGATGGTAAGTGACGATAAGGCCGAAGGTGGAAACGCGCTTCACCCGGAATCCTCAACCACTGAGGAACTGGCTATCTTATCTCAAACTGCCGGAACACAACAATGCTATAAACATCGTTGTTATGGCGACAGACTTAGATAAGATGGTGGTAGCTAGACTTAACAGCCCTACCACCAACCAAACCGAGCACACAAAGATGTACCCCCCGCTGGGAATCGAACCCGGGACCTCTGGGTCTGAAACCGGTAGCTTAGCCACTAGACCACAGAGGCGGTTAAAAAATTAGACAATTTGTTCCATCTGTATCCCAAGATATACTTTGCCCTGACCTGTTCTGCGTGCATCGCATCCAGCCTAGTTGCAGTGGTCTCCACTCCAGGCCAAAACGGTCACAGAAACCAAGTCCACAGAAGGGTATATTTTTGTAAGAAAAAACAACAATAACACAAAGAACAATACCAACTAGATAACGCGTCAGATACAAAATCAAAGCTAAATTCTGTTCACGTGAAAAAATACTTTTCAAAGCAATAAATTACACCTGTTACTTAAAACTGAAAAGACGTCAATAACATTTAGTGGTCAAATCAACCTTAGGAGGCAACAAATAAAGTATTTTTTTCTGTTATTGCTTTGCGAGGAAATAAAATCTCACTTCTCAAGTGCGCTCTTATTTACCGAGACACATTTTTAGCGCCGACCTGACATCTAGTTGTATTGGTGATCTAAGGTATTAAGTTAAAATGTCCTGTGGCGAGGATCTGAGTACAAGTGCGAGTGCCAGAAGAAAAAAATATCTGCAATATTGTAAAAAAAAATGGGAAGAAGAATTTTCAGGCTGGCTGCAAGATAGCTGGCATAGCTTTCGCTTTTACAGTCGTAAAGGCGAAAGCTATGCCATGCTACATAAACATTTTTTTTATATACACTTTTAAACTTTCGCGTTCCATTATGCACACATATTTAGACGGGATTTAACGCAAAAACTACTTAGCAAAGGCATTCTACGCATACCTTTTTATACCCGACGTTTCGACCGAGTTGCACCGGCCGTGGTCACGGGTGGACTCTCGTCGGGTATAAAAAGGTATGCGTAGAATGCCTTTGCTAAGTAGTTTTTGCGTTAAATCCCGTCTAAATACGTGTGCATTTTTTTTATGTCAGAGACACGGATATACACTTAAATCTGTAAAACAAATTGGTTCTGCCAAATGCAGGATAATCACGGACAAACATTAAGGAAGTTGGTTAATATACTAAAACCTGCACCTAAGAGTAACAAATACTTTTCTGAAAACCGCATCAAAATCGGTTAAGCCAAACGCAAGATAATCGCGGACAAACGTCCTTACTTACTTACAGGTAAAACATTGAACCTCTTTTTTTTAAGTTGTTTAATAATTATATTTACAGTTATAAAAAATCGTTAAAAGTGTTAAAAGTCATTGTTATAAATTAGTATAAAAGTTTAATTTTCAATAAATAAACGAATTTCATTGTATTTTTTTTTTGTCGACTACCTATTTTGTGTACAGATATACCGATTTCAGCTGGCAACTCTACCGATCTCGCTCATTGACGTTCGAGACCACTGAAACTAGCTGCCCTACTCCTGTAGGTCACGTGATAGGTTAGAAATTTAAGACAATCGCGAGGCGCAGCGTAGCGATTGACTCAGTGGGGAGTAGTAAGAGGGTCGCCCCCTTCCCTCCCCCCACTTTATTTATTGATATTTTGAAATGGATGTTTGTAAGGGAAACCAAAATAATATGGAATACCTCTCTTGCTCTTTTATAACCTGTATTAAATTAATTAAAGATATTCTAATATTGTTTAGGATTGCTAGATGGCAATGTAGCATGTAGTTAAGTAATTTAAGTAGTAATTACCTAAAATTGTTTATTAAAATTAGTACCTAGTTAAATTACTATTAGCCAACCCTAATGACCCAAGTCCAAGTAAGAAATAGTTACAATAATTTTTGTCCAATAATTAGCCCCTATCTAGAAATCATAGGGTTATAATAAATGGTGAATATTTGCACAAAATCTGGTAAACTAACAGCTAAAACAGGTAACTGCTGCGCAAGCCTAGATAATGTGCAGTTGGCTTATTATAAAGACAAAATAGTTTTCCTTCTAATTTTGAAATATCTATGACAGACAAGTTATGCGACAGAATGACTTTATTTTGATACTGAAGTTATTTGGACAAGTTTAGAATAATCTTATGAAATAAACTACTGCCAGTTCGGTTGGAGGTGGAAATAGCAAACAATTTACAAATTGCTGAAGCCCTAACATAGCCACACTAAAAACAAATAAATACCAACTAATATAAATGCGGTCAAATTCTAACCTCTTTGATTGTAGCAGCTTCATTATTGTCTACTACCAGGTACAGTTTACTTTCCCTAATTCTGTAAAAACTAAGTAGAAACTGAAAATTTAATCTGTAAAGGACTCACTTTTTCGATGACGTCTCAGTCATTTTTATTAGATCACTAACTTCTTCAGGAGAGAGCTACACCAACTAATTTCATTGTTAAATGTATGTAGAATTAAGTTAGTATTTTAATACATAATGCACTGAAAATAACAACAAAAAACCACAAAAATATAATAAAGCACTCACTACCGCCGCACATGCATCGTTTGCCAATGAATTTTGACATATGCCAACCAGTGTTGCCAGACGACCAACTCGCGTTCACCCCAAATCTTTCCCGAAATCCCCCCAAAATTCATGTTTTGAAAAAAAAAACCCCCACAAATGGCAAAATATTTATCTATACTTAATATTATAAAGCTGAAGACTTTGTTTGTTTGTTTGCTTAAACGCGCTAATCTCAGGAACTACTGGTCTAATTCGAAAAATTCTTTAAGTTGTGGCGACACATTATTGTATTATTCCTAGAATGCTGATATAGCAATAGCGAGCGGACGGGAGCTCGCCCCGGCAGTCGCCAGTCGCACATCGCACACCTTATCGTCAGGTTGTCGCCATTTGGTTAATATAGTGTAATTATATATATGGAGTCAGAACTATAACTTAATGTTGTGAACCTTTGTGTGAACAGTCAATAAACCAGCTCATCAGTGTACAACAGTGTAGTCATTTTATACCTTCCCATAACTGCAACAGGTCACCACTAATATACCTACCAAGCGGTAAAGTGGTGACCCCGCGTTTCCGGCGTGCGTGCGACTCACTTAGAAGACAACCTGACGGCCGAGCACGTGTTTAGAAGATGGCTTATGTAGACGCCTATAATGAGCTAGAAAAATGCGGCGAGAGCTCCAAACCAGAGCGCGAAGCATCAACAAGTAATATAGACGTCGCAATGATATCCGTGCAAGCCAGGATACCAGAATTTTGGACCGAAATGCCGAGAATGTGGTTCGCGCATTTTGAGTCAGTTATGGGACCACAGAAGCAGAGCGACAATGCGAAGTTCGAGTTGGCGATCGCGAAATTGGACCGCGACGCACTCCGTCAAGTAAGTGACTTGGTACAGTCACCACCTGCTACCGAGAAGTATAACGCAATAAAACAAAGATTGTTAACAGTGTATGAAGAAAGCGCCGAGACGCAATTTCAACGTTTAGTGAGTGATATGGATCTCGGGACTCAAAAACCATCCCAGTTATTGCGCAAGATGACAGAATTGGCCAGAAACTGTAGTATTGCAGGCGACCCATTAAAAAAACTATGGATCAACAGACTACCACCGAATGTAAGGGCAGTCCTAGCGGTCAGCAGTAACACGAATTTGGAAGATTTAGCGGCCATAGCCGACAAGATATTAGAAAATTTGAGGACAGGCGAAGTAGCCTCCGTCAGCTCATCAGTGCCCGGCAGTGACAGCGCGTTAGAAATGATGAAACATATGCGAGATTTGACCATAGAGGTAAAGAGACTAAAAGAAGAAGTCAACAGCATCAGAACCAGTGCACGCAGCCAGCATCGCAATTATCATATGAATAGAGACCAGCGTCGGCAGTCGAGATCGAAGGATAGAGGATCATCAGCCACGCGGAGGACTCCAGCAAGCGCAGAGTGGCTATGCCATTATCACTACCGTTTTAGAGAGAGAGCGAGGACCTGCACAGCACCATGCAACTGGTCGCAGCAGCAACATAAGCAACAGCAGCAGCAACCTGGTCAGGGAAACTGAATCCGGTGCAGTCGTCAGCGGTGGGCGGCAGCACCGAGGTAAATCACCGTTTGTGCGTAAAAGACTACAATAGTGGTAAGTTATTTTTAATAGATACGGGCGCAAACGTCTCAGTAATACCATTATGTAAAGTAAACCGTAATAAAGTAAAGCTTAATTGTGATTATGAACTTTATGCCGCGAATGGCACCAAAATAAAAACGTATGGCATTATAACTTTAGATTTAAATTTAGGCCTACGTAGATGTTTCAAATGGAATTTTATAATATGTGACGTCAAACAACCTATTATCGGAGCAGACTTTGTAAAGAATTTTAACTTGATAATAGATTTAAGTAATAGGAAATTGATTGACGGACTGACCAAATTGAATAGAAATGTATCGGTAATAAGTAGTGTCGAGCCGACAATATCTAGCATCCACAGGGACAATCCATTCCGGGAATTGTTAGAACAATACGCCGACATTACCAAGCCAATTAATTATAGAGAGCCGAGCTGCCATGACACATACCATCACATTGAAACCGTTGGTCCGCCGGTTTACGCCAAACCGAGGCCTTTGCCCCCACACCGCTATAAGGCGGTAAGGGAAGAGTTTAGAGTCATGGAAGAGTTAGGTATTTGTAGACCGTCAAAGAGCCCGTGGGCCAGCCCACTTCACGTAGTGCCAAAGAAGGATGGCCAGCTACGACCATGCGGCGACTACAGAAAGCTCAACGCAGTGACAGTTCCGGACAGATATCCGATTCCGAGGATACACGATTTTATGTATGGCTTATCAGGTAAGTGTATTTTCACTAAATTAGACATTAATAGGGCTTATCATAACATTTCGGTTAAACCAGAAGACATAGCGAAAACAGCCATTACGACACCTTTCGGGTTGTTCGAATTTGTAAAAATGAGTTTCGGGTTACGTAATGCTGCACAAACCTTCCAGAGATGGATGAATAACACGGTTTTGCAAGGTATAGAAATTTTTAACAATAATAAAGAAAGTAAGGGAGAAAGTTCTTTTCTTTTTTGCTATATTGATGACGTCATTGTGGCAACAACTAATGACGTAACGTTGCACAAAGAACATGTAAGACAGATTTTTGAAAGGTTTGAGAAATTTGGCATAACAATCAATATAAAAAAATGTACTTTTGCCCAACCGACAGTAGAATTTTTAGGGTACGAGGTAAGCAAAGTAGGCATTCGACCCATTTCAAATAAAGTTAGCGTAATTAAGGAATTTCCAAGGCCAGAGACAGTCGAACAACTCCGTAGATTTTTGGGAATGCTAAACTTTTATAGATCGCATATAGAGCATGCAGCTGAGCACCAAGCTCTACTTAACAAATTTTTACATAAAACTAAAAAGAGGGACAAAACTAAAATAATATGGACTAAGGAATCAATCGAAGCTTTTGAGCAGTGTAAAAATAATTTAGTTAACGCCAGTGTGTTGTCTTATCCAGAAGTAGATAGTAAGTTAGCTTTAATGTGTGACGCATCTAGCACAGGCGTCGGAGCAGTGTTACAACAAAAGATGGATAACGACTGGAAGCCTTTAGGATATTTTTCGAAAGGGCTTACTACCACACAGATGAAATACTCTACTTACGATAGAGAACTTTTAGCAATATATTTGGCAATAATTCATTTTAGAAATTTAGTTGAAGGCCGTGAATTGACAGTATTTACAGATCATAAACCATTAACGTACGTTTTCGATAAAAATGGTTCAGACAGAGAAACTTCTAGACGTACGCGACAGTTACTGTATATTAGCGAATTTACAAGCGACATACAGTACGTCAGCGGAAACGACAATTGCGTTGCAGACACGTTATCCAGAACAATAGAGTCCATAGTTTGCCCTGCTGACATTAATTTCGACGAAATAGCTTTAGCACAGGAAACCGACCAGCAACTCGTGACCATACTTGCTGATAACAAGAGTAAGCAGTTATTACAAAGAATACAGTCACCATTGTGCAATAGTGTAATGTATTGTAATGTTACTGGAAGTAACATGAGACCTTACATTCCATTACAGTATAGAAAAACAGTCTTTGGTAAAGTTCACAATGTTAGTCATCCAGGCATTAGAGGTACTAGGAAAATGATTACAGGTAGATATTTTTGGCCTAACATGAATAGGGACATTAATCGATGGTGTAAAGAATGCATATCTTGTCAGAAGTCAAAAATACAACGACATACAGTTTCCGATTTAGTAAAGTATCCACCTAGCAATCGTTGGGAACATTTAAACGTGGACATAGTTGGCCCTTTAGCAACGACAAGTGAGGGGTATAGATATTTAGTAACCATGATCGATAGATGTACACGGTGGCCGGAAGCTATTCCAGTAAAAGAAATCACAGCAGAAGTAGTAAGTAAAGCAATTTACGAAAATTGGGTTTGTAGATATGGATGTCCAAAAAGAATAACAAGCGATCAAGGGAGACAATTTGAAAGTGAGCTTTACACCTCCCTTATGAAAACGCTAGGTATTCAGAAGATTCGCACTACAGCTTATCACCCACAAAGCAACGGGATGATAGAGCGATTCCACAGAACGCTGAAAGCAGCCTTAAAAGCACGTTTATTAGATTACAGTAGGTCATGGGCAGACGAATTACCAACTGTCATGTTGGGACTTCGTGCAGCCTGCAAAAGCGATAGTAATGTAAGTGCATCAGAATTAGCATTAGGACACCAGTTACGCCTGCCTGGAGATTTCTATGACAATAGTGTAAATTGTAATTTGTCTGACGAATCTAGCTATGTATATAAACTGAAGAAAGCATTAAATAGTTTACAGCCAGTATTAGATAGAAGTAGAAAAAATAGGAAAATATTCGTACATAAAGACTTGAATAGTTGTAGCCATGTTTTCGTTAGGAACGACATGGTGCAAAGACCACTAACACCACCGTATAGTGGACCGTATAAAATCATTAAAAGATTCGGGAAATCATTTCTGATTCAATTGGCAGAGCGTCAGTCAAATATTTCTATAGATCGACTTAAACCAGCATATATATTAAACGAAGAATACGATGATAGTTTGTACAAAAGTTGCGAAGATAATGTCAATATTAGTATTAAAGATAATGATTGTAATGTTAAAAAGAACCAAGTAAACTCAGATGTTAAACATAGTGAAGAAAAAGTGCTGAAACCAATATTGAGGTCAACACGCAGTGGCAGAGTTGTTAAGCAACCAGTTCGATTTTTGCTGAAATGATAATTGTGTATGTTAGTTTAATAAAAGAGTAAGTTTATGTCCATTTCGTTTAATTATCAGGTCATTCCAACGCAGTACGCTTGTTTAACAGTAATTGTAAAGTTATAAGATGGGGAATTATCAGAACAAAGATGTAATTGTGAGTGCCCAGGCTCAAATGGCAACATCCGAAAAGATACAAAACCAAGTAAATATATTTAGTATTGTTTTAATTGTCATGGTTATACTGTTTAGCATCGGATTGTTATACGCCATTCGTAAAAGTTGCATAAATCGTATAAGAAAATGGATCAATAAAGAAACAGCTAAAGTGGCGCTACCAGAGGTCATTCATATGCCTCGCAGCACCACCAGCGTAACACCTGGAAGAACAGGAGTTGTGTAAAAGTAATAAGCAACTGATACTTAATTTAGTTATTTTTTTTTTGTGTGCGTTTTGTAAAACGTGTTTAGTGTTAACAGTGTCAAAGTACATGCATGGCGTTGCCGTGAGAGGTGTTGTGGGACCCAAAGGGTTGTTATTTTGTTATTGCAGAGCATGCCCTCACGACAACTACCTAAGTCATTGTCTAGTTGTAAGTTGCGGTTTTTCCTGAAACCTTTTAAGTCGGCCCTAGAAGTAGGTGTCCGCAATTTTATTGTATGTATTAAATGTGTTGATACAGTACAGTAGTGTATGTAGTATTATTTTTATAATGTTTGTGAAATCAAAATTTTAGGTTTTGTGTTTTTGTAGTCTTAATAAATTATAAGTATGTGTAACGAGTAAACAACCTAACGTAGGAAAGGAAAGTAAATAAAAAACAGATATAGTATGTTAAAAATTTTATTTGAAAATTGTATCACAGTAAAAGTTACTTGACCTTAAGATGTTCTAAAAATAGAATCACATGTATTCGCCTTAAGCGTTGGCATGCGTGTCGAGTCGGGCTCGCTCGAGTATCAGCTGATAACGCCGCAACTTTGTATTGTTATCGCAGCGTAGCTTTTAGATTAACCTTGGTATATTTTTGTATGTTGTTAGAAATGTTTTATTGTAATAGAGTTTTATACGTTAGGGTTGTCTACATTGTTTAGTTTTTTTTCTCTTTCTTTTAAAAATATTTTTTTTGTAGTAATTAAAATTTTTTTTTAAGGAAGGGTGTGATGTGGCGACACATTATTGTATTATTCCTAGAATGCTGATATAGCAATAGCGAGCGGACGGGAGCTCGCCCCGGCAGTCGCCAGTCGCACATCGCACACCTTATCGTCAGGTTGTCGCCATTTGGTTAATATAGTGTAATTATATATATGGAGTCAGAACTATAACTTAATGTTGTGAACCTTTGTGTGAACAGTCAATAAACCAGCTCATCAGTGTACAACAGTGTAGTCATTTTATACCTTCCCATAACTGCTGCAAGTCACCACTAATATACCTAACAAGCGGTAAAAAGTGTTAGATAGCCCATATATCGAGGAAGGCTTTCTAGGCCATATAATCATCACACTAAGACCAATAGGAGCAGAGCACCAATAAAGAATGTTTCAAAATCGGGGTTAATTTTTTCCTTTCGCAGAGCTTCCGCTGCGTGCGCTGCGTAAACGGTTTAAGTTTCGCAAAAATCATACACCACAGAATTGTTGCCCTTTAGAAGTTCTAAAAAAAAGTCCGCGACAGCATATGTCTTTCTTTTAAGGTTGGCTAATTGGTCGGTGGTCACTTCGCTACTATCCTAGAAGCCTGTAATGTAGCCAATACAGAGGAGTATAAAGATAAATAGGTACTTAATACAACACATCTAAATAGGTCGTATGTGACTGTGACTTTTATCATGTTATTGAATGTATTTTAATCATAAAAATCCCCCAATTCCCTCCAAACCAATTTTTTTCCCTCCAAATATCCCCCCAAAAATATATTCCCTCCAATTGTCCCCCCATAACTATTAAATACCCCCAATTTTGGGGGGATTCCCCCCAATCTGGCATCACTGATCAGATGCCAACACAGATAAAAAAAAATAAGGAAGAATGAAATGAGTGAGTAATTATATTGGATGACATAGTAAACTTTTATCACTGCTTACTTATTTTCTAGTGATTTTTTATATAACTTCTTAAGGTTGATCATAAAAATGTCTAACAAATATGGAGAGTTATTTAAACTTTATTAATAATAACAACAAAACAATAAAGTTGGTGTTTGTGTTCAAAATTATACTGTAAAATGGAACGTAATATGCTTTTTAAATTCGTTGCTATGGTAATATTGCATTGATAACAAACGCATGGCCAATGGCCGCGTTCAAAATTCTTGTTTTGTATTATACTGTCATACTGTCACGTTGCAATACAACCGCGAAAGATATTCTTTATTGATTAAACTTTTGTAGTTATTCTTGTGTTAAATGTAAGGACTACACAGTAGATAGGGGTGATATAGAAAAAAATGTTCAAGAACACTTTTCAGTCTGGTTTCCTGTCAATTCTTTACAGCATAGGCAGCAAACCTTTACAAATTTGGGACAAAAAAGTACGAAATGGGCACATAAAAAGAATTACGGACAATGATATTCAGAGCTTAGTGCTCGAAATCGTCGGGACCAATGTTAGCACGACGTATATTACATGTCCAGCGGATCCGAAAAAAACACTTGGGATCAAACTACCATTCTTGGTTATGATCATAAAAAACCTTAAAAAGTATTTTACTTTTGAAGTTCAGGTGAGTCTAATACGGTAATTAACATGTAACCTAGTTGACCTAGTTACATAAAACTTTATAGGTACGCATAAGTTAACATAACCCTAATCTCATTTCCAGGTTTTGGATGACAAAAATGTGCGAAGAAGATTTAGAGCAAGCAATTACCAATCAACAACTCGTGTTAAACCTTTTATTTGTACAATGCCCATGCGCTTGGACGAAGGCTGGAATCAAATTCAGTTCAACTTGGCAGACTTCACACGGCGGGCTTATGGCACTAACTATGTTGAAACATTGAGGGTACAAATACATGCCAACTGTCGCATTCGAAGAGTCTATTTCTCTGACAGGTTGTATTCAGAGGATGAGCTGCCAGCCGAGTTCAAACTCTTTCTGCCTATTCAAAATAAAACTAAGACCGCTGTTGCAACATGAAAATTGTTAAAATATTTAACAATGATGTGTTGTCAATATTAAAGTAAATGTATGTATAAGTCTATTTTTTGTTTTTCTATGTAACTTTATGTACATTTCTATACACCCCTATATAATTTCATTTTAGTTTTAATTAATTGTATTTTTTCCTGTACAAATAAATGTGCACAAATTATATGCATTTAATGATTTATCCAACTTCATGGAAGTGAAAATTCTCTATCATCTGAAGTTACTATTCCTGTAGCATATAATATATTGGTAGTCTGTATTAAATGAAATATCTAACAGATTATGGCATAAATCATATTCATTATGCAACAAAATGTTGGAAATTATCTTTGAAATAACTAACTATGTAGTTATTTCAAAGAGTATGTACTCCTTTTGATAAATATTAAATATTGTTGTAGAGATCGTATAATCTAAAACCTAACGCCCGTCCAATTATGTCTACGCTTACATGCAAATTAGGTGTATAGGCCACTATACGTTTGGTATAGACTATAGACGCATGAATAGTTGACCCATTATGCCTTAAGGCCCTATTTTCGATTCCATGCCAGTCTGTACTTCCACTTTCGCGTAAAACGCTTGTGAAAGGGTATGACAGAATAGCAGGGGTTGTGGATTCTCCACAATCACTGAGTCATAATATACCATTTTGTCTTAACAGTTAAAAAGACTGCGCTTTAGAATCGCTTTTATTTTATTATAAAGTTCTTCATGAAAATGTTGATTGTGCCTTAGTGTAGTGGTATGGTACTGTTATGTAGGGCTTTGGCGATGTCTTCATACATACCCTCTACCTGGTCATCAGAGTGCCGAAGTCAGTGTATAGACCTGAACTTTGAGGGTGTAGGTATCTCTAAGTCAACTCGAGAACCAGGACCAGGTACCTTTACAACATACCCAAGATACCCTTGTCAGCACACTGGATACCTATTTCAACAACGTTGTCGGTAAGGACCTTATTGACGAGGAACCCGACTAGTCCCGACACCACCCTGAGAAAGTTGGTCTCTTTCTCGAAAATACAGTAACTACTACTACTAGTACTATCGCAGCTCGCTGCGACATTGTGTTCGTCCAGCAGAAGACCAGGTACGTCCGTTGTTAGTAGTAAGGATCAAGTTTTGTGGCCAAGATCAAGCCCATCAATTATATAAAAAAAAGTTAGTCTGGTAGCTAACGGTAGCCCGGCGATTCTTCGCATTCCCTGCTCCACCGTTTCAATAGTTGCTACCACGGCCAGCACTAATGGGGAGGCCAGGGAATAGGGGCCGTTTTATTACAGCGCTCATCGTGGGAGGTAATGCCCTTAGTCGCCCAATTGGATTTGGACTTGGACCCAACAGGTTTGAGAAGTTATATCGCCCCCATGAAACTAGCAAAGACTTTTCAAGTAGGTACCTACCTACCATCATCGAGGTTTAGTAGGTTAGGTAGGTAGCGTAGCTTGCCCATGCAATATTTACTTAGATTCACGAACTTGCCTAAGACGGGCCCTGTAGCCCCTGTATTTAATTTTGTGGGGTTAGGGAGGGTGCTGCTAGGAGCTAAGTTATCCAAACAATTCTACAATAATAACAATAGCTGTTCTTGTCCCATAGAAGGCCTAATCATATTTTTATCACATGTTCAGGGCCCTTCTAGCCAGGGCGCTACGTAGCCCACGCCACGTATCAATGATATATTTACGGCGGTAGCTTAAGCCCCTGGATTACGAGCCCCCCCTAGACGTGGCAAACGCTCGCCCGCCCCTGTCTTTTCTTCGTAATTCGTCTTACAATGCGCGTGTGCTGTTGTTTTTTCAATACAGCAGTGTACGACAAATTATGAATCGGCAGGGGGTCAGCGTTTGCCTCTAGTCTAGGCTTTCTGTTGTTGTAATAAGAAATCGCATGATTTAGAATCGACGTTTGGGTCTTTACTGAAATGATTGACCGTTCCAGCCAGCAGGCCTACTCTCAGTAAACTTATTTGCTCAGTGCTCTCAGTCAGAACAATACTTTAGTTAATGTTCTGAGGGCCTACTATTCCTTAAAGCCGGCTCCAGAAGCTTAAAGCTGGCAAACAACGGCAAACAGCAAACAACAAACACGAACATGTGGACGAGAGTGTTTGTCTGTGTTTGTGTTCGCCAGTGTTCGGCGTCGGTGTCGGTTTACGTCTGTGGTTTTTCTTCACAAATCAAAGGATGTTCGGCAAACAGTTTGCGATGTCTCCACACTCTTGTTGAGCATCAGTATTGCGCGCGAGCTTGCGGGCGGCGAACGTTCCGGTTATCAGCAGTTTCCCGCGCGCAATGTGGCGGAGCTAAGAAAATGGCTGTTTGGTCTGAGAATACAACTCTATCCGTTTTGGAAGCATACCTATTATAATGAGCAATGCATTTAGTATACTAAAGATGCCAATCATAAAAATAGGCAGAAGGTGACCGATGCGTCGGACGCGCCTTAGTTTTTATTGTAAGAACAAAACTAGAAAGGAAATAAAAAATAAAAAGGAAATATTTATATTTTTTTATTGATAGGTAACTACTTATGTAAGTAATTAAAGTAAAATTTTTTGACTAAAAACATAAGTATTAAGCACTGACAAATTTCGACGGGTGAACACCAGACCTCGGTAGCCAAGTGGTTAAGGCAGCCGCCCGGAATGCGGAAGGTGCGTGGTTCGATTCCCGCCTGAGGTTGTCGTCTTTTTTCAGTGTTTAAAAATTTTACTCAAGTAAGTATATTTATGCGTTATTAAAACGCTAAAATATATAAAAACAATAATCTATAAGCACAGCTTCATCTGAACCAGATGTTCAAATATTTGTAAAAATATGTCTTTCGGATCTCAGAGGTGAAAACTTCTAAGATTTGATGAAGCAACGTTGACTAAAAAACATAAGCATCAAGCACTGACAAATTTCGACGGGTGAAAACCAGACCTCGGTAGCCAAGTGGTTAAGGCAGCTGCCCGGAATGCGGAAAATGCGTGGTTTGATTCACGCCTGAGGTTGTCGTCTTTTTTAAGTGTTTTAAAATTTTACTTAAGTATATTTAAGCGTTAATAAAACGCTAAAATATATACTATACATTGACGACCTCCTTGGTCGAGTGGTTTGTACGCCGGTTTTCATGGTGTCGCCATCTCTGAGGTCCCGGGTTCGATCCCCGGTCGGGTCAATTTAGAAATTATTGTTTTTCTAAATTGTCTCGGGTCTGGGTGTTTTCTATGTATAATAAGTATGTATTTAAGTACTTTAAGTATGTTTATCCGTTGTCTAGTAACCATTTAACGAGTTTCATAACGAAGCTAGATAATTGGTGTGACGTGTAGGGAAGTTTATTTATTTATTTATTTATTATTTATTTATTATACATATTTCTTTTAATTTAAAATAAAAATATGTCAACCTAAAACTAATAGCAGCCACAAATTCGTCGTCCGTCATGTTTGCCAATCCGGAATATACTAGCACGTTCGCCAAGTCTGGATGCCTGTTTGTGTTGGGTGTTTGTGGTCAATGTTTGCGACTTTGTTTGTAGTGATCGGTGTTTGCGGCAAACAGCAAGCGTCTGGAGCCGGCTTAATAACTCGCTTATAATTATTAAATAGACAGTTAAAATTATAAACACCCAAGAATTCGCCGTACATTGCGCGCGCGCTCTGTATTTTCCATGGACTTTTCATGTATTTTTTATTAGCGATTGGCCTCATTGGCACAGAACACAGCAGTGTACGACGAATTTTCTTGGGTGTTCATGGTGTTCATCACTTTATCTGTCAGTTGAGGGTCATAATAGTAGCTCAATAGAGCTACCCACCCGGCACCCGATCCGCGGCTCCTCGCCTCGAGCGGTTAGTATTCCTTATAAATATGGACTTCTATGCGTATGCGCTCATTCGGTATCATCACCGGATCGCCTCGCTCGCAAGCAGTCCACGCCACGCGCGGACGGCGAGGGCGAGTGGACCACTTGGTGACAATTCGCTGCTCGCATGTTTATCTTGCGTTGACTGCGCATTGTCAACGGGTCCCGTGGTGGTCCCCAAGTGGACCGCGCGCTGCCCGCGAATGCTTCACTCACACGAGGACGATGCCGATGCAGTTGCAGTGGCGATGCTCCGCTCCTTGTATGGGTTCCCTATTTAATCCCGAAAGCCGTTTTACCGATTATCATTTCAACGAAAACTATTAACCGATCGCTCAATTGAACGATGCCTTATTTGTACGAAGCTTTAATTTACCGATGTAACGATTCACCGAAAAACCAATTACCGAAGTAACGAGTCGGACGCGAGTCAAAGGGCACGAGTGACGAGGCGAACTTAGTGTTTCCACATTCGCTCTCTCGCTCATTGTATTTTTATTGTTGATCAAGCAACATATACTGTATATTAAAAATGGATTGAAGGAACGACTGAGTTCTAACGTTTTGGGAACTTTACCAAGCTCAACCAGTTATTTGGTTTGGTTTCCAAAACATGATTGACACAAAAATAAGCAAAAAATTATTTATTAATAATCATTGACACGCGGATGCTGCTAAAACGTAGACGTCGTCCATTCTTGCAAGTTGAAGTAGAAAAGAACACACGCGAATGTGTAAACAGTCACTCGTCTCAGTTTAAGGAAGGCGAATGTTTCGTCGAACATATCGTCGATTGGCGAAGCGAGTAGCGAGCACGCATGTGGAACTGTAGTATTAGAGCATTTGAATCACAGAAAACAATGATTTGAATGCTATAGTTATGAGATAAAAAGATATCTATGTAGGTAGGTTTTGTTTTGTTTTGGTTTGAGTTAACCGTTACGGTTTTTGACATTGACTTATCACTGGCTTGGCTATGACGATGGTTTTCGTTTTGCACAACATTTACTGGTAGAAACAAATTAAAAAAAAAAACAACATTTCCTGGATTTGGAAAAAAAAAAATTACGTGACTTTTAAATTAAAATATTATATAAATAGGTACTAATGACGTATGGCCTTTACCTAAAATATAACTTTGAATATAACTAACGAATATAAATAACTAATGACGTTACACTACTTTACTAGAAATAATTAAACAAACTAATGACTAGGCAGTATGGTCTCGGACCTTAGCCTGTTCCTACAAGGAACAAATTATGAGACTTCTTGGCGGGAAAGTGAAGCGTCATGACTTCTTGGCGGGAAAGTGAAGCGTCATGTCTGCAGTTTTGTTTTATTTTCTAAAATTTGTGTTTTTTCGAACATTAATGTGAAATAATAGTGGATTATTAACCGTTTAGTGTTTGTGAACGTGCATGAGTGTTGGCAAATGAAACAAAACAGTGCAACATCACTTTTCAAATTCTCTCAAGTAGTCCGCGTGAGACCTCAGTAAAGTCCCACATCTTTACTGAAGACTCAAGGGGTTTGGGGAACATCATTTATCATTCATCTTAATCACCACTCATTATCATCAAGGGAAAAAAACAAATAAAAAACTAATGACTAGGCAGTATGGCTCAGACTTTAGCCTGTTCCTTCATGGAACAAATATTTAAAAAAAGGGTCAATTTTAAAAAAAAAAGCTTAGATGTCCACAGAGTCTGTGGTCATCTAAGCTTTTTTTTTGCACAGACAGACATATTTATTAAACGTCAAAGTAAAAATGGCTACATCTATGGTTATTTCAAAATATGTAATTTTATTGTTATTTCTTTCGTACAATTTTGCAAATGTAGCCGCCAATGATATTTTAGGTTGTGGTGGATTCGTCAAAAGTCATGTTTCCTTAGATTTCTCAAAAATTGAGATTGGGCTGTAAGTTAACCTATAAAATATTTCTAATTGGATTTACTGATTACTAGCTGACTATTTACTGGGTCAGCAGGAGTAGTTTTGTTACACAATGCTTTTTAAACATGAGTTCTATAGCAACATCTAATACGTCTTTTAGATACACCAAAGGAGGTAGCTTGAAGGAAAAGACTGAGTGTGCTCCAACAAATGGATACTACTTCCTGCCCTTATATGAAAAAGGGGAATACATTCTCAAAGTCCATCCTCCAGCAGGATGGAGTTTTGAGCCATCTCAAGTGAACCTGGCTGTTGATGGTACAACGGACAAGTGTTCAACAGGTCAGGACATCAACTTTGCTTTCAATGGGTTTGGAATCACAGGGCGAGTTGTCACGGCTGGCCAAAAGCAAGGCCCTAGTGGGATAGAGGTTCAGCTGGTGAATGAAAAAGAAGAAGTGAGAAATACACTGACCACTACTGGAGGTGACTTTCATTTTACTCCTGTGATACCCGGAAAGTACACTATTAAGGCTTTGCATCCAAGGTTAGTCATATGTTAAATCATAATGTTTTGTCGTGCACCTAAAATAAATAATAAACTTATTTATACATACTTAAATTATATTAAGGTAAACTAAATTTTAATAATTCACTTAAAATAACAATATAACTACTGTAGTTGGAGTAATAAAATAACAAGATTATTAGGCACCATATTTTTGATGAGTATCTGTTATTTTTGCAGTTGCTAAAGACAGTTTTAAATAGTGAGTAATATGTCTAATTTACAAATAACTTTATTCATGAACTAGATGGAATCTGGAACCATCACAAACAGCTGTGCAAGTGAAAGAAGGAAACACCGCACTCCCGGTGGGAGTGTTGGCCGTCAAGGGCTATGATGTGCACGGCTCTGTCACCTCTTTTGGAGCTCCCCTCAGTGGGCTTTATGTACTCCTTTACTCAAAAGAGGTATTTCTTTTATTATTTTTCGATGAAATTCATTATTATTTGATAAATTACTACATTATGGTTTGTGTTCTTTAGCTATCTTAAGTTACTAGCGACCCGCCCCGGCTTCGCACGGGTTACTACTTGTACCAAAACAAATTATAGCCTATAGCCTTCCTCGATAAATGGGCTATCTAACACTGAAAGAATTTTAATATATGTTCCTGAGATTAGCGCGTTTAAGCAAACAAACTCTTTAGCTTTATAATATTAGTATAGATATAACACAAACATAAAATGGGACAAATGGTTTACTAATCTAAAGATGAAGGAAAAAAACTACAGAAATATCTAAAACCAACAGGATAATCATCCTTAGAATAGTAAAATAAAAGGGATTATAACAAGTGTGTAACAAATATATTTTTAAAGCTGCTATTCTGAATGTTAAATAAAATAGAAATTCAAAATTGGACAATATGTTATCAATAGAATGTATTTGATAAATTTTGTCTTAACTTCTTTAGAAAAATCAACAACTGCGTGTGGAAGGCTGCACAACTGCCTTGTTACAAGGTGTTCCTGACGCTCCCATCTGTTACTCCGTGACTGACAACAATGGAGAGTTCAGCTTTGGCCTGGTGCCAGCGGGCCACTACAAATTGCTGGCACTGTCCTCGCCGCCGGGCCAGGGCGCCATCAGCTACAATGTGAAGCCAGACTCTGTGCCTTTCAGTGTGCTGCATGACAGTTTGTTCATAAAAAATGCTTTTGAGGTGAGTTCATTCATATTCTCGAAACCTGATTGTTAACATGGTGACTGAAAATCTTATACTTAACTTCAATGTACCTGTACTTAATTCTAATACAGAAATAATTTAACGAAAAAGGGAACTCAATATCTTAAAAAAAAAGGATTACTATCATTAAAATGTCTTCCAAACAATCATTGGATGGACTAGAGAGATTAGGTATGAAGAGGTCTAGTACTTGATGAATGATGCATCATGAAATTTTGTTGCTGTTGTTGTGTTTTTTGTTTTATTAAGGATTCTATAAAAGTGTTGATTTGATTTCTCAAGTGGGAGTAATATGAACAAACAAGTCATTGTACAATGCGCATTCGCTGAATTTTTTATACCAGCTATTGGCACCTTATTATGGGAAGTCTCGAGTGTGTTTAGAGAGTAGAGTATTAAACAGGACTGTTGCATTACCAAATAAAATATTATATTTGTAAGAACATGCAGTTTCTGCTTTTGAATTTTTTTTTAACACTTAAAGATTGTCATGTCTTACAACATTGCGTGATTCCTCGCGTCAGGTGCACGGGTTCACGGTAGTGGGCACCGTGTCGGCGGCCCCGGGCGGCGCGGGGCTGAGCGGCGCGCGCGTGTCTCTGGAGGGGCGCGCGGCGGGCGCCAGCGACGCCGCCGGCAAGTTCACGCTGCCGCACCTGCTGCCGGGCAGCTACGCGCTCACCTTTGAGCACGGTCAGTGGTTGGCTGTGTTATCATTCTCCTTGTTTATCTAAAATTATAAGTACGGAAATATCTTTTTACAAATTTTTATTAACAAAAATTAACCTAGGTTGCCCTCCAGCAACGGGGAAACACCCAAGCTATCAATGGTTAGGGCCACAAATTAAGATAATAATAGATATGATTATGCATGCCTGTAATCCATAAAAAGTGGTCTTTAAGCTTGTATGTATCCTAATTCAATTTTCCCTAAACCAAAACAAACAGACAATCGCACAGAACAATCAATATTTCACAGTGATCTGTCAAAATCAAAACTAATCAATAGTTAGTCATCCACACACTGCGGCTTTTATAAGCATATTTTACCCTTTTTACCATTTCTATGGTCATTATATCACAATTATACATTCATAAAATTTTTACATTTGAAAGGACAACATCCAATATGGGCCCACCCGCCTGAACAATCATATTGTAAATTAAGTAATTTACAACTAGTTTTGTAAAAATATTTATTAATTATCGATCACTATTTGGGAGTATCAAAATAAATTACAATAAAAATGAATTTTACCCGATTGTTAATTGACTTCCTTTAAAAGGTGTGGTCATCTACGACTTAACTGTGTTGCCTAGAGAATTAATGATTGAGCCAAGTTGTAAAAAGGGATTGAAAATGTAAATCCTGGTTTTTAAATAAAAGCTATTTGTTAGATTATTTACTTTTATTACTTTTTACGTCTTTAATTCGTATGAGGTTAAACATAATAAAAATAAATAATAAATAGAAGTGTCTCGAAATAAGTTATTTTTATACACTAGCAACACAATTATGTTAAATCTGTCATCCTGCTGCCCAATGTCATTCATCGCCGCTCGTTTCGTTTGTACTGTTTGTGTTCTTGGGTTTTTAACCTTTATGTTGTACAAGCGACCGCTCGCGGTTTCACCCGCGTGGTTCCCATTCCCGTTGGAATATCGGGATAAAAAGTATCCTATGTGTTAATCCAGGTTATAAACTATCTGTATGCCGAATTTCATCCAAATCCATTCAGTAGTTTTTACGTGAAAGAGTAACAAACATCCATCCATACGTTCCCGTGAGAATATCGGGATAAAAAGTATCCTATGTGTTATTCCAGGTTATAAACTATCTGCATGCCGAATTTCATCCAAATCCATTCAGTAGTTTTTACGTGAAAGAGTAACAAATATCCATACATACAAACTTTCGCGTTTATAATATTAGTAGGATTTAACCAACCTGGTACAAAACTTTATTTATTTATGTTTTCTACATAATATAAGCTACTCAAAACAATCAATAATATTAAAATATTTAACTGTTCATATGATAGGCCCAAGGACTTATATAAAGTGGACGGTGACCTTTCAAGTCTGCTGTCAACTTGAATTTATCTTTTACTCTATGAAATTATTGCGGAACCAAGTAGATTCAGAGTCATTATTGAAATAATACAGCTCATTCTCTCGCTATTCATTGAACTAAAAAAATAAAACAAAAATATAAAACTAAATGATATTGAATTTTATGCATTTAGAGTCTGTTTATTATAGCGTGATACCTGTGACAGGTGTCAAATTGTCATGCCTAGGGTTAAGACATTACATACTTAGGGCCGATTTTTCAATTGTCAGATAAAACTTATTTGTCTGTTAAAGTATAATACAATCATTTCAAAGTGTATTGTCATTCATGTCTTTTCTTTTTTTACTGGTAACATCTCAAGTAGGTCGCGTTATACTTTATCAGGCGGATAAGTTTTATCCGAGGATGGAAAAATCAGCCCTTAATTGAATTAAATGATAATTGAAGTTATCAATTGAATATCATTATGTGTTGTTAATCATTATACACCGAGATTTTTAATTGGTTTTGGAGCCGAAACCCTGTCCATGTTTATCATCAGTAGAAGCTATTTAGCTTGTAAAACTAAAAATATATGAGCTTAAAAAATCATTAAAAAAATATCAATAAAAAATGTAAGATCCCTTAGTACCGGTCGATCTTATGAAAGTCAATGACCGAGGCGCTTCAAACGCTCCGCCTACCTCCCGCCCCGCCGCCGGCGCAGGTGGCCGGCCGGGAAAGTTCACAGGGGTCACGGTGTATGAGTAGTTAGGGAGAACGTTACTACGTGTTTACGACAAAAAGTCACTTTTACAACTTTTTTTTCTTTGCTCGTAAAGCGATTATTATTTCATAAAATTAAATAGGTACAACACTTTTTTTGTATAATAACGTTTTCGGCTCCAAAACCAATGAAAAATCTCGGTGTATTTGATGACCTTCTTGGTCGAGTGGTTTGCACACCGGTTTTCATGGTGTCGCCATCTCTGAGGTCCCGGGTTCGATCCCCGGTCGGGTCAATTTGGAAATTGTTGTTTTTCTGAATTATCTCGGGTCTGGGTGTTTTCTATATATAATAAGTATGTATTTAAGTATTTTAAGTATGTTTATCCGTTGTCTTGTAACCATTTAACGAGTTTCCTCGAAGCTTCTCTTGGGCTAGATAATTGGTGTGATTGTAGTTTAAAAAAAAAATCATTTTTTGCTTCAAATGATAATTTTTGATGCTATTTAGATCACTTCATTTATGGAAATGCACATTAATATGTTAATAAAAATACGTGAATAGATTTTGAATGTTTTAATAATGAAGGAATGAAGGAATAGGTTTAAGGAAGGAATAGGAATTAGGAATTGGGAGGGGGGGGGGGGGGGAAGGGGCCTCCGGAACCCTCACTGGTGTACAACCTAAACCATCACCAAAATATATAATCAATATTATAATATTCAGTATAATCGTCATTATACTCAAGAAAAATAAGTAAATACTAACAAATCAATTATTACAGCCAGAATTATAAATACAAAATTGAAGTCAATCGATTGGTTATTGAATATCAATTGAACTTAAATTGATTTAAGTGCTATTCCAACACAAGTATTTTTTGTATTGGATTGACCTTGTGAAGGGGTACGTTTTTTTTATTGTATGTAATGTTTAAAAATTGTGATAAATGTGTGTTATGTGAGTTTTTTGGGATAAAACCTAATCTAACATAACACATAATCGCAAAAACTAATTGTAGTATGTTAAGTGATGGATTATAAAAAATAATATTATTGAAATTTTGTCAAATACATTCATACGCTTTTACAAAGTCATGTCGACGTTTTTGATAACACCTGTCATAGGTATCAAGCTATATTGAACAGACTATAATAATACGTTTTTAAGTGTCCTAGTGCATTGCGCGAAATTCCAAATCAGTGAAATCTATTAATAATGCACAATTCGTAACATTATTACGTTAAGCTCCTACACAGCAGGTGCATTACAATAATGAATCTTTCATAATATCTTTCGTTTTCTATTATTTTCTAACAAAATATTTATAGTTAAAGTTATACATAAACATACACACTACTATTATCCCCACTGCCATGAACAGTCCACATTAAAAAAAAATCAATAACTACCTACAAAAAAATATGTTGGCGAGTTAGCGACAAAGAATGTCATAGTCTTGCGCCTTCCTCCGTATCATTGTTAACTGAACCCTATCGAACTAATTTGGGTACAGTTAAAATCATATGTCGGCCGAAACAACATTTAGAATGGCCGACTTCCCGAGACTGTTCCATGAGGGAATAAGCAAAATCGGCGCTGCACACTGGACCTTGGGCATCAATCACGTTATTAACGAAGAGAGGAAAATGATGGAACTGGATGGATTATTAGATTTAGGCAGTGATGAAACCGAAAGATTTGTAATAGACGTAGACTCGGAAAGTTCCGATTCTGATAAAGAAAATAATGAATTTAAAACATTTCACTATGTTTTTATCATTTACCTATCGTTAATTTAAGATTAATAGTTACAATTATTATCATGATTCATTATTTCACTCATTTCGATCAGTTCGTATTAAGAGTCAGTACAGAGCGAAATCAATTATCGAAATTTCACATCACTAATCAGTCTATATAGTTGTTGATAAGCTGTCATTCGTCATGTTTGTTTTGGTCCAGGGAAAATTGATTTGGGATACATTATACCTAAACTCGTCTGTTACCCAAAGGAAAAGTTTCGCTGCAATAAAATTAGCATAAAGTCTCATTTCATTATTCCGTGCTTCGGAAGGTACTTTAAGCCGTTGGTCCCGGTTGTTGTAAGATTGCATTCTTTAAACCTGCCCACCTGCATGAAGTCAGCGTGGTGGCTTATGGCCCAGTCGCCTCCTGTAGGCCTAGCATGCGCAACACGACAAAATGTTCTTGACCCGTTTTCTCGTGTTATGTCTATACACGGTATGTCAAAAATAGACATAATAATAGTTTTTGCTTTGGTGTTTTTTTACAAACCCTAACATGCAACATAATCTTATCGAGTTTTGACAACTGTAACCGAGATAGTTTGTCGTTCCCGCTATTGAAGGAAGAGAGAATATCGTCCGCGACATATCTCGTGTTGCGCATGCTAGGCCTACTGGTAAGGCCTGTGTGAAGCAGTGAGAGACACGTTTATAGATTATCGATGTAGCATTATTTCAGAGCAATGCGAGATCGCGCCGCTGCAGCTGCAGGTGACGGCCAGAGGGGCTCGCGCGCCGGCAGCAGCGGCGGCGCGCTGGCGCGTCTGCGGCCAGGTAAAATAGTTTGCTGTATCATTTAAATTAACATTAAAATAATATACATATAGGTATTATTTATTCATAAATATTAACTGATGATACTATCTTTTACACAGTCATTCAATAAAGATTTTAATTTGAGGTGGCGCCGCCCGACGCGAGGCGGGTGACTGTGCGCGCCGATAAGAGCGAGCTAAGAGTCGACGTCGACGTCTCGCCGGAGACAGAGGGTGAGTACTGCACTCTTGTCGCACCACTAGCCGGGTTGAGTATTAATCCGGCTCGAAGGACCAAATGTTTTTTGATAAATACTAATTTTCTTAGGTTCAAATGCAATGATAACTTTATTATTTGTGAAAAAGTAAAGGAATCAAAAATCCTCAAAGTGTTTTCTAAAAAAACGCCTTTTTAACATCTAATTAGTTGTTATGCTAAGAAGCGTGTTTTTATTGATCACACTGTTGTTTTAGGCAAATGGTGCACGTACTTGCCTCCCGGCACGTACTCCGCTAGTGTTGTGCTGACGGAGCAGGAGCAAAGAGATGGTCTACAGTAAGCTTTATTATCTAATTCATTAATTTTTCTTTGAATTTAAGCTGTGTAAACAACCAACAAGTCCTACCATCAACCAAACCTATCGAAATCGAACCTTTTTTTTTTTTTTTTTTTTCTTTAGAGTGGAGGAAATGCATTACGCACGCGCATGGGACTCTCCCCCCAACTCCCGCTCCCCCATCCAGGCCCTGCGGCCTCGGCGGGGGTTCGAGAGGAGGGGGGCATACCCACTAAAACCTCCACTGCTCTCCAGCAAGACCCGGGGGAAAGTCGAGGCGGGACCGGCCATAGGCACTCTGCCGCCCCGATCGAAATCGAACCTTAGCGAGGTTATAGTCAACCTTTCGACCGTCACAGTCGGCTATAATCGACAACCGATCGCGTGGCTTGTACGCCAACGACGGCAATGATCGACATTACTTGTGGCTTACATTATGTGCCATAGTTATCGATGTGTCTTTTGGAAACCTTATTATTTTTGTAAGTCGGTCAAAAGGTCAAGCCGCTTCACCACATTAGGTAAAAAGTTACAGTTGCCAGTATAGCCTGAGACCACTCCGCAGGTTCTACCCGCTGTCCCACAGCATATCCGTGATCGCCTTGAGTTGTCTTATATATCTTAAGTGGCGTGTGATAACGGGCACGAAACTAATTTGACTTACCATTTTATTGTGGAAGAAGGTTATAAGGCATAAAGGAACCAAACTCAAAGAAACTTGAAAATTCGGCGTAAGGGTAATCGTTGTATGATATTTCAGTAAAGTCGACAAACAGGGAAAGTCGGCACAAGGGTCCTAACTCATCGCCTTAGTCATGGAGGGCATGGACTATGTATCTGGACGCGTCTGCTGCTGCGGCGACGACTGCCCCTTTGATGTAGATTACTTGTATGCCAGGTTCTACTCGCCATCCCACAAGATATCGGTAGTGGCGGCGGCCGTGGCAGGCATCTCGTTCTCCCAGCTCAAGAGCACTATCTGTGCGCGTGTTCTGCAGCTGCACCGGCTTTGATATAGATTACTTATATGCCAGGTTTTAGTGCTGTCCTGGTAGCGGCACATTAATACAATATTACCGCCCCATCTTTTCTCTTGGAAGTTGTAAAAGGCGACTAACGGACTAAAGACTGCACATACATCCAACAGCATAGAGCAGCGATGGGCTCACCACCTGTCACGCTGAGCACATGTGCAGTTATTATTTGGTGTGTCGTGGAGTGTCTGGTACCCTCCGGAGATGATACCGTGTATATATAGGGTTAATTTTGGACTCCCCGCCAATTTTTTTCACGTGATTCAATAGGAGCAGTACAATCAATTAATGAAATAAAAAAAACCTTATTTTTTTACATTTTTGTCTCATAAGATTTAAAAAAAACAGGAAATAATCGTATTTAAAGAAAGAAAACATTAATTATTTTTACGGCAAATATTTTATTATCACTTATTTCAGTCTATATTTAGTTTTGGCGAGGGGTCCCAAGGTAATCCTGTATGTAATATGCACACAGGTTCTACCCGGCGTCGCACGCGCTATCTGTGGGCGCGGCCCCCGTGCGGGGCATCTCGTTCTCGCAGCTCAAGGGCACGGTGTCGGGGCGGGTGCGCTGCCGCCGCGCCGCCGACTGCGCCGGCCTGCGCGTGGCGCTGCGCCCGCACAGCCCGCTGGCGGCACAAGGCTCCATAGTGGGGCAGCCCGTCACTACCGCTGTTGAAGGTGAGTGTGCTCATTTTTTACTTAAGAGGCCTATTACATCTCGAACGTGATTTTTGCGAAAAATGCCCATTTTCGCATTTTGTAGTAATTTTGCAGTTGTATTTATCGTTTTTATCGAAATAGGACAATGAATTCATTATAAAATCTTTATTCCTCATGAAGTAACAATTACTCTGGTAGAAATTTTGCTCAATAATATTATCGTAGATATAGAGGTATTCACAGTTAACTTATAGCAATTTTCGAAGTTTTTTGGTTTAGAATAAGATTTTTTTCCTTTATAAAATCAATGATATCTAAAAATTCCGAGGCCGCTACGCACTATTCGACTATATAAGAGATAACAATATAAATTTTTATTTCACTTGTTTAGAACAGTAGTTCAATCGATGAGCTCAAAAAAGTGCCTTCGCACACTTTATGAAAATATTTCTCTGCAATTTTGGGTTTAATTAAAAAGTTAAGCAAAATTTACAAAAAGCGAGGCCGCTACGCACTATTCCAATAGCTATTCTACACTATTCAATAAGTCATAATTGTTAATGTATTTTTGTTTCTGAGATCCATAACGCCAAAATTGGCCATTTTATGCAGAAATCACAGTCAAAATGTAATAGGCTTCTTAAGCTCCATACTAATTATGTCAAAGAAAATAATATGTTATTACATTTTTTTCAATGAATTTATACACATTTTTATTGAAATAGTGTAGGTGTTCCTGAGTAGGTTCACAATTATTTTTTAAATTACATACATACTTACATACAAATAATAATACATAATACGTATAATCAGGCATTAGGGACAGCAACCAGCGGTCCCTTAGCATAGTTCACTTTTCATCAAATAGCGACTGCACTTGGGCTCAGCGTGGCAGGTGTCACCAACTGTCACGCCCATCGCCGCTGTATGCTGTTGGATGTTTGTGCAGTCTTAATTCCGTTAATCGCCTTTTAGGACACCCAAGAAGAAGAAGAAGAAGAAGAAGGAAGAGAGGGGGTGGTTGGTAGTTATTTCACAGTTATGCTACGCGACATGGTTTTTTGAATTAGTATTCGTAAAAAGTAAGCCTATTAATGTTTCTGTAGAAAGTCTAAAATTTCTAATTTATATATTTAATAAAAGTACGTAGATTCGGAGGCTGAAATACGTAGGTATGGAGAAAAGGCCTAAAGTACGTAGATCTACGCAAAAATACGTAGAGTTGGCGGCAATCCAAAGGTCATGGGTTCGAATCGAGCTTCCTGAGACTGGTTGATTTTTTTCTAATAAACATTTTATCCTAAACAAATACTTCTATAAAATGATTTTATTTCTACTTTCTTCGGGTTTAAAAAAACTTATTTTTATCTCAACATTGAAAAAAAAACAATTTGTTCTAGTTGTAAATATTATTATGGTTTGGTTTGTGAAACCGCGGAAATGATACCTATAATTATTTTACAAAAAAAGTCGCGTCCGCCATCTTGGATCTCGAAATAGATGTATTCCAAATCGGCACCCCTGAAAAACATGGAAATGATACCCATATTGATTTTACATAATAAAGTCACGTCCGGCATCTTGGATCTCGAAATAGATATTGTATTCAAAATCGGCACCTCCGAAAACCATAAAAATAATATCCATATTGATTTTATATCAAAAAGTTGCGTCCACCATTTTTGATCTCGATTTAAATAGCTAATTAAATCTTGCCTGAAAATTAGCGAATTCTAAAATGGTGTTTATTCATAAAAAAAATCATATTGAAAAAGATCTTTCGCATTTAAAATGTATGTGATAAGCATACAATATTACCTTTCAATTCTCATAAAAAAATATATTAAAATTGACTACACGCGTTTTAAACTCTCGAGTGTCGGCGGCAATACCGGCATTCCTACGAAAAAAAGAACCGTTCAGTGTCAGCGGGAATGCCGGGTGTCCCGCCAGTGACAAGGTCTATGGTAAACTTTTTACTACCTTCAACTTATTTTAGCCAATAAGAGTGTACATCCTGCCTCGCGAGAGTCTGGATGCAGCATAAGAATGATATAGAGTGATTACACTGTGCCCCTGTGCGCAGACGGCGCGTACTCGTTCCCGCTGGTGCCGGCGGGCGGCGCCGAGGTGTCGGTGCCGGGCGGCGTGCTGTGCTGGGCGGCGCGGGCGCACCGCGTGGCCGTGGCGCGCGAGACCGTGCCCGCGCCCGACTTTGTGCACGAGGGGTACGTGCTCAGGCTGAGGGCGTCGCACGATATACAGGTCAGTTATATACGCCAGTTTTAGCTTATTCGGTTGTAGCTGTCCGCTGATATATACGTAAGGAATTGTTAGTAAACATTATAGGAAGCTTCTTAATAATTTTGCGTTGTTAGTTAGTTATGTTTATTTTAATTAGATTTACATGGAATAGCATACTCTTCATAATAGTTGGCTGGTTAGCAATAAAAAATATCTATCAAAACTATAGTATAGACGCCTGCACTTCAACTACCACAAAATGTAATTTCTTGAATGCATTTTGAACTTTGTCGCAAGGGAATAAGGATGAATATCGATTAGAAAAATTTGACAGTTTTGGATAGGTGAACCTATATTTTCTCTCTCTATATACTTCCGTTAAAACAGATAAACTAAATATAAAGGAGACCCGGCATTTTATGCTTAAGTTGTATACTTTTTGAATTTTTTATTCTGTAATTCACTATCTGGCGCTATTTGATGTCAGTTGTGAGGGCATTGTTGAAATTTCACTTTTTTAAAAGCAAAAGAACTATGGTTCATGCAGCCACGTTTGACTATTTTAAAGTAACATGTCTGCCTTTTGAAGACTCAGTGTTTCCATATTAAAAAAATATTAATAATGAAATAACTCTTATCCGCAATTCGTTAAAAATAAGACAAAACTTGGTTTAGGTCGCAAATAATATCTTAGCTTTACTTTATGACCAAATTCTATTGTATACAAGTTTATATTTTTTCTATGGAAAGTGCCGGTTCTCCTTTGAGTTTAAATCAAAAATGTAAAATTAACTTGTACGTACCTATTATTATTTCATAATTTAGATATAACCGTTGTTTTATCAAGGTATGCCATTACCTCTACCCCGTAGGTGGATTACACAGGCCCCGCAGGCATCACGGGCACTCTGTCCGTGGCCGCGGGCGCCAGCTCGCAGTGCGTGCCGGCCGCGGGCGCGTACACGCTGACGCCGCGCGCCTGCCACAGGATGGAGCCGGCCAGCGCGCAAGCCACCGCGCCGCTGCCGGACGGAGACAACCCGCCGGTAAGCAAACGAAACTTGTGGCGGCCTGAGTCGCCACATCATTTATTATCATCACGTATCGGTTAAAGAGTTTGTAAGCACATTCCTAAACGCGTGCAGATCCGATAAAGATATGTCACGGCATCCTCCCTCCAACATCTACGTAGTATTACTGTATAAATAGTCTTGTAAGGTTTAGATAATAAGTTAGTCACAATGTAGTCACTGTAAATATACAACATCACCTTAAGAGACGCAGTCGTTATTTACCATCGCCATGGAACCCTCCATCATCTCTACCTCGCAACCTACGCCGCTGGAACAAAACTATTGGCCATATCGATTAATAGTTATACAGTAATAAATATACATACTTAACTATTCAAAAACTCTGAAGTATAATATAAAACCAATTATTATTCTCTGTTAAATATTTTTTTAACATTGTATAGAATGCTCTTTCTTTAGAAACATTTTTTATTTCGGTAGGTATTTTGTTAAATATTTTAATTGACATGTGATAAGTGGATGAACTGACCATATGGAGTTTAGTAAAAGGAAGAGCCAGACCAGTGTTTTAGTGTCTTAAATTTGGCTGTGAATATTGTTTTTTAGCCTGTGTATGTGAATTGTTGTTTTTTGTGACAAGTATACAAATTTCAAAAATATATAGTGACGTTAGTGTAAGAATATTAAGTATTATAAATTGGGGCCTACAGCTTTCTGTATCTTTAATATTAACTAGAGTCCTAGTACACTTTTTAATACAATTATATGTCTACTTATTATTATATTATGAAGAAAACTCTTAATAACTTGCTTTTTTTTAAAAAGTCTTTTGCTTTTTTTAACATTTTTATTATTGTTAATTGAAAATGTGATTGGAGAGTTTTATATACTCTTGCAAAGCCCTAGATTGTGTTTAGTTTTCACATTAGGTTTGGTTGTTGCGATATTGAAAGCTACCTTTTTGAATGTGATTTGTATTGAAGCCGTATTTTCCAGACGGTATACTTCGTGGCGGTGGCGCACTCTGTGACGCTGCGGGTGCTGTCGCCGGTGGCGGTGGCCGACCTGGTGCTGCAGGTGACGGCGGACGCGCGCGGCGCCAGCCGGCTGGGCCCGCTGCAGCCCCGCGCGCACCCCGACGGCGGGTTCCAGTATGAGCACACCATGTACATGGCCGATGTGAGTGCATTTACACAAATATCAATTGTTCAATTTACTTTTTCTTTTTGAGTCAGCGCTAGTTGTTCTTGACGAGGAAGCTGGCACATCAGTAGCTTTTTGGTTGGCCTCGGTCAAATATGAGTTGGTAGTATGATGACATTTTATTTGATGAATATTTAGTTTTTAACCTCTCGAGTGTCGGCGGGAATATCGGCATTCCCACGAAAAAAAATACCGTTGAGTGTCGGCGGAAATGCCGGGTGTCCCGCCAGTGACAATGTCTATGGTTAATTTTTTACTACTGTTTTCTATGCGATTCTGTGTTCTATGAGCTCGAATACTAAACTATGATTGGCTGTCGTGTTCATAGAAAAAGTGTGAGTATTGGTTGTTGAAAACAAATGATGACGCATTTGTGAACAAAATTGTGTAGTGCAACTGCTTGTAAGCAAGATGTTTAAATGATTTATCGTAAGTAAATTACAAGTATTAAATGTCAAATTAAACAGAAAGATGTATAGATTGTTTTAATGTGATTTTCTTGAACTTTTATCTCTTGTTACATAGTTTAAAAATATTTGAAACCCAAGTGTTCGCGAAAATGACAAACAGTTTTAGAATAAAAATGGCGCTTTGAGCTGTATTATAATTCTATAGTTTTGTTTACAAATGCGTATGGTGCAAAGTGTTAAATGTTTTATGATGATAAGTGTATAGGCTTGGTGTGTAACTAAAAATAATGTGATTTAGTGCAAGTTTTACATGATTTCTGAATCGTCAAAGTTTGTGTATTGAAGAATTTTTGACCGTTGGTAAAATAAAATGCCATAAAATGCAGTACAAAGGGTATTTGTTATTACTTACTTTTAAGGGTTAGACAATGTTTCTAGGTTTCTGAAAATGTAAAAATCATAAAAAACTGCCGAGAATCATAGGTTATATAAGCAAAATAGTTAAATAAGTCAGGTCACTTGAGGTCAGCATGTAGGTCAAGTCATCGACACTCGGCGGTATCCAATGCATTCTGCTGCGCGACACTTGAGAGGTTAATAGTAATATAAATCAGAAGTAGAAGTTAAAAGTAGATTTGATTATTGCACTGAAGCTCAAAGGAAATTTTAAGTTTTGTGGTTTATATTTTCGTTTTTTGGTAATTGGTTTAATTGTTTTATTAGTATACTCCTATTTTCTGCCCAAGGTGAAATGGGACCAGGGACCGTATTCTCCAAAGCGCATTTAAGATTTCAATTACCCGCAATTTTTCGCACACTACTGTCTTTGCACACTACAATAGCTTGCGAAGAAAAATAACAACGCGCCCGCAATACGACAAATTATGCGGCGATAATTGCTCTCCATCAGGTGACCCGCCTGCTCGCTTGCCTCCTTCTATAAAAAAATACTGCGTATGCATCCAACAGCATAGTGCGGCGATGGGCTCACCGCCTGTCACGCTGAGCACATCTGCAGTTATCATTTATTGAAACGTGGAGTGTGGCAGTCGACTGCTGCGGTCCTCATTGCCTGCTCTCTGACTAACCCTTCGGGAATAATGGTCGTAGGTATACAGGGCGTCCTACGGATATGCCACATGAAGGGAAAGTACCTTGAATATTGTAGATGGAACATTTTACTGAAAGAAGACATTATTTGAATTGAAAAAACAATTTAAACTGCATTCATAGATATTTAAATAATGACATGGTTGAACCAGGAGTCGAATCCGTTACATGAGAAAAATAATCACCCTGTAGCTTTATCATACCGATCGAAAGGCTTCATCATAAGTATGATTTTTTGCTAAATAACATAGTGTCACAAATAAAAGGAAGACCATGAATTTTAACATTTTTAATACAAAATTAATCAATTTATCAAATGTTTAAAATGAGTCCCTTTCTGTTGAATACAAAGTCGCACTCTTTTGATAATTTCACTCCCTGTCGATTTTTTGATTTTGTTGTGGTGCCATATTTAGAATAATACGTCTAAGTTCTGCTTGTAGCTCGTGGACACTTTCATACTGGTTACTTCTCAAGTGGGTACATTTATTAGTAATATGTACTTAAGATAATGTCAGTTGTATGTCCTTACAGCAATGTCAGCTTTTCATTTTCCTGAACAAAATTTCACATCGAATGTTAAAATTCATGGTCTTCGTTTTATTTGTGACACTATGTTATTTAGCAAAAAATAATTCTTATGATGAAGCCTTTCGATCGGTATGATGAAGCTACAGGATGATTATTTTTCTAACGTAACGGGTTCGATTGCCTGTTGAACCATGTCATTATTTAAATAGCTATGAATGCGGTTTAAATTGTTTTTTTAAATTCAAATAATGTCTTCTTTCAGTAAAATGTTCCATCTGCAATATCCAAGGTAGTTTCCCTTGATGCGGCATACCCGTGGGACGGCTGTATATAGTGTGTGCGTGTGCAGGGCGCGGTGTCGCTGGTGTCGGCGGCGTCGGCGGCGCTGCTGTTCGAGCCGCGCCAGCCGCAGCAGCTGTGGGGCCGCGGCGACTGCCAGCCCGACGCGCTGGTGCTGCGGGCGGTGCCGGCGCTCACGGTCAAAGGGCGACTGCAGCCTGCCGTCGAGGGGGCTACCGTTACCATCACGTCAGGTGGGCTGACTGTATACAAGTGTCGTTTTGTTTTATGTAATTTGTGTTTTGTCGAACACTAATGAGAAATAGTGGTGAACCGTTAAGTGTTCGTGTTCATGAGTGTTGGCATATGTAACGAAACATTGCAACATCTCTTTTTGAATAAAATGTTTACTAGAAACAAAAACCACCCGTCTCAGGAAAGCTCGAATAGGATTCGAACTTTTTTCTAGTAAACATTTTATCCTATATTTAAATAGCATTTTAAATGCCAAAATTTTAATAATAAAGATATCTCTTTTTGAATTCTCTATTCTTCCGTTCGTATGAGATGGAGTTGCAGTAAAAAGTTTGTGGGGAATATCCATTTACTATATATTTCATGTTCATCATTTCTATCATTGCTCATTATTATCTACTAGTAAATATAAAAATTAAATTATATCCTTTACTTGACACTGGCTAAAACATTTTTTCCTCGTTGTGTTTTAACGTAACATTGTAGGGGGCGTTTTAATATACTTACGTTAAAAATTTGTTGCAAAATTTTTAAATTCTTAAAATAAACAAGAAACTTTCTTAAGAAAAATATAAAAACAACTAAACATACAATGTCAGAAGTGAAAACTTAAAAGATTTGATGAAGCAATGTTGACTAAAAACATAAGCATCAAACACTGACAAATTTCAACGGTTGAAAGCCAGATCTCGGTAGCCAAGTGGTTAAGGCAGCCGCCCGGAATGCGGAAGGTGCGTGGTTCGATTCCCGCTAGAGGTTGTCGTCTTTTTTCAGTGTTTAAAAAAAAATACTTAAGTATATTTAAGCGTTAATAAAACGCTAAAACATAAAACATTGTATTTTTTATACATACATACCGCCTGTTTTTTTTCAGCTACACTATTATATACTAATTACCCATTTATTCACAGAGGACGGCGAGAAACTGACCCACGTCACGTCCTCGGAAGGCACGTACAGCTTCGGGCCGCTGGACGCGTCCAAGCGCTACTCGGTGGAGGCCGAGATGGAGTCCTACGTGTTCAGCGCGCCGGACGAGGCCGGCGTTATAGCCGCCAGGAAACTGGCCGAGATCACCGTGGAACTGCTGGACGACGCCGATGGCACGCCGCTGCAGGTGATGCTATGTTCCTATAAGTGTTTTTTTTAGGAAGGATTGTAAATAATTTTGATTAACAAAATTTGCTTAACGCTTTTTAAATCGTTTCCTTTGCAGTCGGAAACAAACATGAGAATGGATCGTTTGTTAGTTCTCTTCCGAAGTTGTTATTGAAATGCACTGTTGTATTTTGAGTACTGGAGGCTTAGGCTGGCCTCACACAGCCGGAATGGCTTGCTGAATTAAGAATCTGAATTTAAGATTCTGAATTCCGGCACCTTGACTCACACTTTCTTAAAAATTCAGATTGATCAGTAGTCTTGTGACTCCCGGCATATGCAAACGTCTCCGAGACGTTAACCGCTTGCTGTTTCAACCAGGGTCGCCATTTTTTTTTCGCTGTTCCTACCAATTGACGTCCTCCGTGGTCAAGTGGTTAGCGCGCCGGGCCTGGCGTCGCGCCATCTCTGAGGTCCCGGGTTCAATTCCCGGTCGGCGAGTCAATTTAGAGAAAACTGATTTTCTTAATTGATTTCGGGTCTGGGTGTTTTTCTATGTTTATGTATATTTATCCATTATCTAGTTTAACCATATTAACGAGTTTCGATAGAAGCTTAAATTGCTATCAAATTTTATAAGAATAAAATATAAAAAAATATAAATTTATGGTAAATCCTGCTAAAACTGCTAAGCGTTACTTATAAAAATGCACCAAAACTGCTATATTTACCTTTATAATTTTTAAGAACTGAAGTACATCGAAAATTTAACAATATTAAAGCAAGGTATCAATAAGATAACATACAAACTAAATACCTAAAATTTACTTTAAAAAATGCTAAAAAAGTAGGATACTACTAAAAATGGCAACACTGAAATAATTCAGAATCTGAATTCCAGCATGTGTGTGCCGCTCTATATAAAATGTATGGGAATACGCGCGTTCTGAATTCAGAATCTTAAATATTCAGACACGGAATTCCGGACGCTCGTCAGCTCATTCTTCCAGATCGATCTGAGAAATTCAGATTCTGAAAAAATCAGCATGTGTGTGGAGCATACTGATATTGTATGGTATTCCGGCCTTTCTGAATTCAGATTCTTAATTCAGAAACCGATTCCGGCTGTGTGAGGCCAGCCTTAGAGGTCTAAAATCTTGGCAAGCAATTGCTTAGTTTCGACTCCAGTTTTCCATAGATGTTACGATTGTTAAATATAATATATCGGTTGAAGCATTCAAATCGGGTAAAGTATTAGCCTATATATTGTTTTACTGTTGAGCAAAGGCTTTAGTACAATAGAGAGATATATCGGTTTAACCACCACGCTTGCTTATCGAAAAGTTGGAAATACCTTGCTCGGCAGGACAATTTGATGTTGGTAATTAAGGCATTGTTTACACCGAACGGATTGTCGCCGCGGACTGTGAGTATGCTCACTGTCAGCCCCAGTGTGAATGTGGACTCAGTCTGCAGAGTGCGTTCACACCAAACCGACAATACGCTATAGCGTACAATTCGCTACTCGAGATACACGTCTGTACTCATTGAAGTTTCTCGAATGAATTGTGCCCGCGGCGCAGCAATCTAATACGTGCTAACACGTTATATTACGTTCGGCTACGTAGCCAATCCGCGTCCACCGTGCATAGACGCGTAGTTCAAAAATCGGCCACCGACAGTCAGCGACTACGCACTACGTAATAAATAAATAAATAATAAATATATTTTTTTTTAAAGTACAAGACTCATTTTGTTAGTAACAATTGTGCTTATTCTAGGTTAGTAACAATAATTGCATTGGATTTAATTTAATTTGAATTTGTACAACTGTAAGTACATGACTCATCTCCGCACCACCCCGGCAGAAGTTGAGCAGCAATGACCCATGTACCGACAGTCCAGCCTGCTTGCAATCAGGCGCAGAAGCGGAGGCACACCGCAATCGTCGCGTAAAAGCAGTCTGCTCGCGCCTCTGCAAACATCCCCGACGCGCTACAGTAGCGTGGCAGCCGCAACAGCACCCTGAACGCGCGTAATAGCGTAGACTCCGTTCGGTATGAACGAGAAGTTAAGAGGCCTATTACATCTCGACTGTGATTTTTGCGTAAATTGGTCAATTTTGGCGTTATGGATCTCAGAAACAAAAATACATTAACAATTATGACGTATTGAATAGTGTAGAATAGCTATTGGAATAGTGCGTAGCGGCCTCGCTTTTTGTAAATTTTACTTAACTTTTTAATTAAACCCAAAATTGCAGAGAAAGATTTTCATAAAGTGCGCGAAGGCACTTTTTTGAGCTCATCGATTGAACTACTGTTCTGAACAAGTGAAATAAAATAATTATAATGTTGTCTCTTATATAGTCGAATAGTGCGTAGCGGCCTCGGAATTTTTAGATATCATTAATTTTATATAGAAAAAAATCTTATTCTAAACCAAAAAACTTCGAAAATTGCTATAAGTTAACTGTGAATATCTCCTATCTACGATAATATTATTGAGCAAAATTTATACCAGAGTAATTGTTACTTCATGAGTAATAAAGATTTTATAATGAATTTATTATCCTATTTCGATAAAAACGATAAATACAACTGCAAAATTACTACAAAATGCGATGCGCCGGCCGTCCGAATTCAACTTATGCTCACAGAATGGAGATTTGTAATATTATGCACAAATTTATTATCCTATTTCGATAAAAAAGATAAATACAACTGTAAAATAACTACAAAATGCGAAAATAGGCATTTTACGCAAAAATCACATTCAACATGTAATAGGCCTCTTAAATATATATGGAAAAACGATAAACTGCGTGACGCGCGCTCACAGTCCGCGGCGGACAATCCCATGTGTGAACAATGCCTTAGGATGGTGTCCGTGTCCCGCGCAGGGCGGGCTGGTGTCGGTGAGCGGCGGCGTGTTCCGGCGCAACGCGCTCACGGACGCCGCGGGCCGGCTGCGGCTGGCGGCGCTAAAGCCCGAGCGCTACTACGTCAAGCCCAACATGAAGGAGTACCGGTTCAGCCCGCCGCACACCATCGTGCCGCTGCCCGACGGCGAGGCCAGGAACCTCACGCTGCGGTACGTGCCGGGGATAATACATATCGATTTTACATTCTCGAAGCGAACACTTATTAATTAGTAGCGGCCGCTCGCGGTTTCACCCGCGTGGTTCCTGTGCCCGTGGGAATATCGGGATAAAAGGTATCCTATGTGTTAATCCAGGTTATAAACTATCTGTATGCCGAATTTCATCCAAATCCATTCAGTAGATTTTACGTCAAGAGTAACAAACATCCATCCATACTTACAAACTTTCGCCTTTATAATATTAGTGTGGTAAGTAGGATAGTAGGATGTAATTAACTTGACGACTTCTGTAATTAGCACGCCGTGCGCCATAAAATACTTTGAAAAGAATTAGTGTGTGTGTGTGTGTGTGTGTGAAAACACATTGCACTTAACTCGACGACTCCCGTGATTAGCACGCCGTGTGCCTTTTTTTAGCGTTGCCATCTTTGAAATCCCTATACCTGGTCGGATTAATTTAGAAATAATCATTTTGCTAAATTGAGGTTACGTACGATCCCAACTAACAAAATTTGGTCGTATAGTTTTCGGGACAACGTTTTCGTCACAACTTAAGGTCAGACTGTTTTGGTTATATAGCTGTCGTATTGACGTAAATATGACGCGAAATAGGCGGAAATAATAAAACTTTTATTCGTATAGCGATCGTGTCAAGGTCGTATTAGTGGCTACTAGGAAGGTAATAGTCATATTAATATCAGATATACGATAAATATTCGTATAGCAGTCGTGAAAGTGATTAATATTATAACCATCTTGTTGTGTAGTGATCCAATAGACGTCGTATAACTTAATAAACATTGGGAAGTAGTCATTAGCATAGCCTTTACCGGATGCTTGCTATTACAGCGCAGTTCAGTGGGAGTGAGACAACAAAAAACAAACGAAAAACAAAATAACTGTTTACAAAGTGTCACCATCTTATGTCTGCCATATTTATTACTGAATGTTATTAACTATATTGTAGTTGGTGTTAGTAGGTAAGAATATCTACTTTTGTAAGGGAAATTAAATTTCATGACGATTGTATATACAATTTTTCACAAATTTTTAATGCTCCCTTCGAATTATTGCAAAATAAAAATAATGAATCCCATTTTATTGAAGATTTCTAGTACTTTTACAATTATACGACTTTAGGTAGTGAAGATACCTATTATATGATATCTTAGGACTATAAGTGATATACTACGATTTTAATTCTTTTGTCGTCCGCCATTTTTAGGATACCGTAAAGAAGTGAAAATCCGTTAGATAAACATTTGATTGAAATCACAATATAGTGAAAATTGAAGATGTTTTAAAATTCTCATTTTCATTACAGTTTTCATCATCATCGTCTTGGGTTTCAAACGAATAATCATCATTTTCATCATCATTTTGCAAATCTGCGATGATTATTCGAGGATTACTTCTTGAACTTACTAAATTTTAAGAAAAAAAAGATGATAATTGATAGGTGTTAGATATTATTACGATAAGCTACCTATTTAATATTAGGTTCATTTTGTATATGTACATATGCATCCTTTTTCACAAATACTATTTCTTACTACGGAACCATCTTTTGATTCTTTGACACTATCATAGCTATCATATAAAAAGCTTGTATATTCAAAGTCACAACAACGGAAAATATACAAGTTCAGTTCGTAAAAGAGTACCACGTGAAACCATTAAATAATCAAAATTTTTATATAAGTAACTTATATAAGCATTTTAAACCCATAAGTTATATAAGACATATAAATCTGAATATTGGGCTTTTAAACATTATATAAAAGTCGTGTGAAGATAGTCAAAAAATCCTATAAGAGACGTGTATACAGCTGTACGTTTTAAAAGGTTAATTTATGAACTTTTTATGATTGTCATGTAGAAATCTTATTACTGACAAAAAGCAGTGTTATGGTCGTCATTATAACCAGATTATGATTGTCATATAAATTACTTTTATACTACATCAAGAAGGCGTAAAGGGGTTGTAAACGAGACTAATAAACGAGTGAATGTATTTTAAAGGTCACAGCTACTATCTTTATAAGATGGTCATGTAATTTGGTTGTGTAAACGTTTACAGGACTCAATTAAATGACTAAAATATTATACGACTAATCGTTCGTATTATATATTGTAACACGATTCATGGGAATTTGAGTTACATCTATATGACCTTTATATGACCAAATGTTATTTAGGCTACATATTATATGACAATTTTGTTAGTTGGGATGTTTTTAAATAAGTATGATTATCCATCGTCTAAGGGCCAGAGCAGAGATGCTACTTTTAGCAGCGGCGATCAACGATTTAGGCGCTTTTTAGAGGCTGAATGCAGCGACTGAATCGCTAAAATGCGCGATTCCGATACAATCAACGCAGAGAGTCGCCAAAACGCGATGCCGGTCGCAAAATCGCCGATGCTAAAAGTATCATGTGTGCGGTGGCTCTAACTGATAAAAATAAGTTTAACTTGGGTTAGATAATTGATATGAGAGTGGAAAAACGATTAACTCCTTATTATTTACTTGTAACGGTCAGGGTCTGTAATATATAAAAAAATCCGTGCCGAGTCTGATGTAGATATGCAATGCAGCACACATTTTTTATACGTTTTAATATATTCGCGTACGCATTCACAAAAAACAACTGCGCGTTTCCGTAGTTCTTAAATTATATGGAAATAGGATATAATGTGAAAAATAGGAAAGCTCGAATGGGAATCGAAGCCATGACCTTTGGAGTGCCGGTCCACTGCTCTAACCGCTAAGCTACCGAGACCCCAGAAGACTCGTTGAATTCTTTCTAGTAGTTGATGATTTACGCCGCAAGCCAGCGATTGGTTGATTTTTTTTCTAGTAAACATTTTATCCTAGATCTATATAACATTGTGAATGCAAAATTTCAATAATAAATATATGAAAGATGTTGCATCGCATGTTATATCGCAAATGATTAGTACCGTGTGATACCCCCAGGGGCGTGCGCGTGGCGTGGTCGTGCCTGGGGCGGCTGGTGTCGCTGGGCGGCGCCCCCACCGCGCGGGCGCCGCTGCGAGCCACGCCCCAGCCCCACGCCGCACACCACTGCGGGGCAGAGGAGGCCACCACGGAGCCCGACGGCAGCTTCAGGTGGGCTTATACTGACTTACATCTAGAGCTACTGCTGCTGCGGCGGTAGGCGTGCCTGAGGGAGTTACCACTGAAGCCAACGGCGGTTTCAGGTAGGCTTACACTGTCTAACACTTATATAATTGGCTACTTGACAGTTTTTGAAAAAGTATATTAAAAATTACAAACGCTTATTTTATACCCCGTACAATATTTTCTTTCTCGAAAAAGCTTTATAAAATATTTATCTTTATTAATTTCAAATTTCGTGCGAAAACGGTTGGTCACGTGACATTTGGCTCTGTGACGTCACATTTCAAAATATAGAAATTTTTCTTGAAACCTGACAAATAGTTTTTATAATTGTGTGTTATGTGACGTCACATGAAGCTCAATCATGGCCGCCCGTGTCGGCAAAAAAATCGCAAATTTATTTTGTAAAAATAAAGTAAGTATTTACAAATTATCTTAATATAAAATTATTAGATAATTATCGATAAATCATAAACAACAATTTCCGACATATTTCATATTTTAGATAGATAGATAGATGAACACTTTATTGCACATACACAAGGAACACACACATTACATAATTAGAGTTAGTATGGGCAAAGGCGGTCTTATCGCTAAAAGCGATCTCTTCCAGACAACCTTTGGTTTATGGAACCTGGGAAAGAGGATAGAGGAAGTGCGCAAGTACTAATTAATAAATTAATAAACAATTTAACATAATATATAAATTAATTAATAAACATACATTCTTATGTAATTACTTACACATACTTATACGTAATACGTAATATAAAATAATATGTATATACATATTCAAATAAAATAAACAAATAAAAAAAAATAAAAAATAAGAAAAAAGATTACTAAAACCTATAACATGTTACGAGCAGATGACTTGGCTAAAAGGTGTTTATGTAGTCTAGATTTAAACAAGGACAGGGACTTGGAGTGACGGATTTCAGGTGGTAAGTTGTTCCAAACGAATGTAGCCTGGTCAGTAAAAGAATCCTTATAGTATCCTCACCGTGTAAAGGGAGCCTTTAGCACGTTATCCGATTTGGACCGAAGAGCACAATTGTGATCTTCCCCGAGGAACCGAAAACATTCTTTAAGGCAGGAAGGAGTACGACAATCATACAGCACGTTAAAAACAAGAGTGAGGATATGTTCCTCACGGCGCAACCTTATCGGTAGCCATTCAAGCCTTTGCCTGAATTCAGACACATGGTCGAACTTACGCAATCCGTAGATAAATCTGATACATAGATTTTGCAGACGTTGCAGCTTATTAAGCAGGTCTTCGTTCAAATCCACTAGGCAGACATCGGCATAATCTAAGATCGGTAGAAGAAGTGATTGCGCAAGCTCGACCTTGGTTCTCACAGGAAGCAAGTTTCTCCACCTTCTAAGTGACCCGGAGGCAGCGAACACTTTTCGACTCATCTCGGACACTTGAGGAGACCAGGAAAGAGTGCAGTCGAAGACGACACCAAGATTTTTAACAGTGTTACTGTATGTTAATGAGACACCATTGAACGTCAGTGTGGGGATAGAAATCTTGTCCAATTTAGCAATCTGCTTATAGCCCCCAATGATGATGGCCTGCGATTTGTTGGGGTTGACCGTTAAGCCATGGGTTCGACTCCATTCATGAATAGTGGCAAGGTCATCATTGAGGTCGGCTATCATGCTCGCAATATCATCGACGGAGGACTGCGAATAGATTTGCAGGTCGTCAGCATACAAGTGGAATTTACATGAGAGGAGTGGAGTCAGAAAATTGATAAATATCGAAAAAAGAAAAGGAGAAAGAACACCGCCTTGGGGTACACCGGCTCTAAATTAGCTGGCACATGACAGTTTGTCATTGGCACGCACACACTGCCGCCGCCCAAAAAGGTAGCAGCGAAACCACCCCAGTACCGAGTCTGACACCAGGAGAGACTTAAGCATTGCCAAAAGAATATCGAAGTCAACAGTATTAAAAGCATTTGAAAAGTCCAAAAGAACAAGTGCTGTCAACCGTTGATTCGACATTCCCAGACGTATGTCATCGGATACTTTAGTCAGTGCGGTTGTCGTACTATGCCCCGGGCGGAAGCCGGATTGGAGAGGACTAAGGAAATTATGTGAATTAACAAAGGCACTGATTTGGTGAAGGACAAGACGCTCAAGGATTTTAGAAAGGAAGGGAAGAATGGAAATGGATCTAAAATGAATATTTTATTGTTACAACTGACAAATAGCCAATTAAATTAAATTAATGGAATGATTGAAATTATCAAATTACTTTGTTCCAAACAAACAGTACAAAACAAAGAAATCAGTATGACAAAAGGATAGGATAACACTTTTACCAGGCAACCTATGGACGAGAGAAACAAAGAATGTGAAAATAAAACACTAGCCGTTCTGAATAACAACATTTTGATGGATTATTAAACTACGTCGAATAGCGTGTACATTAGTACGCGTAGTCGGTTACACGTGTCCCGGAACGCCATGTCCATACTTGCAGCTACGCGTACACTCTTGCGGACGTTTGCCGCGCAAGCCAGCTCGCAGGCGAGCCGCCGTCGTCGGTTTTTGGTCACGCGTCAAAGGGGACGTACACGCCCGGGTACGCTATATTTGAATGGTAATCAAATAAATAGACACGTGTGTTCATCGTGTTTTTATAATGGAAATATTGACTGGCGGGGCTCGCGTAGCGCTATGGATCGATCGCCCTCGCGTTCAGGTTCGCAGCAGTTGTACAGGAGCTGTACGCGTGGGCACCGTATCCCGACTACGCGCAACACAGGAACGCGCTATCCGTACTCAGCTTTATAAGATCAACGCAATATTTTTTACTAAAGATAATTAACGCACTTACTAAGTAAATCACCAGCTCTGAGAGGCTACTGAGAAGTACGAGATATCCCGCCATGTGGACTTACGAGCCGATTATATAATTGTAATTAAATTTTTTATTTTCCATAGGGGGTAATCAATCACTTGGCCCGTCAGTTTACAAACGCCTACATTAACAATACCTGAGTTATCACTTACAGTATAACACAGTAAATATAATTTGAAATGCCGTTCCCAGGATCCGCGGCCTGCTGCCCGGCTGCGCGTACTACATCCAGCTGAAGCCGTCGCCGCAGCCCGAGCTGGCCGGCCTCAAGCTGGCCAACGCGCCCAAGCTCATTGAGGTAGGCGGATTAACTCACCACATCGACATACTGTTTATTTTTATGCTACTATGTATTGCATATACATACTTATAATTACGACTATTATCCCCGAAGGGTTAGGTCAGGGACTAAGCAATGAGGACCGCAAAAGTAGTCCTCGCCATAGTCCACTTTTCATCAATTAGCGACTGCACATGTGCTCAGCGTGACAGGTGATGAGTCTATTGCCATTAAGAGCAATGAAAAACCTGTTTAACCAATATCTCAGTGACGGAGTGGTCAACTCAGCCGCCCGGTAAGCGGAGGACGTGAATTCGATTCCTACCAGATGTAGTAATTTTTTTGACGTTTCACTATAATTAAAATTCTCCGTCCGGTGGGTGTCGTAAGAAGCGACTAACGGACTCTTTCGAGCGATGATCTGCTCCACTGGTGGTAGGGCTTGACCCGTCTGGTTGGTGACCACCGTACGCATGGTGTAAAACCCGTCAAGTGACTGCTTGTCGGTCGCGTTTCGGGATCAGCCAGCGTATAACCAGAGCTCGAGAGGATGATGCTGCGATGGATTTGGTCTGTGGAGGCTTCCCTCAAACCAGTGCCAGGAGGACTTTGTTAACCTGCCGACCAGGGAGACCCGTAGAAACGGTTGTCCCGCTGGCCGCCCGTGGCACAGTACAGGGGCCCAAGCGAGCCTAACCAGCTCGTGAGGCTGCCTCACCATGCCACGCATAATCTCGGGGTGGTCCGTCGTGCCGGTTGGTGACCGGAAGGTGGGGTCCCGGCGGCCATTCCCGGGGGGTTCGGGGGCCCTTCCGTTCGGCAGGTTAATAATACTCGTCTGTGGGCAAATTCCTGGGGAAACAGGCCACCACACTTTGACCATTCGCATCGCGGCATCATTTTCTCGATTCACGCCTCTCTCTTTCCACTCCTAAAATGACAGCGCCTAACAAGAAAACTGGTAATACAGCGGTGCACACCCCCACCACAACCTTACCGTTTGAGGTGGAGTTCGCTAACATCCGCGGACTCCATGCAAACCTCAATGCCGTCCACCACCATCTTGAGACGGCACGGCCAGCAATGTTGTTCCTGACGGAGACGCAAATAATCCGCCCAGCTGACACCACCTACCTGAACTATCCCGGCTTTGTGCTTGAAGAATCCTTCAGAGCCAAAGCCGGAGTTTGCTTATTTGTGCGGGCGGATGTTTGCTGTCGCCGTCTGCGCTGTCTGGAGGACCCTTCCTTCTCCCTCCTAGTGGTACACGTCGACTTAGGCTCTCATTGCCGTGTCTACGTCTGCGTCTACCGATCCCATAACGGCGACATGGAGACAACTCGACTAATTGAACATCTTAGTCGGGTAGCAGATGATGCGCAGGAGCGGTTTCCATCGGCGGAATTGGTGTTTTTGGGGGACTTCAACGCCCACCATGAGTTGTGGTTAGGTTCCTCCAAAACAGACCATGCTGGTAGAACTGCCCACGCATTCGCTCTCACGCATGACCTGACGCAACTGGTGAACCAGCCCACCAGGATCCCAGACATAGTTGGCCTTGTCATAGTTGGACATGCGCCCTCCTTACTCGACCTTCTGCTGACGAGTCGCCCAGCTGGATACCGGGTGGAAATTCGAGCTCCTTTAGGTTCCTCGGATCACTGCTTGATATCCAGCACAGTGCCCTTGGCATCGCGCCCGCCAACAGCGGTTTCGAAACGCCAGATTTGGCACTACGCGTCGGCAGACTGGGACGGTATGCGGGAGTATTTTGCATCCGTCCCATGGAGGCAGCGCTGCTTTGGTGGGAAGGACTCGACCGCTAGCGTCACTGCCGTTGCTGATGAGATAGTATTAGGAATGGAATACTATATTCCACACTCCTATGTCATCAGCAAAGGCAGACGCAACCGCTGGTTCAATCGCGAGTGTGCCAGCGCTGCTGAGAGCAAACAGACGGCATACCGCGCTTGAATCAGAGGTAAAGCTCATGGGGATCCTGAAACTCGCTCGCTAAAAGCAGCCTATAATAATGCCACCAAGTCGTGTAAGAGGGCCTACATTAGAGCGGATGCCCAGCGCGTTGCACGAGTAGGCCAAGAACTCCTGACGCATCCTACGGGCAGCCGTAGCTACTGGCGTCTGGCCAAAGCCGTGCAATCCAACTTCTGCCAACCCTCGCTGCCACCACTGAGATGTCCTGACGGAACTTTAGCTCACAAGCCGCAGGAAAAGGTCGATCTCCTGGCCAAACTCTTTGCGGCTTACTCCCGGATCGATGACTGTAATGCACAGCCACCCTCAATTCCTCACTGTGGCCACACAATGTCTGATATTAAAATCAGGCAGTGTGATGTCCGTGCGGAGCTGCAGTCAATCGATGTCCGGAAAGCTAACGGTCCTGATGGCATCCCAGCAATAGTCCTGAAAATGTGTGCAGCGGAGTTGTCCCCTGTGTTAACGCGTCTGTACCGTCTCTCGCTCTCTTCGGGTTGTGTGCCGGAATCTTGGAGGGAAGCTAATGTGCAACCGATCCCTAAAAAAGGAGATCGGTCAGATCCGACTAATTACCGCCCTATAGCCGTAACTTCAGTGTTGTGTAAGATCCTAGAACGAATATTGAACAAACAGCTTATTCGATACCTAGAAGATCACTCTCTAATTCACGATCGTCAATATGGGTTTCGGCCAAAACGGTCAACGGGTGATCTTCTAGCGTACGTCACACATCTCTGGGGTGAGGCTATTGACAAGCGAGGCGAGTCACTGGCAGTTAGCCTTGACATAGCCAAGGCTTTTGATCGGGTCTGGCACAAAGCTCTTCTCTCCAAGCTCCCGGCATACGGTTTGCCCGCTCAGTTCTGTACCTGGATTGCTAGCTTCCTGCATGAGCGTAGAATCCGTGTCCTTTCGGATGGATGCGCTTCGCGGTTCATGTCAGTGAACGCTGGTGTTCCTCAAGGCTCCGTTCTATCCCCCACGCTGTTCCTTCTGCATATCAATGACATGCTTCCACTTGGAAACATTCATTGCTATGCAGATGATAGCACAGTGCATGAGGGATATAACGGTCACCCAACGGCTGGGCGGGTAGACACCGAAATGAAGCGAGCAAATCTTGTCATTGAGCTCGATCGGGTGTTGGTCCTTATTTCTAAATGGGGCTCCGATAATCTGGTGGAGTTCAATGCCAAGAAAACACAGGTGTGCGCGTTCACAGCGAAAAAGTCGCCATTCCTTCCCCTTCCCTCTCTTCAGGGTACATCTCTAGGCCTGCAGAGCAGTATTAACATGCTCGGTATGAATATCCGCTGCGATCTGAACCAAAAGGACTACATCGAACCCGTGATTAAAAATGCCTCACGTAAACTCGGTGTCCTGAACAAGGTGCGGCGATTCTTCATGTCTGATCAGTTGTGTCTATTATACAAGACACAGGTGCGGTCTTGCGTGGAGTATTGCTCTCACCTTTGGGACGGCTCCGCAAAGTACCTTCTCGATGCCTTGGACAGATTGCAGCGCCGCGCTGTTCGCATTATCGGCAATGCGGAGGTCACTAAAACTCTCGAGCCTTTGCAATTGCGTAGAGATATTGCGTCACTCAGCGTCTTTTACCGTTTATACCATGGCGAGTGCTCTGAAGAACTCTTTGACCTCATCCCTCCTTCTCCCTTCCTCCATAGGAGTACGCGTGCTGCTCTCCGGAGTCACCAATTTACAGTCTCTAACATTCCATCACGCACAAAGAAATTTGGTAACTCGTTTCTTTGTCGCACTTCCAAAAGATGGAATAGTCTACCAGCACACGTATTCCCTCCTTCCTATGACATAGGGTCCTTCAAACGAGGCGTGAAGAAGCACTTTGTGGGCCGGCAGAGTGAGGGTGTCAAAGTCAAAGTCAAAGTCAAATTATTCAAAGTCAAATTATTTATTCAATGTAAACCTTTACAGGCACTTATTGACGTCAATAATAATAATAATATAAAAAAACAGTTAACTAACTTATAGTTAAGACTTAACAACTAATCTAACGAGCTATAGTCTGTGCCAGACAAAATGCGCATCGCTACCCCCAGTACCACTGCACGCCGAAACAGAATCGCGTCGAACCGAAATTTAAGCCGTGGTCATAGAATTGTGTAAACAAACGTATCCTGGTACGAGACTAAAATAGCGGGCAAGTGTCTCTCCCCTAGCGACACAAACGGCTAATATTTATAGATAATTTATCGTTTTTTTTTTAGGATGAAAGGTGAAGAATGATAAATCACAATGAATTGTTAACGTAAGGTATTACTTTAAGGAATAAAATTAAATGTGATTTCCAATTATCGTATTGATATTGTGGTAAGTAATAGAAATTGGAAATAACTGAGTTTTTAAAGTAAAATAAAGTAACGGTTGAAATGAGTTTTGGAAAACATTAGTACCTAACCAATAAGGTTGACATTTTTAATCATTCAAATATCTTTTTTTATAAAAACTTAAGCATAGAAAACGTCAAAAATTAATAAGCATAAAGTGTGTTTTAAAATTGTTTCGTTTTTCGTCTTGGTACAAGCACAGAATAACTAATATTACTTCCGTACAGAAGGTTCACCCTCCAACGACCCCCACGCGAAACCGAAACCCATCGCGTGACCCGAGCGTTCATATTCCGTTAAGCAAAGCCTCGAGACTCGATATCGATTTGACGTCCGTCAGGAGCGCAGGGTTTACGCGCGCGCGTAGGGTTTACGAGTTGAGGCTAGATAGGTCGCGCTTTGAGTTTTTCAAACCATCTAAGACATAGAAAATAATGGTTTAAATTCTGGAAAAAGAAAGTATGTATTATAGTCTGACCGCCACCGCCGCACCGCGCCCCGGGCACGCGAGATTTAGTTATTCTGCCGTCATCGCTCACGGCGGCAACTAGTGTGTCAGACGCACATGAGATAAAATATCCAAAATGGGTCGTGCATTATCACGAGATAATCAAGACAGTCATTTTTAAAGTGGCCGAATATTTTAAGAAAAGAAAAGCAAACAAAGTTTATATTATATAAGGTGACTGCCAGAAACCGCAAGAAACCTCAAGGGCCGATCAGGTCAAGCGTCTTAAACATGACAAAAACGTCTTAAACATTGCAGATTAACGTAGGTACTTAACGCCCAGCTGTCGCGAACGGGTCAACAGACGGTCGACCGGCCGGCCGTTGCCCGCGCGTTGTAAATAATTGTTTTTCATTTACTTTTCTTATGTCATTGCTTTAAAATAAATTAGACACTCAAATAAATACAAAGACTATCCAATTAAAATTCACAAACAGAATTATTTAATTAAAAATGAAAAAAAACACGAATTCCTTTTTTGTCATCTTTGTCATGTTCAAAACACCCGACCCGACCAGCCCCCGAAGCCTGATGCTAGTGACTGATGCTACGTCTCTTACGCTGCACCAGTTGTCCTCGCGCCTGGACTTCATTTCCACTTAACATCAGGTGGAGTGGGGTCATTTGCCGGGCTTGTCATAAAAAAAAAAAAATTATCTTTAATCATATTATTAAAAAGAAATCGCAATTATCATTATTATTAATTATCATCATAATTAGTCTCTTCAACGTGAGGTCTTAATTTATCTAAGCATTTAAGTAAAATATGTTCCCTTCCCCTCGGACCTCTGCTCAATACAGACGTGAACTAAGTTGCAGTATTTTAATTTTTTTCGCAAAAAATATTTATTTACTCAAAATAATATCACAAGATATAATAGGAGTGCATATTAAACAAGAGGTTTTAGTGCGCTGCGGTGACAGTGTCTAAGTGCGAGTGCGTTCAACGTTAGAAGAAATCAGCTATATTTAAGTGTTACGATTCGTAGTCGAACTACGAGAGGTCTAAGTATAGTTGACGGAAAGCAATATCGTATGAAATCAACGATAAAGACCATTTTATCTTGACCCCTTTCGTTCTGTGAGTTTTATACTGCGTGCGTCTCCTGTTATCCTGGTACTTGGTACAGTTTTGATAATGCCTTTAAGACGTTCACCGCCCCCCCCCCGCCCGCCGTACCAAAGACGACGACGTAGTCCTCGCATCGGCTGACAGTACCGGAAGATACGAGTATCTCCTTGTGTGAGCGCAGTATCGCTAGCGTCTCTTCGGGGATTTCACACTCCGGCTCAGCACCCGAGCTACGGGCAATGTTAGATAATGTAACAGAGAGAAAAAAAAGGAAATTTGAAGACAATGATCCTTGCATTACTGAGGTGATTAGGGAAATGTTTGCATCCTCGCTCAGGACCAAGCAGTCAGATTTAATCAACTCCAAACTACAATTAATAGTTTAAAAGAACAAAACAATGAACTGACCCTTAGCGTTGACATGATGTCAAGCAAATATGATGAGTTTTTAAACAAAATATCGAAGCTGGAAACCGAGAGATAGCTGACAAAAAAACTATGAATATACTTGAAGATAAAATTGAATATCTCGAACGTAAACAAAGGTCCACAGGAATCGAGATCCGGAATGTACCCATTCATACAGGTGAAACCAAGAATGACCTTTGTGCATTTGTCCAGAATATTACAAAGACCATTAATGTGGAAATCAATCAAAATTGCGTGAGGGATATTTATAGACAGAAGTCCAACAAAGATTCGGCCTCAAATCTGATAATGGTCGACTTTACAACTGTACTTATCAGAGACAATATACTACAAAAGTTAAAAATATTTAATAAAACAAAGAATGTAGGTGATAAGCTTAATACAGGTCACCTTGGCTTACGGTGCTCAGTCAAGCCTGTGTATAGGCTCCGAGGCACTTACAAGCAAAACACAAAGGCTATTTTATCTAGCGAGGGCATTCCAGAAACAGAATAGTTACGCTTTTTGCTGGTCATCTCATGGTGTCGTGTATTTAAGAAAAGACGAAAAGTCTCCACACATCAAAATCACCTCAGACGCCGACATCGAAAACCTAAGGAAAAATGTATGACTAGCTTGTAGTGTGACAAAACATTATCAAACTCTTCTAATTTTTTTGGTTGCATTTCCGTTTATATATTGCTTTACAATTTATATTTTTTCAAATAGTTATATAGCTCTAAGATTGTTTACACAACTTACACTTTACACATATTTTAAACTAACAATAGATTTTTACAATAATGAAGTAATAATATTATATCTTAAAATTTATTTAATGCTAAATCAGATTATCTCTTCGTATTTTTTCTATGCCAAAATATTTATATCCAAAATTGCTGTATCGGGCCCTGATGTTATGAGTTATACGATCAAACTGTCTGGATCACTCTTATTATATTTGCAAAATGGCCAACGTAGTTGATTTATTTAATAACATCGACAGCTATACCAGCTGTGAATCTTGTTCATGTGATGGTAATGAATGCAGCAAATTGTTTCCGTCACAATCTAATTTATCGGTTCTCGTTCAAAACATCAGGAGCCTGAACTGTAATTTTCCAGGTTTTAATGTATTAACTGCAATGCTAGGGATGACTTGTGATATATTGATACTTACCGAATGCTGGATGTCTCGTGTTTCTTCTATCCCCACCATCAATGGGTATAACTTCTTCGCGACCACTAAAAATCCGATACAAAATGATGAGGTTGTAGTATATGTCAAAGAGGAGCTCACTTTTGCTGTGGAGGAGCCTGATGCACAAAACTGTAACTGCCTTCTTATAAAAATTGGAAATAATGATTCAGCAATTCTAGCAGTTTACCGGTCTCCTTCTTATGCTAACTTGGATCCATTTTTAATATCGCTCGACGAAATATTAAAAAACTTATCAGCGTTCAAGAATGTGGCATTGGTTGGTGATTTAAATCTTGACATAATAGCTGCGAATCTAAGTCCTTCAGTAGAACAATATCTGTCTCTAACAGCTTATCACGGTCTATTCCCCTCTCACACCCTTCCAACCCGGGATAGTGGGACTTGTTTGGATCATGCCTTCTTGAGAACAAAAATCCCTACATTGACTTTGGTCGTACAGTCAACGTTTACAGATCACAAGACTGTAATCATTTGCCTGAAAACACCCCCAGCCCGACATTTTGCAACCATTACCCGCACTGTAATTGACAGGGAAGGTCTATCAAAATATATATATATGATATCAATTTTAGCCTTATTTATGAAATGAACGATTGTAACATGGCAATGGATTACATAGTAAATGAGATTAGAAAGGGTATTCAAATTAATACCAAAACTATATTTTTATCACGTCGATAAAAGATTAATAAACCCTGGATCACCCCTGGCCTTTTGCGATGTATTAGAAATAGAGATAAATTACACAAAGAGGTTAAATTATTTCCTGAAAATTCTGTTCTAAAAACAACCTATATTCGATATAAAAATTTTTGTTGTAAGATTCTTAAAAAAGTCAAACGTACATATGAAAGAGACCTTATTCAGAAGGCAGGAAACGACAGTAAAAAGCTTTGGGATACCGTTAAAACCATCACAAATACTATTAGAGATATTCCATTTCCTAAAGAGTTACTTGGTGTATCAGGCTGCCCTCAAAACTCAGTAAATTACGTGAATCACTACTTTGCAAATGTGGGTAAATCGATGGCTGAAAAAATGGTGGCAACACCAGCATCCACTTATGAATCAAACGGCACAAGTGAGCAATCTGAATCGTTTGTTCTGAATGACACAATCGAATCTGAAATAAATAGTCTTATTATGTCTCTCAAAAACGAATGTTCTGTGGGATGGGACACCATATCCAACCGACTGCTGAAAGAGAACAAGGACATACTTTTGGCACCATTGACGTACGTGTTTAATATGTGTCTGTCAAAGGGCATTTTTCCTAAAGCACTAAAAATTTCTTAAAGCCGCCCAATATATAAGGGAGGAGGGGACAAAGACCTAGTCGGCAGTTATCGGCATATAGCTATTCTTCCATCAATTTCAAAAATACTGTAAATCATTAATAACAGACTAATTAATTATCTTGAAACGAAGCATTTGTTATCTGAATTCCAGTATGGATTTCGTCGAGGTTGATCCACTGATGATGCAGTAAGCAATCTCTCTAATTTTATAACAGCTAATTTGGATAAAGGTTACAAATGTTTATCAATATTTTTAGACTTAGCAAAGCCTTCGATACGGTGTCAGACCCCATCCTTCTTAAGAAACTGCAAAAAATTGGCATTAGAGGCAACCAGCTAGATCTTTTTGCTGACTACCTAACAAATAGGCTTCAATGTGTAAGAATTGGTTCCTATACTAGTTCTGATCTCCCAATAACATACGGTGTGCCGCAAGGCAGTATTTTAGGACCAACCCTTTTCCTCGTTTATATTGATGACTTGCTATCCATTAACTCGTTTCAAGGAAGAATTATTTCGTATGCCGACGATACAGCTCTTATTTTTGTTGCTAAAACTTGGGAAGAGACATATAGATCTGCCCAAAACGGTTTTAATCTAGTTAAGAAATGGCTCGAAGACAACGTATTAACATTAAATACTGATAAAACAAAGTACCTAGCTTTTTCTATCCGTAAATATTCTCATCAACTTAACCTGATTGGTCATAATTGCTCCAACTATCATAAAGAAATGCAATGTCAATGTTTGCCACTTGATCGTGTAAGCTCGATAAAATACTTGGGTGTCATAATTGATGACAACTTTAGTTATAGGCAACATATTGATACTTTGGCCAAGAGAAAACGCAGATTAATATATGTATTTAAGACATTAAAACATGTCGTCCCACCCGTTACACTAAAGAGAATCTACTGTGCCTTGTGCCAGTCGCTGCTTACATACTGCATATCATCCTGGGGAGGTGCTCCTAAAACTACGCTTAAGAAACTCGAGGTAGCGCAAAGAACAATACTCAAAATATGTACTTTCAGACCCTTCTTATATCCAACGAAACTTCTTTACGAGTATTGTGAGGTTTTGACGGTGCGTCAATTGTTCTTACTTAAGATTATTTTGAAGCATCACTCTATGCTAGAGTACTCCCCAGATATAGTTAAGAAACGTAGATGGTTTGCTGTGTGTGAGCGGTCTTTCAAGGCAAAAACCGCCTGGGCACAAAGATTCTTCAACTTTTTAGGCCCCATTGTTTATAATAAGGTTAATAAAATTTTAAATATTTACCCCATGAATAAAATTACTGTTAAAAAATCTGTATCAGACTATCTTATGACTAAATCATATGATGAGACAGAGAATCTCATTAGTATGCAGTTGTAATTAACTACCTATATTTTCTTATCTAAATTAAATACAAAACGAAAACCATAAAATAAAATATAAATAACATTTAATTACTACTTTTCATCTATTTTTAATACAAACTTTACAAAAAAAAAATACCTACGTATTTTTATAAAAATGTAGAATCCATTTTTACTTAAAATTTACTCTTTTCTCATCTACTCACCCTCTCACATGCACCCACTCATCCACATCGTACACACCGAGAGGACTCACATAAACTCACATAAATTTTAAGGTATCGTTTAAGTTGCATCAATTATCATTGTTACTAACTATTATTCTACTGTTATGGCTTATAAGTAATGTGTAATAACTACTCCGAGGCTAGAGGCGCTGTATGCTGGAATACGGGACCAACATCCCAGCCCAGCATCAGATGCTCAATGTATTATATAGCATTGGTTATAGGCTTTAAGTTAATGTAATTTTATAGTGTTATTGTTTTTCTTGGTCAAATAAAAAAATATTATTATTATTATGTCCTAAGCATGTTAACTTTGTGTCTATTTATGATCGAATCAAAAGGCTCGTATTAATTTTAAAAAGGTATACTGCTTGTCTACAATTTTTTTTTTATTGAATGATTTTCACCACCATTGCAGTTTCGATTACTTTGATCAACTCTGTCTGTACTAACTATTGCAATTACTCACAGAGATCCTCGGTGCTGCTTCCCGCCTTTATCTAATATCAGATTTAATATTAGTATTTTTTAATATTATTTTTAACATTATTTCCATTTTTGTGCACAGACTTTAATATTGTTAATTTTGATTTTATTTGTAGTGATTCGGGTATGGCTTACACTCATGTGCGACTTGCTAAGGACTTTGGCCTGCCCCTGTATCGGCTAAAAATATGAATATGGACATGGGCTTCATTTGACATTTGAAGCCCATAATATGCCCATATAAGGACAAAATATGGGCTTCAAATGTCGAATGAAGTCCATATCCATATTTTTTAGCCGATAGACCCGCTGGTCCTGAACCGATGTACTAGTTTAAGTTTTATATATTTGTGTCAATGTCAGTTAAGTTTCCTAATAAAAAAAATAAAATTTTTTTTATCACACTCACACCATAACATCCTATACAGAATAAATTGTCCGATAACAGATCAAAGACAACAAAGACATAGTAGGCGTAACCCTAATCGCAGTAGCGCCGCGCACGCTCACGGACGGCTCCGTGCTGGTCCGCGCCGCGCCCGCGCACTACCGCGCGCTGCGCCTCACGCTGGCCGCCGAGCGCGCCCCGCACCCCCCGCTGTACGCCGCCAAGCCCGAGCCCCCCGCGCCGCCCCGGAACCCCGGCGTCATGCTGGTGCTGCCCCGGCTGCCGGCGGATAACGCCACCTACATCCTGACGCTAGAGTCAACGCTGTCCAAGTCGACCCACTCCTATGAACATACGGTCATCTATTTCGAGTCCGATGGCAACTACAAAAGCTTCGACATCGAGTTTAATCCGAAGGTGAGTGTGTTTTGAATTATTTGTATTTTAACAAAGGAGCTTTTTATAACATGATAGCCACGGAGCACATATAAAGGGGAGGTAGCATATTATGAAGATTTTTCTATGTAGCGACGCGTGACAAAATTCGCAGCGGAGAGGTGAGCGGGGGACATTTCGCTCCACCTGCCCCAGCGGTCAGTAGCAAAACTACAAGCTAGCCAGATGTTACAAAGTTGTTTATTGTTTCATGCTTGAGGTCGCTAGTGTACATTTGTGAATAGATGCCAGTAACAGTAGCCTAATTCACGTAACAAAATTTCAACAACATGCAAGCGATTTGATCGCTGAAGTCACTTTTCGTATTCACGTATCAATCGCGCGATTTTGTTTAAGTTGGTTTTGTTTAAGAGGGTTTACGCATTTCGGTTTCCCATACAAACTTTAATGTCGAAATTTTTAAAAACCAATAAGCCAATTTTGATGAAACTTTGCATGCTGAAGTAAAACACAGGGACCTAAATAGTTTATTGAAAACATTTAAAAAAATGTTTATTTAACTGTATTATTGCAATTTTTAACTTTCTATAGTGGAATAGTGAAACTTTGGTCAGGAAGCTTAACCACTATGGAATTAGGGATGCTTCTTTGAGCCTTCTAATCTCATACTTGAGTAACAGGATTCAGAAGGTCGACATTAACGGTAAAAGATCTCCGGGATCAGTGGTTACAATGGGAGTTCCGCAGGGTTCAATACTAGGTCCATTCTTGTCTTTGGTTTATATTAATGACTTACTTTATTTTGTAAAAGACAGTCATGAGATAGTATTGTTTGCTGATGATACTTCACTTTTATTCAAAGTGAAACGACGACACCCAAATTATGTCGATGTGAATAATGCGATCTCAAAGATTGTTCACTGGTTTAGTGTAAATAACTTGCTATTAAACGAGGGAAAAACCAAATGTGTAAGATTTGTATTGCCTAATGTTAAGCAAGTAACAACTAGTGTACAAATTAAAGATAAGAATGTGAATCCTGTGGACACCACTGTGTTTCTAGGCATCACGTTAGATGACAAGCTTCAGGGGGGCCCACATTTAGCTAAATTGTCGAATAGACTTAGCTCTGCGGCTTATGCAGTAATGAAGATCCGTCAGTTAACTGACGTTGATACATCCAGATTAGTTTATTTTAGTTACTTTCATAGTGTAATGTCGTACGGCATTTTACTGTGGGGAAATGCTGCCGACATTCAAACTATCTTTGTGCTTCAGAAGAGGGCTATTCGAGCAATCTATAACCTAAAGGCTGGCGACTCTCTCAGAGAGAGATTTAAGAATATAAATATAATGACAGTTGCATCACAATACATTTATGAAAATTTGATTTATGTTCATAAAAATACTGGAATGTTTTCAAAAAACAGTGATATTCACAATGTAAACACTAGAAGTAAGAACAAATTAGCAGTACTTTATACTAGGCTCCATAAAATATATAATTCTTTTAGGGGTCTGTGTGTAAGATTTTACAACAAAGTATACCAAATGATATTCAGAAATTAGATCTTAATAAATTTAAAATCAAAATCAAAGAAAAGCTTATTATAAAGTGTCAGATTACACAGAAGACAAAACAGCTTGGATCTGAAATGCTCCAAGCACTCCAACAGCTATTTCTAATTGTCTTTATTTAATTGATACTACATTGTATTGTAATTTTGTATTGCATAATTATTTTTTATTTTTAATTTCATATTTTGTATTGACCTGGTAACGACATACTCTTTTTTTGTTTGTAAATGTCGTTGCTTTTGTGCGCTGTGGTTTCTTGCGCCCATTCTTTGCCACAGTTAAAAAATTATGTCCTGAATGGTAAATGGTCCGTGGTAGGTTAAAAAAGATTTGGACGATTCAAAGTACTTATTAATTGAATTTATTGAATAAATATATTTTGACTTGACTTGACTTGACTTGAATTTAAATCGCAAAACTCAGCTAAAAAAACGTTTTTAAAAATATTTAAAAACGTTTATCTATCTATCCTACTATCCCTGTTACTTTAGCATGCAAAGTTTCATCAAAATTAGCCTATTGGTTTTTAAAAAATGTCGACTTGGAAGTTTGTATGGAAAACCGAAATGCGTAAACCCTTGTAAGCGTATTCACGTGCAGTAATCCAAGTATACCTCCGCGGTATTCATCTATTATTTTGACGTTTAGTTTGATCGGTTGTCAGCGATTACACGTCAAATTAGACAATTTCCAAGTCGTTGGAAAAAAATAATAAATATTTCTGCATGTTTACGTAACAAAAATTATTTGAATTTGTTTGGTAGAATTGTAATGGCAACATTAAGTTTAAATAGTTGACAAATCGCTGAGTTGCAATCCTATCGAGTTATCGTTCTATCGAAATGGCAGTGAATACGGATTTATGACTGTTTTTCAATAGGACGACTTCTAAACGTGAGCGACATTTTGACTATTACGAAATACGTGAATTGGGCCACTGACCCTGTCTATTTCAACAACTATGTTTACTCTTCTCCGCAACAGATGGCGCGCGACCTGTTCCACATTGGTGAAAATTTTACGATATTTTTATAAACAACAAGCGGCTGCTCGCGGTTTTTCCCGCGTGGTTCCCGTTTTCCGTGGGGATATCGAGATAAAAAGTATCCTATGTGTTAATCCAGGTTATAAACTATCTGTATGCCGAATTTCATCCAAATCCATTCAGTAATTTTTACATGAAAGAGTAACAAACATCTATCCATACGTTCCCGTGGGAATATCGGGATAAAAAGTATCTTATGTGTCAATCCAGGTTATAAACTAAAGCCTTTTCGGAATCCGGCTTGTTCGATTGGCTGGAAGTCATCAAACCTGACGATTGGTTATAACTCTCGAGAACAGCTTATAAACGTGACTAAGAAGTGATATGGGGCTGTAGTTCCTCAGTAGGGTCTTGTTGCCCTTCTTAAAGAACAACAAATCACACTTTCATGCCACGCTTCTGGCGTTCTACCTCCGAGTAGCCGCCGCGCTTACCCGTTACCCGTAAAAAAAAAAAAAAGAGTACGACGGAATTGAATAGTCTCTGAAGAGCTGCGAGTACCGGTCATCCGCCTGCTTTCAGAAGCTCAGCCGTAATTCCGTCAGCACCCGATGCCTCGCTGTTCTTAGCTGCTTGAGAGCCATACCAACCTCGTACAGGCTGATGTCCGGGATATCTTCGGTGTAGTGTCGGATTAGCTTAGCTCTAGGGTCTGGAGCTAAGCTTTGTACAGGTGGCCGCGTGGATGTGTATAGCTGTCCATAGAACTTCTTGACCTCTCCCATACCTCGGCCCTCGCCCTGGACGTGACAGTTCTGCCATCATCGGTTTTCAGCGTCGTCAGTTGGCTCTGCCCAATACCCAAATCTCTTGCGAACACTTTTGAACTTTTGTTTCGCTCGATAGCCTCTTTAATACGGTCAATAATAAATCGGCGAGTGTCGCGAGTCAAAGACTTCGAGATCTGCCTATTGAGCCGCTAAAGCTGAGACGAATCATCCGAAGAACGCAGACCCATCACGCGCCGCTCTTCCATCAGTTTGAGAGTATGGTCCGAGTTAGGTCCTCTTGTACGGTAGGTCTTGAAGAAGTTAGACCTAACCGCATGGACAGTTTTCACAAACCTGTTGTTGTAATCGTCCACGTCTACGCAATCCTTCAGGCATTCGAAGCGATTTTTCAGTTTCAGCTGGAAACTTTCGGGGTTTTGGATTTGGATGGGTGCAGGACGGAGCGTAGACTTAATTAATCGACGTCTTGCCAGCTTGATATTAGTGTTCAATGTGCCTCTTATCAACCGGTGATCACTGCCAGTTTTGAACGCGTTGATCACAGAGACATCATTGAATATTTGCTTTCTCGTCGATGATGAAGTCTATCTCATTTTTTGTAGCACCATCCGGACTTAGCCAGGTCTACTTGCGGTATTCAGCTTTAATTAATATTATTTGTAAGGCACTAAATTTATTGTTTCTTCTCCTTGATATATTTGACTAATCGTGCTTTGCTTTATTATTGAACATGTTGTATTTAAAGCACTGAAAATTGAAATACAGAAAAGATGGTTGAATAGTACCTTAAGCTGCACATGTATCGTCCATTCCAATATAAATAAACTAACTTCTCACTAAAATTAAATGTTGAGCAGCTGGTTCTCGTTGAATTTCACGTACTCATACGCAACCTTCTTTCAGGTGAAATCGTCTGAGCAAGAGCTCCGTCAGACGTCCCTACTAGTGGTCCCGCTGCTAGGGCTGCTAGCCGTAGCCTACCTGTACCGCGACACGCTGGTGCAGCGCGTGCTGGCGGCGGGCGGGGCCCTGGGCGCGGCGCGGGCGGGCGCGGGGGCGGGCGCGGGCGCGGGGGCGGGGGCGCGCGCGCGGGCGGGGGCGCGGCCCGAGCTGCTGGACGCCGCCAGCATCGACCACATCGTCAACACGGTCAACGCCGCCGGCAAGCGGCAGCCCAAGAAGAAGGCGCAGTAGACGCACTACACTAACTCAGTCGGAATGTTAACAGACTCGAACGCCGACCGATAATCTGGGCACGCCTTCAGTTTGTATTTCACATCGATAGTCGGTTACCGATAGTCTATCGATAGTATCAATATGTGACAGAGATTATGAACTGCTATCGATAACGACAATTCTATATAAAGTTTTGAGTTCGATAGTTTTACTATTATCAGTAGTATTGCTCATAAAGCGCTATCGATAATATTGATAGTTTCTGTCACTTAACATAAATGGACGACCGAATTCTTACCTAAAGTGATTTCGTTCTTTACAGATTTTTTTTAGTTTAAAACCATTTAGTTGACAGCGCTTCGATAGGCTTTTGTTCAGTACGATATGAAGCGCGTTAATGTTATGCGATTAGGTGATTCTGTCCAGTCGACTGGGCTTTGTTCAATATTTATCTGAGACTGAATTAATAAGTCGAAGGCCCACACGGCATGCCCGGTTCTCCGATTTTTTACATAATGTCCGTAATAAATAAAATAATATTTATAAATAAAGCAATACAAAATTATATTCGCCGAGTACTACTTTTTAAATCTTAATGTGTCGTTATGAATGTGTATAATTATGGTGTAGGTATTGTTTTTGTCAATTTGAATCTACAATATTTTTCAATGAGTTAAAACTCAACACATTTTTAAATAAAAAAAATTTGCAATCCGTTATAAACAAAATGTGAGGTATCGTATTATTTTTTTTATTTCGTTTGCATGTAAACAAAATTAAAAAATAAGACGACATGAAAAACCAGTGTCTGAATAAATCGTCGATAACATTCCATCAGTTTGTTCGCAAATCAACTGTTTAAGAATGCAACGGTTACCTCCTAAATGTGAAAAATACCTGTGTTTACTGTATGGACTAATTATTTTTATTTGTGAGACTGAGTTCTTGATTGTGGTTTTGTTTCAACAGTTTTACTTGATTGAAACCGTATCTTTAGTAAAATCTTATTGCAATACAACTTTCAAAGTATGTACGAGTGAGAAAATATAATTTATTAATTTAAAATACTGTTGATAATTTTAGATTATGATTTATGCATTTACAGTGGTAAGGTAAAATAAATGGATTGTTGATATAAATGTCTTTTAATAAATTAATTAACTTAAAAAATAGTCACATTTAATTTTGGAATTGATTAATATTAGTGCTGTATTGTGTTGCATTGCGCTTGCCAACTTGAAGGAGCCGAAAAATTCTAATAGCATTTTTAGGTTTTATTTTAATTTTACTACCTACTTTTAAAGTTTATGAGACTGTACAGACAGCACCAAAAGTATATAGGTAGACATTCTTGACAGTTAGTAGAGCTTATACCTGTAGCTAAAGACAGTCAATATCTAGCAAAAAATCCACGTCACACAAAAGCAAGTTCTGTCAACACAAATCTAAGGCTACTAAATTCCAAAGGTGATGATATTTTCAGAGTTTTCAGAGTTGGTGTTTTGGTTCACTTTTCGTAGCAGCTGAAGCGCCGGTCGCAGTCTTGGCTGGAGTGAGCTTGGTGATCCCACAGCCTGGCATTTTCCCTGCTGTTAATATAAATAAAGAGTTATAGCTAAGAGCCTCAATCAATACCTAGAGAAGCTGTCGCTGAAAGGTTGGATCAAGGGTCAGATACAGAAGGCAAGTACTTGAAACGGCACGTATTGTCAGGGGGTTCCTCACTCTGCAGCCCTAACCGATGATAGTTGGGTCTATCCCTGCTGCCGGTGGCAACTATGTTCAGTTTTTACGATATTTTATAAAGTAAGTACTTATAAGTATTTAAAAAAAATCGCATAAGAATGTAAAGTAATAAAGAGAATACACATTTAGACGGGGATTAACGCTAACTACATATTATAGGGTATAAAAAGTCTCTTATTTATATAGGGTATAAAAAGGTATGCGTAGTATGCCTATAATATGTAGTTAACGTTAATCCCCGTCTAAATGTGTACTGCGTATTTATAAGATCTGTTCGGCACTTGCCCCCTTTCTGCTTTAATGGAACGCGAAAGTTAAAAACTGTATAATAAAGAGAATAATAAGAATAATAATTGTTATTATTTATTATGATGGGCATTGCTTACTTCACAAAGTACAGCTGGAATGTTGCGAGGAAGCTGTGTCGCGAGCGCGCGTGCAGCCGGCACAGCTCCAGCTTTTCACAATCTTCTTCGCTGTAAGGTATATTGAACTGTTATCATATCAACCATACATCGTCTACCTTCCACGATGGTGACACACCATCGTGGAAGGTAGGTAGTAGTAGTAGGTGTCGTCTATTAGCTGTACCTAACAGCACATAAGAGCGCTTTTAAATCATGGACGTAATTAAGTCCATCGGCATCTTTCTGGTGTAGATCTCCAGCGACGGTTGCGTGAAGTGCGGGGTGTGGCTATAAGTGACAGTACGGTGAGAAGACTTCGTGAACATAACTTATGACCTCAAAAGCCAGCCACAGGACCACAACTGACCGTAGCTCATCGCCAAGCCAGACCAATTTGCGAGGGAACATCTTGAACGGACTATAGACCAATAGGCCTCAGTTATATTCTGTGACGGGGGTCGAATGACTATACGGCTCTGATGGGCGCCGTAATGACATACGAATACATAAATTACAATTTGTCTCTTTTAAAATATTAAAACATGAGTTTTCGCGTAAATTGTAGGTGGGTCGATTTTTATGATGACCAGTGTACTAAAAGTAATATCTTACCTTCTCTTAGTTCTAATTTTGTTGAGTCCGCTGGCGTCGAAATTGCCTGACGTGAGAGCAGTGTTGACAAATCTTTTCTGAATAGAATGCGATATCGCAGCCGTTCCTGCGCCTGTAAACCAAAAAGGAAAAAGGATAATTGCTATAAAATCTAGTGAACATCTCTAAACGAGCTTTTATTTTGTTAAAAAAAAATTACCTGCAGTTTCAACGTTTTCCAAGGGTTTACTAAGAACGGCACAAAACATGGTGACCAACACTACACATGTGATTGGCGACATTTTCATTTATTTTATGTTCTGAGGAAACACTGAATGTCACTAATAATTTTCGACTTGAGATTAATTTAATAATCCTGTTAATAGTTTGATAAATCAACTATACTGTTGGATTGTTCGTCTTCCACTGAGGAATCGGACCTTAACCAGTTCCTTTTAACGGCACAGCCCCGCGTGCGCAGTGGTTAGCACTGCCTTGTGACGCGGCTCACGCGTGATAATGGACATTATAAATACATATATTATAAATAGTCTTTGTTAGTTTGATGAACAAATAATTGCTTTTGCAATATTGCAATGTGTGTCTGCTGGCTCAGTTATTTCCAGGCCCGCAATAAGGGCGAGCTTTTAGAACAGTGTTTGAATTATTGAGAGCTAATATTCCTAGTATGTCTTTTTATAACAATATGTTGGCTATGTCTCCCTAGTAAGACGTGAATCGATACCATACCAATACCAACGATACGATACCAACGAATAGGTACCTACCTTTCATACGATAATAATAATAATAAAAGCGTTTATTTGTCTTTAACTGATAAGTACAAAGTATAACGTAAGTTAAGTATTAGTATTTTTATAAGTACAGCAATAAATTATCTTATGTTATCAAATTAAATTACTAAAATTATAACAGCAATGTAACAAAAGACAAAATGGTATATGACTCAGTGATTGCGGAGAGTCCACAATCCCTGCTATTCTGTCATATCCTTTCACAAATATTTTAATAGATTGTTTTTAACATCGGGTAGATTATGTTACTATATACTATTAAATATAGCCCTAAGCGGATACCTCAGATTGCCTCTCGAGTAGCCACCTGCGACATGCTTTACGAAACGTCGAAAGTGAACGATCGAAAATTGCACGAATGGGTGGCGGCAGGTCATTCCATATTTTAGCAGCAGCATACTTGAAGCAACCCCTGCTGGCCCCGCTTAGTCCCCCCGTTAGACCCCCGTTGGTAGGTACATACAACCTGAACCCTCTATCTCTTAAGTGATGTTATGCTCTTTTTGATAACAATTTTATTGTATAAGTATGCAGGACATTTAGCATTAAGCAACTTAAATAAAAAACATGCGTATATTTTAGTGTGACGCTATTAGACATATTTAGGATATTTTTTTCAATTAGGTATGGTGTGATTCTATGCCTTCTGGGAATCACATACAGAACCGCATACACGCGTTCTGCACTCTTTGTATGCTTTTAGCGGTTTTTTTATACAAACATGGCTCATAAACAGTATCACCATAGATAAGATGTGACAATACTGAAGCATTACATAGTTGAATTCTGGTTTCTTGTTTTAGGTATTTCCTAATTTTGTACAGAGCTTTTAGTGAGCCGAACCATTTTCCTATCTTGTTTCTAACGTGTTGCTCGAATCTTAATGATTCGGCCATCATGAGCCCCACATTGCGTGCACACTCCCCGTACGGCACGGAAGTATTATGTACCATTACCGGCGGTCTTCTATCATTAATGGATTTTACTTGCGCGCTAGTACCAAATGTGATACACAGGCTTTTTCATGGGTTGAGAACAAGTCTGTGTTCCTTTGACCATTTCGCAACTGACTGCAAGTCCTCATTCAGCTTCTCGACACTGAGTGCAACCTCTTCATGAGGGGGTCGAGTATGGACATATAGCTGACTGTCATCGGCCTATAGATGGAAACGAGAATGATTGATAACCCCAGCAATTGTTGCTGTGTACAGCGAACCATAACGATAACCATTTTATACATTTTAAACCTTCGCGTTCCATTATAAACAAACATATAGACGGGGATTATCGCCCTTTCGGTCCATCTAGTCCACTCTATCAAAATGTCCACCGTATCAAAATGTCCATTGTATCATAATGACCACTTCAAGATGTCCTGTTAGTCAAAAAGACCACTGTATCAAAAAGACCACTGTATCAAATTGTCCACTGTATCCGACCGAAGGGAACGTTTACTCTATCAAAATTTGTTATTCGTTTATACAAAAAAAAACATTAAACATGCAACATTTAAGAAACATTTATTAACTTAAACGACTCAAAATTAACACAAGAACATTACTCATTTTACACTTAACCTTAAGGATTCAAAATTAACACAAGAACCTTACTCATTTTACACTTAACCTTAAGGATTCAAAATTAACACAAGAACCTTACTCATTTTACACTTAAACTTAAGGATTCAAAATTAACACAAGAACCTTACTCATTTTACACTTAACTTTTTAACAAATAAAAGACTATCGGAGATTGATTTTACAAAAAACAAGTAGGTATAGTACAAGAGATAGCGATACCCTGTTTGATTCTGGGATGCGACCCTGATTAACGCAAGATGACATAAACTTAACATTTCAGTCTTAAATAGATAATTTTCCTTAAGAACTGTAAGGGTAACAAAACTTCTGACTGTAGCTTGGTTAAATATCTCTTATATTTTTTGTCGAAATATATATCTCTGTTTCGCCTATTTTTTTTCGGCGGATTAAACAAAATGTATTTAATTTTATAATCGTAGTGTACAGATTCGTGTAACAAACATTTAATAAAGTAAAATAAATTGGGAGATTTTGATATTCTCGAGTTTAGCCTTCTGTGCCAACCCTCAAGCGAGTTAGTTGTACGGTGGTCATCATATGCAGAAGATACTATGTCAGTTAATAAAGGATACCACTGCCTATTAAAATATGCTTTGAAATTGTTCATTTCCGATATCTCCGGTGCAATTTGTACTATTGATGACCAACCTTCTTGTATGTAATTTGTTGGGAGAAGCGGCAATAGGGAACACAAATTTGTAATATTTCTTCCTTCTCTGGTATCATCTAAACCCAATTCTCTGCTTTTTTTAATTATCGCCTCATTGTAGTGATGAAAACAGCCTGAAATGCTTGCATTCGGAAACACATTTCGAACAGCATTTATTTGCGCCCTTTCATAGTCACATTTATAAGTATTTATGTTTAAATGTAATTTTTCATTTAGCAAAATAAAAAATCGAGTGTATGTTTCTTCAGTCTTCGATGGTAGTAAACCGTAAATTACAGGGAAGACATTTATGGACTTTTCTGAAGATTTTATATCTAAGTGAACTGAAAATAACTGAAAAAATGGCTTCGGGCACGCTTTGAATGTGCCATCTCCACAGAAAGATTTGTTATTGGCATTTTTAATAATTTTACGGCAAAGAAGAGAAGAAAATATCAAAATTTTGTTAGTTGTACCATCTTCGAGCACAAAAAAATCATTAGCAAATGTTTTTGATATCTGTACGTCTTCTAAATTTTCGAATCGTAGCTTATCTGATTGACAAAAACGTTTGCGTATTCTATACAGAGTATTCTTTACTGACTCGAATGGCGGTATTTCTCGTATATAATTGCGCCCCTTCTTTCTCAGCGGTTCAAACATATCCTCGAATATTTTTTGAATCGGTGCTAAGTTTTGACAGACCATTTTTTTACACAATGCGAGAACCTCGGCCACTTCACATTTAATTATATTTGCACTACATCCGTGACTTTTTTCACGTAGCACCTTCACTTTTCTTGCATCTACTGTTATAGTAGCCAAACATGAATCTCTATTCACACATCTCCATAATGTGGAATCGTCGCGATTTTTTCGGTGTAAGTTGTACTTAAAGCCGCAACGAAGCAGCGTTTCGCCCCCTTTTTGGTTTTCAATAATTTTAAAACACGCCATGCCAAAGTAGGTAATAAATATTATTGCAATTCTATTGTAATTACTTAATATGGAAATCTAGTTAATGTCAATGAAATACCTATGACATGCGTCATTACGATAAAATAATAATTTATCCTCTTTGTACGTGACTTAAGGAGTTTGGATTGTCCAGTAAAAACCTTTTTGTCTCAGAAAAACATAGCTTAAAAATACGCTATCCGGGGGTTTCTAAGAACTTTGTAACCGAAAGACGAAGAAAGAAAAAGATTATCCGTAAATCGGTATTTTAGACATAAAGATGAGTTTGTTTATTTTAAATATTGAAAATATTTTCGTTTGTTTTTAACGATATTCATTTGTTTTTAACGATATTCATTTGTTTTCAACAATTTTCACTGGTATCAGAAAAGTGGTCGCTTTGGGAAATGGCCGGGTTAGTAAATGACGATTTAAGAAAGAGACGAGTTAGAAAAGTCACAAGTTTGAAAAAATGACAAAGTCGTCCTGAAAATCGCTTGCACCATTTTTTTCAAGCACTTTGGATGATCGATCACTTTCTGATAGTCTTTTGTTTTGCCGTCTTTCATTTGTTTTGTCAGCGTTCATTTGTTTGAATTTAAAAATATCGAACTCGTAGACATAACACTGTTGACATTTTATTTATTTATTTTATTTTGTAAAACTGGGCATTTTGACACTGTGGACATGTTGTAAGACTGGGCATTTTGACACTGTGGACATGTTGTAAGACTGGGCATTTTGACACTGTGGACTTTATGATACAATGGACATTTTGATACGGTGGACATTTTGATAGAGTGGACTAGATGGACCGAAAGGATTATCGCTAACTAGGTACTTATTAAAGGCTTACTGCGCATACCTTTTTATTGCCGACGTTTCGACCGAGTTACACCGGTCGTGGTCACGGGCGGACTGCTGCGCGATGTGCTGCCTCCGTTTGCGCGGCAGTCTTCGTCCACCGTCACATTTTTTATCCAACTACCGTCACACAAAAGACACAACACTAACGGTGTCCCTATTACGTAGGTACCTACCTACAGACCTTATTCTGGTGGTAGTCCATTGCGCACTAAAACGAAGTTGGGTTTTTGCAAATATAACCGATTCCAAGCTGTAGATATAGTTTGAGACCGTCCTTCTCGATTGAAATTATTATGATGCTGCTTTTTGATTTCATCAATCGCTTCACGCACTACTCTTGAATAAAAGTGGCGATCTGTGGAGAGGACTTGCGTACGATTAAATTCAATCCAGTGATTTGCGCCTCTTTCAAGTAGGCGTTCTGCAATCGCTGAATCTTTTTTAATAACATATTTTAATAGCCTCTGTGGTCTAGTGGTTAAGCCACCGGTTTCAGACCCAGAGGTCCCGGGTTAGATTCCCAGCAGGAGGGGGAGGGGGGTACATCTTTGTGTGCTCGGTTTGGTTGGTGGTAGGGCTGTTAAGTCCGCCTTGCTAGCTACCACCATCTTATCTAAGTCTGTCGCCATAACAACGATGTTTATAGCATTGTTGTGTTCCGACAGTTTGAGATAAGATAGTTCCTCAGTGGTTGAGGATTCCGGGTGAAGCGCGCTTCCACCTTCGGCCTTATCATCACTTACCATCAGGTGAGATGAAGGCTAAGCGCTTACCCGTTGTAGAATAAAATAAAAAAAAAACTGGCGGTTTTTGACAGCTGCGATAATATTATGTTCTTTGACCCATTCATGAATTAAATTGTCCGCTTTGTCTGGCCTATGTAGGAACTACCACAGCTGCAGTCTATTTTGTAGAAGCCTGGTGTTAGCAGTGGCATAACATCCTTCGGAGAGCCCACAATCTTGTTAACTTTTATGCCTGAAGTGTATATGGTCGGTATGGGTACTCACGTAATACGTGGCCGATCTTGTTTGTGACTCCTTTGACATAAGGCATGTAGGCCAGTTGCCTGCTAACCTCTGGATGCTCGTTGAGTTAAATCGGTTTCCGTCATCGATTCACTTCATATCCGTTTATCTTAAGTACCTCCTGAACATAATCCAACTCCCGCTCCAAATGCTCAGGGTCACAGAGGTCCAAAGCTCTGTTCTTGAGTGACACCATAACAGATCGCAAGTGTCGGGAGTATGTGAGGCAGCGTGTAGATATCTGTCCGATTGCGTAGGTTTTCTTTCGGTACACAGAGATACGGACCCGTTGGATCTCACGGTCACCTTAACGTCTAGAAAAGACAATGGCCTAGCTGTTGCCTCCATCTCGTATGTGAACCTCATATTCCGATGAATGCTGGAGTTGAGATGTTTAATCCATCGATCCACTTCTTGCTTGCTACCTTTAACGACACTAGATGTCATTCTACATATATTTACCAAAGCCGTATGTATGGTCTTAGGCCCAAGACTCAGTGCATTATCTTTAAAATGTTCCATCCAGATATTGGCATGTACCGGGGCGACTGGGCTTCCCATGCCGACGCCATCAATCTGTAGGTACCTAATATTGGCCTTGGAAAAAAAAATAGTTGCCGTCCAAACAGTGCTCCAGGGCTGCGTTCCGTGGCTTCACTCGAGTGCACTGAGCGCACTCCGGCGCGCGCTCTACCCGTTCCGTGGCTTGGTGAAATTTTACTCTGACGGCTGTCAGAGCGTAGTTTCATCCGTTCTGTGGCTCAGAGCGCAGCAACCAAACAACCATCAAATCCTCGGACCAAATTGGTCCGAGATCAAATCGATCGGATGGTTGTTTTTCACTCTGACAACTATTTGACGTTTATATCATTACAACTGACAGCTGTTTGTTTCGTATTGTTTTACTTTTTAATAATTAGGTTTAAATAGCGATTCCACATCGACTCTCACCATCATCAAAACTCGAAAGTAGGACTTGTGAGGTTCTCCCTTCTAGAGATTTTTGTCGGTGCTACCCTCTTAAAACCGCAATAATCCTGAGATGTTTTTCGTATTATTAGAACGAAGATAGAAAGAATTTTTGGAACCAACTTTCATTTTTTCAACAAAGATTCGACACTAAGTAGGTATAATAATAATTAATAGTACCTTAACTTCTCTTCTTACTACTATTACTATTTCTACTTAAATATAATACTTATAACGAGATTTAAGTGTAGGTACGTTATTTATGGGGTTGTTCCGTATTCATCCCACATGAACTCATCCCACTAATATATTTTTACTTAGGTACTCATCCCATTTCTATACCTTAATCAGCCCACAGCAATATTTTAATTTGTAATTCCATACTCATCTCACAGTATTCCTTACTCATCCCACAGTATTCCTTACTCATCCCACGGTATTCCTTACTCGGCCCACATCGAAATTATAAGGAAAAACCCTAGTTTTGGATACGGTCTGACCAAAAACTGATACTATTTTGTTTTTAATACATTTATTTTACGGCTTATAAATGAAAAGCCGTCTCGCGTAGCGGCTCATTACCCCCCCCCCCCCTCTCTTTCCCCCTAACCCTTTACAAATCATGTTATCTATATTAATAAAAAAATTGTAATTTGGCTAAGTTTTTCTTTTTTTGTTAGGATTGTAATTGTTAGGACAAGGGTTTGTATGAAAGAATTTTGTTTTGGTAATTCATCACGGGATACGGGGTGTTCACGCAGACGAAGTCGCGGGCGGGCCGTTACTATTATTATATAAAAATCAAGAAAATTTGTATAAAATCAACCTTATATATCTTTAGTATTGAAATTTTTTGCATTCACAATGCTATATAAATATAAGATAACATTTTTACTAGAAAAAAATAAACCAGTCTCAGGAAGCTCGAATGGGATTCGAACCCATGACCTTTGGATTGCCGGCCCACTGCTCTAACCGCTGAGCTACCGAGACCCCAGAAGACTCGCTGAATTTTTCCTAGTAGTTTGATTTACGCTGCAATCCCATTCCGAGCTTCCTGAGACTGGTTGATTTTTTTCTAGTAAAAATTTTATCTTAATCCTTATATAATAATTCAACAAAAATAAAACGAAATGAGCAAAACCCGCGGACACCTTTTATGAACTTAAATGCATGCAGGTAATATTTTCATAAAAAGTGTGCGCGGGTTTTCTATTTTTATTTTTTCTTTTATTATGAAATTGAAATCTAAACATCAAAACTTGACGGTCTCGTTGTAATTACTTCATAGAGTCATTTCTCGCTCTTGGTGCATCTTACATATCGACGGTGGAAAGGAAAAACAAATGAAACGCCACTTTGGTCGAAAATGACTTTTATATACAGTACGATAGAGTTTTGGATTCTCTATCGACCTATCTAGGTTAGAAGCCAATCGGAAGCCTTTTTTGGCGTTTCATTTAAAGTACAAAATGGGGTATTTTAAATATACACTCCCTTTTAGCGACAGTTTTATGATATATTTTTTGAACAATGTCATTTAACTTAATTCAAAATATTGTAATTGGCTCTTAAGTTGTTGACCAATCTTATTATTTTATGAAGATGGCACATCATGCAATTTAATCTTCCTAATTATTTTTTAATTTAGCCTTTCAATGCTTTTTCCCTAATAAGTTATGTCTAGACATGTCGTAACACGTTTTGTTCCTCGAAAGTAAAGTACAAGTCGTGGCGTTTCAGTTGTTATTCCCATCCTACTTTTAAATAAACAGGTCGTATCGGTTACTTTTACGGGCATAAATAATTTTGCCAGTAGCAAATAATTTGTTTTTATTCATCATTAATAATAATTAGATCATAAAAAGTAGTTCAAATCATATAATATTTTTGACAAAATCAACAAAATATTAAAAATCGGGCAAAATTGGACGGTATTACGGTATCTAAATAGGACTTTTATATGAGTAGTAATTTAAATAATTAAATTAAACGTCATATAATGTTTTCTGTGACATAAATGTAAAATTTTTGAACTTTTATTAACTTGATACAATTACCATTTTTTCATGACGATTAAAATTTTTGTTTTCATTAACTTGTATAATTATTTGTTTTGTTAAGTTTAAATCCCTATCCTAAAAATGCTTATCACTTAAACTTTATAACCGAATATGGTCAATAAATTATTTTATCAATCTAATAAATAACAGGTATCGTACATAAAAGTTTCTTCAATATTGTTTTTTTTTCCTCGAAGTGTTATGAAGCATTTTACCTTTTATGTTTTTGATTTGATTTGGTATTTAAAATAATTTTCCCCTCGAATTTTTACGGATATTTGGTAAATGAATTAATTTACCCTTTTAAGTTTTTTTTCTCGATGGCCTATGAAGTGTTATTCCCTGCTTACTCAAAAGGTAATTTCAATCAAACGCCACTTTTTTCTTTAATTATTGACTTTAATTCATTTAAATTAAATACATAATATAAAACACATAAAACTTGATCTGTCCACAAAATTTCAAAAACATTCCTTGATAAATAAAAAAGTTATAAACATTTTTCAAAAAATTTAAACTTTAAGCAGCTCTGCTGAACAATTGGTCAAATGGCGTTACATTTGTTTTTCCTTTCCACCGTCGATATAATAAGATGAGCTTAGTCGGTGAGTAGGGAGCAACTGATAGTGACCTTAATTGCCCTTTCAGAACAATAAACCAGATACCTAGGAATTACGATTGATGACCGTCTCTCGTGACACTGGCTGGCCTCATACAGCCGGAATGGCTTTCTGAATTCAGAATCTGAATTTAAGATTCTGAATTCCGGCACCTTGACTCACACTTTCTTAAAAATTCAGATTGATCAGTAGTCTTGTGACTCCCGGCATATGCAAACATCTCCGAGACGTTAACCGCTTGCTGTTTCAACCAGGGTCGCCATTTTTTTTTCGCTGTTCATACCAATTGACGTCCTCCGTGGTCAAGTGGTTAGCGCGCCGGGTCTGGCGTCGCGCCATCTATGAGGTCCCGGGTTCAATTCTCGGTCGGCGAGTCAATTTAGAGAAAACTGTTTTTCTTAATTGATTTCGGGTCTGGGTTTTTTTCTATGTTTATGTATATTTATCCATTATCTAGTTTAACCATATTAACGAGTTTTAATAGAAGCTTATATTGCTATCAATCCTGCTAAAACTGCTAAGCGTTGTTTATAAAAATGCACCAAAACTGCTATATTTAGGTACCTTTATAATTTTAAGAATTAAAGTACATCGAAAATTAAACACTATTTAAGCAAGGTATCAATAAGATAACATACAAACTAAATATCTAAAATTTACTTTTAAAAATGCTAAAATAGCAGGATCCTACTAAAAATGGCAACACTGAAATAATTCAGAATCTTAATTCCAGTATGTGTGTGCCGCTCTTTAAAAAATGTATGGGAATACGTGCGTTCTGAATTCAGAATCTTAAATATTCAGATCCGGAATTCCGGACGCTCGTCAGCATCATTCTTCCAGATCGATCTGAGAAATTCATATTCTGAAAAATCTGCATGTGTGTGGAGCATGCTGTTATTGTATGGTATTCCGGCCTTTCTGAATTCAGATTCTTAATTCAGCAAGCCATTCTGGCTGTGTGAGGCCAGCCTTCTTGCTGTTAACTCGAGAACGTTTGAAGTAACACTGATTGCCGATCGTAGAATGCTTCGCGTATTTATAGGTGTTCCAGTTTTCTAGATAGTTCTATAACATTCCAACTTTCTACATGTTTCTATAATTTCTAGAAAGTTCTATCAAAACGTGCCTATACTTTTCTAGAAAGTTCCACAGCTTTCCAGAAAGTTCTACATCTTTCTAGATGTTTCTATATCATTCTAAAAACGTGTCAATACTTTTCTAGAAAGTTCCACAGCTTTTCTAGAATTTTACAGAAAGTTCGAGAACTTTTTATGTGTTCTTAAAACCTTGTCTGAGCTATTCTGGAGCTTTCTATGACCGGTTTATTTACACACATACCTAGTTAATAAAATCTATTTTTTTTATTTAAACTTTTGCAACATTAATTAATTACATGGCGGACTTAATGCCTGAGGCATTCTCTACCAGTCAACCATAGGGTGGTGCAGAGCTGACATGGTAGGTGCAATTATCTGCAGTGACCAAAGTTATATGGGATCATTAAAAGTATTAAAATATATAATACGTATATATTAATAAACATAATATACATACTCGCAATACATAAATATTTAATAATATACCTACATACACTACTTGATAATATAATATATAAATAGGACGTTATTGTTATCTATACCTTCTTATTAACTAACTTTATTTTAAAACGTTGACGCGTCACCACGCTAACAGTTTATATTGCCCTGGCACCAGTTTAAATCTCTTTTCCCAGCACAGTCCAACCTTATTTATTGCTTACCTGTATGAGGTGGTGCATCGAAGATTAAATTCCTTGACGCTGAACGTACACAACGACTGTACAACGGGGGTAATTTCGTTGTGGGCTGAGTAAGGAATACTGTGGGGTAAGTAAAGAATTATAAATTAAAATATTGCTGTGGGCTGAGTATGGAATAGAAATGGGATGAGTAAAGAAAAGTTTATTAGAAGGATGAGTTCATGTGGGATGAATACGGAACAAACTTATTTATGTACTATTTATATTATGTATGTGTAGGTACATTATTTTCCCGGCCTGTTGTATAGAATTTCATCCTGAAATAGGCAGTACTCTTGTACATGTTTTCTTTACAATGTTTGGTTTCTTTTGTGTGATTTCGAGTACTAGCATAAAAACAACAAATAAAAAATATATAAGTATGGCTTTTTTGATAACAAAATCCATATCTTGTCATGCAACCGGGGATTCGTCATCAATGATCGGTGATCACTCGATCAGTAACGTAAACTACGCAAATAGCTCTTCAGTAATATCTGGGTGAGACTGGTACCCGCAGTGACGCATGAACACATTCGCTAACCAGCCGCTAACTAAATCCGAATCACGGTGTTTAACATCAATGATGATCTGTTTAAATTTCCAATTTTACCAATTCAGATGACTATTGTAAAAAAACCTACTGTAAAATTTGTTAACATTTTCAATATTTTACTTATTTCACCCAACCAAATATTTTTATGTAGGTATCTATTAATATAAATGATAAACTTTATCTGGTTCTAGGTCAGACAGAAAATTAAAAAGTGTAAGTAAGACTTTGTGTAAAAGCGATTCGGTGCCAGGAAGCCGCATGTGATTTCCAAAATACTAGATCTCCAGATGAGTAATTAAATTAAAGAATATCTCCAACTCCTCTCTGCTTCTTTTTTTATAATAGATGGGCTTGCTCTTGGCCACATTCTTATCCGTAGGATTAAGAAGAGGCCGACGGTGAAGAGAGCTTGCCCAGAAGCAGCCTACTTTTTGTCGGCCTACTTTTTGTCGGCCTACTTTTTTTTTGACGGCCTCCTTGGTCGAGTGGTTTGTACACCGGTTTTCATGGTGTCGCCATCTCTGAGATCCCGGGATCAATCCCCGGTCGGGTCAATTTAGAAATTATTGTTTTTCTAAATTGTCTCGGGTCTGGGTGTTCTCTATGTATAATAAGTATGTTTATCCGTTGTCTAGTAACCATTTAACGAGTTTCATTACAAAGCTTCTCTTGGGCTAGATAATTGGTGTGATATGAGTGTAGGAAAGTTTTAGGAAAGTTTTTATTCACTCGGGCTTTAAAGATGTTGGGGCTATATGCACCCGGGAACACAGACGATGGCCGGGAATTCCATACCTTTTGGCTTTACGCATTAAGAATGAAGACGAATAACTCTTGGTGCGTATGAGTGTGATCAACCAAGTAAGGGTGGTAACGTCTTTTCTCCCGATAGTAGAGAGGGGACGGTGGATGAGCTCTAGCTTTAAAGGCATGTAAGGCTGTTTATCCGTTTCTTGTAAGATAACAGTCGTTAAACTCCTGACGTGATGCTGTCTGTGTGGGAAGGCCGAGTTGGCGTATTTAAGCTGATTATAAGTCTAAGGCGACCGCACGCGGCTTTGTCAGCTTTTAAACACCCGTATCCCCTCATCCCGAAGGAGTTTTAGAACTCTTGCATTTTTAACTTTTTAATTAAAAAACGCATCAGTCAGTCATGTGCTAATTTTACTACAAAATAAAATGTCAGCTGTAACGGACATGCATTTTTCAATTACAGGTATAAGTTCTTACAACTGTGACTTTATTATTTTTATTAAACCTCTTATAAAAATATTCTTTGCTCTTTAGATTTGTATACTTACCTACTGAATAAAAACCACTTCATTCAACTAAAACCAAACTTTTTTAAATAATTAACCCAGCCTCTGTCCCAGTAGGTATCGCATGTGATTCATAACGATGGATATTGCATTATTTTTTGGACAGCGGACGTAAAAATAATTGCCAAGCATATTTTTTAGTGCGCGTTTGTTGGAATTACCAGTTTATTTCTCTATCTGCTAACGATCGATTTTCTGTTGATGCATGAGACGAACAATAGCATTATAGCTACCTAATATAAGTATATAAGCAATAGCATGCAGTATCTAACCTAAACCTAATAGGTAATAAGGTACGTCAACGCAACGTGGTGTTTTTGTTTCAGTTTGGTTTCAGTGATGAAATAAATTGCTTGCTAAAGAAATGGACAAATTGCATCAGCTTTCCCAAATTAGACCGGTTTATACAACTTTTAGGAAATGGTTTCGTATTATTTACAATATTAACTGTTTTATATTCCGATGCAGCTTACTTAATACGCAAAATACAAAAGTCCTCTAATAGAATTAGAAATAATTTCAATGCACTTTGTGCATCTACTTGCGACATCTAGTGATGGTATGTTATACTAATTGTTCGTGAATCTACCCAGTGCTAGATGGCGCAGTCGGCGCAGTGACATACATTATCGAAATGGCTTCATGGAAGAACAATCCTTTATTTTTACTAGTTTTAATACGTTTAATTGTTAGATCGAATTAAATGAGATCAGTTCTTGTAGTTTTTTAACTAAATGTAAGTAAAGAATGTTGTGCCACACACAACACAGAGTGGTTGTGTGCTACGCTTTAGTATTGCCACTTGACACTAGATGGCGCTTTATAGAACCATTGAGCTAGAACTGTTTAGAATGGAATACAGTGGAATGTTCGCGACATTTCGTGCAACTTCTCGTTGGCAGATCGCGCTTACCGCGGAAGTATATAAAGGGAAAAGAGCGCGGTCGGCGCAACAGTTTGAATTTAGCTTTGTCAAAGCGACGAGTAAACAAAACGAAAGAAGAAATACAGCTCCGAAAATGTCTCTGATGCCGTATTGGATGCGTCATCTGCGAAACTTGGCGAACCGGGAACCCGTCACTAGGGTTCTGGAAGATCCTTTTGCCGTCTTCGCCAGGGACCCTTTCTTCCGCGACCCTTTGAACTATATGAAGCAACTGAACTCTCCTTTGGATAATGAACATGCAATCGAAGGCGTCTACTCGGATTCGGAGGTAAAGGTCGACGGCAAAAAAGTGGAGGTGCACTTGGACGTCCAAAACTTTAGCCCTGAGCAGATTGTGGTGAAGACAGTCGGGAACGAGATACTGGTGGAGGGGAAGAAGGAAGTGAAACGTGAGGACGGCTGGACGAGGAGCCACTTCGAGCGGCGGTTCCTGCTGCCCGAGGGGTTCCCGCCGGAGCGCGTGGAGTGCCACCTGGACAAGGGCAAGCTGCTGCTGGTGGCCTTCCGGTCGGAGCCGCTGGCCGAGCGGACCGTGGCCATCCATGACAAATCGGCTGACAAGGAAAACGCTGACAAAGAAAAGGTTGACAAGTAAAAGCTGTAAACGCATTTTAAGTTTAGCACAGTTAAATTTATTTGTATTGTATCAATTGTAATTGTAACAGACTGATTAGATATGGCCTTTTAAACAATGTGTTTTTTTGTAAAATAAATTTAATTTAATGAACATTTGCTTTTTATTTATTAATACATATAATGTTATCCTATTTTTTATAAGAGTTGAGTGCCATAATAAATAGCTTTTCATTCTCAAATAGAAATTCAAATTGAACTAAGTACTACAAATAAAATCTCCATAAGTAGTATCTATATCCCTGCATCGCATCCAATATGCAAACAATAGGTTTTTACTGTCATAATCATTGTTAAGTACTTCAGTTCTGCCTCCAGTAAGTTAAACTTAAATTAGTTTTTGTATACCGGCTAACAACTGAATATGTAGGTATGTATATTTTACTTATTTACCTATAAAAATAAAAATAAAAATAAACTATTGTGATGGCGACTTAGGTAGAGTAGTTTGTTTGCTATTATTAATACCCAGGCGTTACCTGGCAAATGAAATAAGAATGAATACTTTTAAATTCTTTGTTTTTTGTAGTTTACCAGGTCCACATTTATGAAACGGTTGTTGTGTCTTATGACTCTCAGCTACCTAGTCTTGTCATAAGTTCTGTCCCAATTTAAATGAGGATATTTTAAAATAAATAACATGACAGTACCTAGTATTATTATTTGATATCATTGTATAAGTAGGGTTTATACTATTCATTTCGATCTTACTCATAGCTGTGTAAATATGGAGTGGGGTACCACAGAAAATCGTGAGAGCCAAAAAGTTGTTGCAGAGACACGCAGACGGTGGTCACCGGAAAATTCAAAACATTTTTACGACTCGATATTTCGATGAGGTTTAGAGCAGGCTTTCTCCTCTAAAATATTCCATAAGCAATCATCCAAAGGATTAAGATCAGGACTTGCAGGGGGCCAATCTTCAGAGAAGATGAAATACGTTAAATTCACATCTAACCAGCGCTGGGTTGTTTTAGCTTTGTGCGCTGGTGCAGAGTCTTGTTGAAATATCCATTGTTTACCAACGAACACAGTGTTACTTAGTGGCTTAACCACCTTCTCTAAAATATCGCTTTGGTAGTTAGTTGCTCGTGTTTTCACCTCTTGTTCACAAAAATGAAGCTTTGTCTCGCCTTCGTAGGAGACGCCCCACCAAACCATCACAGATGCTGGGTCACAGTATAAATATTATACTGTGGCTGGGTGGTGGCCTCTTTCGACTTTCGGAATTTTCTCAGTAGCTTCTTGAGAGCTGTGTGCATACACCCTATAGTTTTGACGGTTAAACTTCTCTTCAACACAAAACATTTTTCATCCATAGTGAATTGTCCGGTGGCCACCGTTTGCGTGTCTCTGCAACAACTTCTTGGCTCTCACGCACGATTCTCTGTGGTACGGTACCCCACTCCATGTTTACACATCTATGTGTTAGATTGAAATGAATAGTACATCATCTACTTATAAATTTAAAATATTTAATAATAGTACTACCGTCATATTATTTTTAAAAATACCTTTAAGTTGGGACAGAACTTATGGCAAGACAAGGTACTCGTATACTAACTAACTCGTATTACAACACATACCTTTACTTAAAAGTGGGTATTTGCAAAATCACTTTACAACTTTTATTTTACGTTAGAAGTAAAGTTTCTAACTTATTTATTTATTAACAAATAAGCCACAATACAGTGTGCAACCAAAAACAGTTAATTGGTAATGGTAGATAAGATGTTAACCCAACATTTTTATTTTGTCCTTATCATGATCGGATTTAATGAGTACAAATAAAATATTAATTGTGTAAATTCAATAGATGTACTTACATTAAAACATATTTATAGCTTCAATGCTATAATTGCCTTTAATTACACTATTGTAGTACTTAGATGTTTAAAGGTTTTTTAACTTTAAAATTAAAAATAATACCTAAACATAACAATCGTTTAGTGTTGATTTTGAATTACCTTCCTGTTCCCAAGTACCATTAACCGAGGTAGCTTTTGATATACCAATTGCCGTTTTTAAAGGATTCATTTACAAAAACCTGTTGCAAAAATAATAGCAAAAAGTTACAATAGCCAGACGTTTAGAATCACTGCACGTCGATCGCAGTACAAGCACGTGGTTTGGTAGAGTCGATTCTACGGCGAGTGAGTCAATCCAGTCAGTCCACAGTCCACACTCCACAGCACAGCCGCCTGACCGCCGAGGCAACCACACGTGTTTTATAAAAACTTGTTCCTTTTTAACTAAACAAATATTAATTTTAGTAAAATAGCTAATTTATTCTCCTAAACGAGCGACGCCAAATTAACGACCGTCCAACAAGTTGTGTTGTAAAGTTTGAATGCCTTTCGATATTGTTCCAAAGTTAGTGATTGAAATGTCATTTGGCGGCGGTCGGTAAACAAGCCGGCATATCAAAACCTTTCGCGAAGTGGGTTTGGCGTTTTAATTGTGTTGTGAGTAGAATCAATACAAACGATGGACGCATCAAACTATCCCTTGGGTACGTATTGTAATTGATAGAATTACGATTTTTATTGAGTAAAAATATGTTAATAAATTTTAATTACTTACTTATAAGTAATAATATTGTTTATTACACATCGATCAATATTAGTCCTTACGAAAGGCCACAAACATTTAAATCAAGTACTGTGATGGGTATTCGCGATGATAGCCAGTGCGGGGTAGGCAACTAACCCTATCCATCGAAACAATTGAAGCACGCCAAGCCCGACCTGGGAGTTGCACTGTCCGGATATGGAGCCGAGGACTCAACCATTTGGCCGCCGGGCGTGGCAACTTTGTAAAGTTTTCTTTTCCAAATTACGTGAACCAATACAATAACAATGCATTGTTAGCTGCCAGCTGCCTGTCCGCAGAGGCTCTGTGGGGCGAGCATCATTTAAACATCAATTAAACTCTTAACAGATAGTTAGCTTTGCCTCCGGCCTCTAAGGACACATAGTTTGCCTATTTTTATATCAATACATTTTTGTTTTAAACATTTATTTCGCTATTATTTGTTTGCAGTAATGAGCCCCATAAGAAAACTTAAATGGGTACAAAATGTCCTCTTTGGATTCAAAACATTAAGAATTTAAATCTGAAAATATGTTATCACGTTGTTTGCGATGGAGGTTACGCGCTGACGATTATCTAGTTAAAATATATATGATAAAATATCCTCCATATATACAATAGCACTTCTGTGTAATTTCTTAACATCCACGAACGACACAGCAACTTATGCTGAGACGGGCCCATTAACTTCTTAATACTCTTTTTTTATTCTGTAATATTGCCAGCCTTATTTTTTTGTAGGACATGTGTGTGTGTGTCATTGTTTTACCTTCTCTTTTTTTTCTTCTTAAGACCCACGGCTTCCTCCTGGACTATGTAGTTTTCTATATTTTAATACCATCAGCTTGTAAACATCGTCGCGGAGCTGACACTTTTCTACACGGGCCTCCTAATATTGACGAAAGAATTTTTGGAATCCGCTGAGTGTATCGCGAATTACCTCCTTCATCCAAACTAATGAACGTTACTTCTTATAGGTATTACGAGTATAAATAAGTATAATAATTAATTGTTGGTGCAATTGTCAATTTTTATTGTCAATTTCACTTTTTTTAAAGAGATTTGACCAGGTTCGATTTCGGGATAAGTACTTATATAAAAATTATACTTAGTTTTTTTTCCAACTGTCTTAGTTTAAAATAAAAGATATGGTGCACATTGCCTTATTTTTTTGCATTTCATTCTGTATGTTATTCAATATTCACTCTGTATTCTTTATTCTATTTAGCTACAAATGGTGATCAATCCAAATGGGTCAGTAGGGAGAAGTCAAAAACCGAGATAGGGAAATCTGTGCTTAGGAACCATGGCGTCCATTTTAGGCTGAACAAAAACTGCATTCAAGTTATTTTTAAATCTTATACGTAACTGGGAGTCGCAGCCTTTCAATATTACTAAACTTACAGAATTTGTAAAACATTGTTTACAGAGAAACAATGTTTTATAAATTCTGCAAGTTTATTCGTTATTATTGTTGATAGCGTGAATAATCAGTAACAACGAACACTTGAACGAGAAGCAGCTAAGTACAACATGCCTTATCTCTATCTAATATTTAATTATCTATTAGTACGGACAGTCTTTATCAAGATTTTATTAACTTACGTGAGTACGTGCCGAACCAGCACAGTTAACAATCCAAATGGGTCAGTAGGGAGAAACCAAAAACTATCAGAGATGGGGAAATCTATTCTTAAGAACAATGACGTCGGTGTTAGGTGTATAGTCAAGTACCTACCTGTATAGGCAGGCCGTCGACTACTCATATATTTTTTAATGTCTTGTTCAAACCAAATCATCAGCCTGTAGATGTCCCACTGGGCACAGGCCTCCCACATGGACAACCGCACTTGGGGAGGTTGGGTTAGGTTAGGCCATCTTTTTGAGGACAACCGGGACCAACGGCTTTACGTGGCCTGTCGAAACACGAATTGTTCAAATTGAATGTGTTGTTACATACCTAAAAATTTTGAGTGACTAATAATGTGTAAAATGTATAGGTAGGTATAGTGATTACTTTAAAATGCTTTGAGGAAAAGTTTAAAATATACCATTCCAGTTAATCTATCTAACGTAGGAATATTTCAAGACAAGAATTCACCGGAACTTTTGGGGGTTAAAGTTGCTCGCGTCCGTAGGTTTACCCTTGAGAGCCTACACGTGATCCCTGGGTGGTGCTAAATGAGTGACACTGACTGAGTGGTAGAGCCAGGCTGCGTTGCAGCACGCATTGGGCTGGCTCGCCCGGCGTAATACCACCCTCTCACGAATATTCGGCGTGAAATAATGGCACTTGGTGCTGTTGAGTTGTCCGACCAGTGAGGGTTCCGGAGGCCCCTTCCCCCCCTGCCTCTTCCCAATTCCTATTCCTTCCTTAAACCTATTCCTCCCTTAGAGGCCGGCAACGCGTCTGCGATTCCTCTGGTTTTGCGAGTGTCCATGGGCGGCGATGATTACTCTCCATCAGGTGACACGCCTGCTCGTTTGCCTCCCTATTTTATAAAAAAAAAAAAAAACTGTCGAATTTTTTATCTACTATGTGCCATAAAAAATACCCATAGGTAGATTATGAGGATTATTATCTATTATTATTATCCAGTGATATTATTAATTATCATCAATTTTGAATTTTAACAAAAGTTAAAAATAGGATTGCAATATTGACACTTTTTGTACTTTATACTTTTTATTTCTATTTGGGTTTGAAGGCATTACCGCAATCTATGTGTAGATTCTGATAACATTAAGAGGTAGAGGAAGATACACACTGATTACATAAGTTCCGCAAGATAAGACTGATATGGTTAGGCCAGACTAGAAGTATTGAAACAGAGTAGTAAAGATTATCTATTATAGTATGTAAAGATAACGCAGACAGTTCCATTGAAGTAGCTGGTAGATAAATGGCCGGACACGATGTCCTCGTGTGCTTTGAAACAATGACCAGGTCAGGTGAAGCGGCTATGGCCAGTCTCTGGTTCTACTGTGATGTATTACGACTACGGTCGACTAGCAGCATGACCCACGTATACACCAGTTATTTTAACCACCTACCCTGTGTGGTCTGATGGCTAAGCCGGTCTTCCATCTTCGGCCATCAGGTAAGATGGAGGCCAAGTGCTTAACCGTGTGGGATAAAAATAATAATACACTTTCACTGCGCTTGTGATCCGGAAGATTTAGTGATCAGGAATCGTAATAGGCAAATGAATAGAGAATTTGACTCGTTACGTCAACGCTTAGCTTAAACAACAACACTTTTCCTGATCGCACCAATGCAATGCGTCTATCAGTAACCGTCTGGGCTAGAACATCTTGATTCTTACATTCGAAAACAAACACGATTTACGCTGAAAGGTGCCGACACACAACATTCTAGTTAACAAATGGTTCTACTCGTATTCTTATTAAAATAATCAATTATCAAAAATATGTTGCATTTTTTTAAAAACCAGTTCATGTAGATGAAATTTATATTAAAAAAACATTTATTGTGAAACAGTTATGTAAGTGCATGTTTTACTCAACGTACATACCCTTACACTAAGAAACGTGGTCATCATAAAATGTGTGCAGGGATCAGGCAGCTGTCGTCGCTGGACCGCGTGTGCGTGCGTCAGAAGCGCACCATCCTGTCCGGCAACGAGTACCTGGTGGTGGACGTGAGCGGCCAGCCGCTGCTGCAGGCCAAGGAGGCGGGCGGGCTCACGCTCATGGGCGGCAGAGACCGGCCCTTCGACATCAGCGTCATCGACACGCAGGACAAACAGGTGCGGCGCGGCAAACATATAATCACGACTATTATCCCCGAAGGGTTAGTCAGAGACTAGGCAATGAGGACCGCAGAAGCAATGCACTGTCACACAAATAACAAATAACAACTGTAGTACAGTCAGCATCCAAAGTAACTGAACAAAAACAAGGTGGCAAAAGTAATAGTCACGTGTAAGTGTCTTTACATACTCATCATTTAACATTTCAGAATTATTTGACATTTTTTGTGTTCATAATAAGGTTAAGGCAATAATGCAAAATTATACATTCGTTATTTCGTCCTTTGAGATTAGGTAACACTTGTAGTAACACGTATCGTGTCGCCTTTCATCCACTAAGTTAAAAGCAAAAAAAAAACATTTTTTATGTAGGGTAGTTGTCGTTTTCCTCTGCGCCTCGATTGTACGACCGCTCATTCGCGTTTTTGTGCTTCGCCAATCACCACGATTTTTCCCCTTTAACATACTCATGTAGTGTTACGATGCCTAAACGAGTTTATAGTGACGACGATAGTGATTATTGTATAGAAAGAAAATGAGAAAGAAAGAAAAACGTTGCGCATAGAAAGCAGCAGTTTGTCGGCGTGGGACTCGCCGCCGCCGCAGCCTGTATCGTTACGATCTGAAGGTAATTCAGTGTGTTACTTAATCAAAACGATTCAAATATGATAATTAATTGTGTGCATTATCATGGGAGTGCTACCGATAAACTTATTTAAGAAAAAATAGTATGTGTAGCTGTAAGGACTAGTACCGTATTTTTAAATTAACAATCGTACATCTAAAAGAAAGGTGCGCAACTATACTTATCTGAAAATAGTGTGTATAGTTTAAAAGGACTATTACCGTATTTTGCCGAGATAAGAATTAAAATAATTTTAATTTGTGTTGTGTACATCTAAAAGGGATGTTGCCTTCACGTTATTTAAAACCGTTACTTTAATTAGTGATGTGCACATTTAGAAGGAATGTTTACTTATCTGAAAATAGTGTGTATAGTTTATAAGGACTATTACCGTATTTTGACAAGATAAGAATTAAAATAATTTTAATTTGTGTTGTGTACATCTAGAAGGGATGTTGCCTTCACGTTATTTCAAACCGTTACTTTAATTAGTGATGTGCGCATTCAGAAGGAATGTTTACTTATCTGAAAATAGTGTGTATAGTTTATAAGGACTATTACCGTATTTTGACAAGATAAGAATTAAAATAATTTTAATTTGTGTTGTGTACATCTAGAAGGGATGTTGCCTTCACGTTATTTAAAACCGTTACTTTAATTAGTGATGTGCACATTCAGAAGGAATGTTTACTTATCTGAAAATAGTGTGTATAGTTTAAAAGGACTATTACCGTATTTTGACAAGATAAGAATTAAAATAATTTTAATTTGTGATGATTCAGAAGGAATGTTTTCATCACTTTTCATACTTTATGTTTAAAAACGATTGTAGATTAATTAAATTTTCACCTTAGGTGAATAAAATAACGTTCTAGCGACGTACCAAAGTGAACATTCGACCTTGTTCAATAAGGCGAAAACGAAATGCAGCCTGAGGCGGACTGGGGGCCGATTCTCTTAGAGGAGCCTGGACCAGGCCCGTCTGCTTCAGCTACGCAAGAATCCGAAGCCACTTCCATTCACTCGATGCAAGTAGAACCGCCTCCAAATGTTGTGACTGTTCGGCCAGAACTTGACGAAGGGATACTGAATCTCTTGGGACAAAGCCTTAAGAGAAAAAGCTAGAGCCAGAGAAAAAGGCAGCTTTATCTGAGCAGCTTTATCTGGCAGCTAAAACGCTGATCAAGAAAGACAAAGCGTTAGAATATAAGTAAGCTCAACTGGCGGCTGCCATTTCCTACATTGGAGGGTCTCTGACCAAGTTGCTTTCATTGGAACATAGAGACCAAGCTGTCATAAAGTTCTTGATTGAAACTAGTCATCAACTATGCGATACACAGCATAATGAGTCTATGACGAGAAGGAGTTTCATATGTTCAACAATAAAGAAAGATTTTAAGGATCAGCTGTATACCAAACAAACTCCAAACCAGCCTTTAAACCAGAGGCCTCCACTTCCGGTAGCCAGGCAAACGGGACTTGCGAGGCGGTCGGAACTGGCACCTCCAGCTGCACCGGCACCACGCCCGCGGCAGCAGCAGCCGCCGCGATCGCCGCGGTGCTTTCAGAAGCCCGGCCCTCGTAGTTGGATCCGGTACATTCTGCAGGTATGCTGCTCTATTTTTACGATAGTTTGCGAATAATAACCGACAATCCGGTTATTTTTTGCTGGGTAAAAGGTTATAAAATACCCTTTTTTAAACGTGTTTCTCAGTTACCCGAACCACGCTTACTTTCATTATCTTATAATACAGAGTGTCCAAATTTTGAATTCATCGATTCAGACGCCACTTCTCCTTGCTTGTGAAGGTCAGTTTCTGTCTAGTTATTTTCTGATCAAGAAACCCAACGGCACAAATAGGTTTATATTAAATCTAAAATTATTAAATAAGCATATTACGACTGAACACTTTAAAATTAAACATTTAAGAACAACAATGAAACTAATTTCAAAGGATAGCTTCAGGGCTACCCTGAATTTAAAGGATGCTTATTTTTTAGTAGGTATTCACCCAGTCATAAAAATATTTGCGAATCCGATTTGAAGAAATTCATTACTTTAATTTGGTCCTAACACAGCACCGTTTGTTTTTACGAAATTGTTAAAACCAGTTATGTGTCTTCTTCGGTCGTTGGGCTATTTATCAACGATCTATTAAAAGGATATCTGCGCTCTTGCTCTGATTATAAAAACTGTCTCGATAATGTCTTGGTAACAAGAAAATTTTTAGAATCTTTAGGTTTCATTATTAATGGCAAAAAGAGCTGTACAGTCCCTTATACAGTCTGCAAATATCTTGGTTTTTTTTAATAGATACGACAAAATTTCACATAAGTTTAACCAATGACAAAAGAAACATAATCAAAAAAGTGTTACATTTTAAAATTAAAGAACTATGTAAAATTAGGCACTTCACAGTCTAGTAGAACTTCTCACTGCATCTTGCCCCGCCGTCTAATATGGTTGGTTATACACCAAACAAATGGAAACGTGTAAATATCTTGCAATTTATAATACGATTATCTACGATAGCTACATGTCGTTAATACCGTATTTGAAAGACGATTTTTCTTGGTGGTTAAAATCTATTGGAAGGGTGGATAATCTTATCAGGCAAGATAATTACTGCTTAGAATTTCTTTTTCTGATGCAAGCAAGAAAAGGGGGGGCCGGCAGGTGCTGTGGGGACTGCTAGTGGTCAGTCGAGTATTGTAGAATCAGTTGACCACATAAACTATTTAGAACTCTTAGCTTCCTTTTTGGGCTTACAAACAATTGCAAGAAACTTTAAAAATTGTCAAATTTTGTTACGTATTGATAATATAACTGCTATTTCTTATATAAACCGTATGGGCGGAGTTCGGTTCCCACACCTTACTGAAATAACTAAGAAGTTGTGCTTTGGTGCGACATCCGAAAAATATTCGTTTTCGCTTCGTACTCGTACACCAGCTCAAAAGATAATGTAATAGCAAATGCAGAGTCACGAAAATTACATCATGACACTGAAGGGAGGTTTATGGATAATGCTTTTAATAAAATAGTAAGAGTTCTAGGTAAGCCTGATAATGATCTTCTTGCATCCAGAACAAATTATAAATGTAAGAAGTAGGTATGTCTCTTGGAACAGAGACCCTGGAGCTTGCGCTACAAATGCATTTAGGTTAAATTGGCATCATCTTTTATTTTACACATTCGCGCCATTCGCTGTTGTACTAAAAGCATTAAGAAAAATAATAACGGATCACGCAGAAGGCATTGTAGTTGTTCCAAGATCTTCTCTGTTGGAATTTGGTACGATTTGTGCCCAGCGATAACGTGTTAATGTCGATTTTCAACAGCCTACCCAAGCAGACACTGATTGCAGGAAGGTTATCCGAACGGCATTACTGAAGAGGAGTGTACCACCATCATCCTTAAATATCAAGATCGCTTCTCTGTCCTATAATTCAATAAAACAATATGATGTTGCAATCCGTTGCTAGGTAAGCTTTTATAAAGATCACAGTGTGGATACGAGGCGCCAACTCCGCACGTAATTTATTTCTTAACAAAGCTTTTCTATTCGAGCTTACAATATGGTTCACTAATCAGCCATCGTTTTGCTCTATCTTTGATATTAGGCTCAAGAGTACGGTCTGATGACCATATCACAAAACTATTCAAAGGATTCTACAGACTTCGTCCTTCAGCCCCAAAATATGGTATGTCTTGAGACCTATCACTAGTCTTAAATTTCCTATCAAAATTGCATCCCAGTACCTCTTTAAATCTAGAACAGCTAACTTAAAAAGTTACATTTCTTATACTTGTAACAGCACACAGGGTGCACATAAATAATCAGCTTAGCATTTTTATTAAGATACAGGACATTATTAAGACATCTTGTCCAGGTTCAATACAGCCTCATCTGAATATACCCTTTTACAGAGAACTTTCAGAAGTATGTCCAGCGGAAGCATTAATATTTAAGAATCAAACGAACTTACCTTGTGCAGTTTGATTCCAATTATGCGAGGGTCTCAACCGAAGACGATTACTTATTACATGCAGCAGTACATGAGATGGTGCTATCTTCTTCACACTCTTAGATATATCCTAAAAAGAAATATATTATTTCCGTTCCCTGCACTGGCAACCCCGCGTCACGAGACGTCATTATTTCAGAGAATTTTGTGTTATCCTCCACAATTTTTTATTTTCTTTTTTTTGGGTTGGGAGGGATGGGTTGACGTAATCGTCTTCGGTTGAGACCCTCGCATAATTGGAATCAAACTTCACAAGGTAAGTTCGTTTGATTCTTAATTATACTTCGGGTCTCAACCGAAGACGATTACTTATTACATGCAGATGTTCAGAGCATTGTAATGTTAACACAATAAAAATAAAAAATTATGTCAATTTAAACTTTACAATTATGTAGGTAGTTTTTTATAGGTGCATAAGCCTCCTTTAAACCTTAAAAGATGCATTTAATGGCTATCGATGCATTGGTCGTTTTCTAAACAATGACTTTAACAATTTCATTTATATATTTGATTATGTATTATTATTTTGTTGTGTAAATACTGCATTGAAAAATTCATTCTGATTTGTACCTAAACATTTCTCCAACAGTATTAACAAATACATTTAAGTGACTCAGCCCACAACAACTCTGCGAAACACCTCCAGACTAGATCTATGAGCAGTGTGAGCAGCAAATGCCGAGCGACTACGTGACTGTGAGCTCCAAATACAGACAAATATCGGTATCGGCATGTCGTCCACTCGTCCACTGTCTTGGAATCCTCTTTCACGTCACTGTCTACCTCGGACCTAATATCTGGTCCGAGCTGTCTACAGTCTACGATTACTTTTTTTTTTCTTTTTTTATTTGCAACAAATGTTTGTGACCGCCTTTTTATGAGGTTGGCACAGCCAGCAACAAATAACTGGGATTCTTACAAATATTGGACAATCTGATGAGCGGTTGCTAAAATCGGGGCCTGAAGTCTAAATGAAGTCAGTAATTTCAATCACAATCACATAATTTTGTATTGTAATATTATTTTTGGTTAAACTAATAGACTGCGTTTTTTGAGCAGAAATAATAGAAAATATAGTGTAAGAATCATGAGTGACAAATCAATGATTATGATCTGATTCTAAGGATAGTCCTGGAAATATGGTTTAATTAACATGACATTTGTGTCCCATGTTGAATTGTATTTTTGATTTGGAGCATAAATCTGAGATAGTGTACACTAAACAAATCTGTGTTAAACACAGTCATTCACGTAAAGTAAATTACTTCCCTTAGATGACAGGTATGGTGGACCTATGCGTATTTAAACAACATAGAACCTTCCTCAAACTTTTTGGTTAGAAATGATAACTTTATAACTATCAGCTTTGAAAAGATTTAAGTTATTATTTTTCGAATAAAGCTACCAAGATATTATCAAATACAGTACTGATTTAATGTTACTGATTTTGTTGCAAGAGATGTAAACATATATCTCAAGATGCTCGTAGTAAACCAGGTCTGGTCAGCGATTCACTAATAATTTGGCGCCACCTGGATAAGGCAATCTAGAAGTGGATGGCTCGCCTTGAAAGGAAATAAGGTATAACAAATATTATTTAGGGCCGAAGAACATTTTTTTTTTTTTTTTTTTATTGGCAACAGGTAAGCGCTTGGCCTTCATCTCACCTGATGGTAAGTGACGATAAGGCCGAAGGTGGAAGCGCGCTTCACCCGGAATCCTCAACCACTGAGGAACTGGCTATCTTATCTCAAACTGCCGGAACACAACAATGCTATAAACATCGTTGTTATGGCGACAGACTTAGATAAGATGGTGGTAGCTAGCCAGGCGGACTTAACAGCCCTACCACCAACCAAACCGAGCACACAAAGATGTACCCCCCGCTGGGAATCGAACCCGGGACCGCTGGGTCTGAAACAGGTAGCTTAGCCACTAGACCACAGAGGCGGTTAAAACCGCCTTGGACAACAAGTTTGGGCCACATTGTATACTAAGGATGTAAATTCTAATCTAACCACATCAATACCTTTATTCAATTTATATTAAAAGTAAGTGGTTTTTTTTTTTTTTAATAGCTTGGTCAGGATTTCGTGATGCATTCTGCGTTTGTAAGGTTTTGTAAGGTCAAATTATGGCTTTGCCAATGAATTAATAATATATCAAAATGCATGGTAGGAGAGTTACCTACTCCGTATCTAAGTATATCCGTATAATGTGTTCACAAGACTGGATGTAGGATGCGAATACAAAAAAGTTTCTGAATCAATTAAGAACTTCTTTTATTCAAACAACTTGGTGTAGGTAGATAATTCAAACCGCAACGGCCGCTGTGCATGCCGTAGTCAATATTCCTGAATTCATCTAAATCCCTTAATATACATTTGTGTATAAAAACAAGTTCTGTTGCTCGGGTTTTTAAAAATGCTTTTGTAAGTGTTTGTGACAAACCCTATGACTCCAAAAAGGTGCTTGTACTCGTAGTTTTATTATTCAATACACACTCGTCATAGTTTTAGCTTATTTTTCGTGCGTAGGTACAAAACATAAACTAAACAATTATTGTAGAAAATTCAAATATTATGCGCAATTGTTCTAGAACCGTTTCCAGTAATTTCGCAAACACAAATAGGCCGAACAGAAGAACATTAATTTCAACCTCAAGCTAAACCTTAACTTTTTCCGATCAGCTTTAATTGCAGTAAATACTTAATTAAAAATAAGCATCTTGAATATCAATTGTTGACAATAGTAGTTGTGATTTAATAATTTAAGGGCAGTTCGATACTTTTAAATATAATTATTTTGAAGCTGCTTTAAATTTTAAGTGAATCTGTGAGATCCTTTACATTTTTTTTTTTGTAAACTTTTCCTGACCTTTATAAACACAACAAAAGAGAATCAGACGAATCATTTAAGCCGTTTTCGTGTGCATAGCAACACATTTGGCGATTCATTTTCATCTACATAGATTGAAATAGTAAGTAACAGACATTGTTTTGGGGTATAGTTGTTTTGTATAGGTTTGCAAATCCAATGTAAAACATTACGATCTCTAGTGAGCTCACACTTTCTGTCATTCAGTCATAAAAATAGGGAGCTCTGACTCCAACGTCTCCCTGTCAGATATCCGGCGGAACCTCGGCAGTCCCTCGGCGGTGTGAATGGTGCTGGTGGGCTTGATCGTAGCTCGATAGCTGATGATACTACTACGCGCAGTGGCGCCCCCCCGAGAGTTTAAAGAACCTCGAAGTTGATCACAACTTCAGCCCGGGCATCAGCCCGGGACCCTGTACAGAGCGTTGGATTTTTGTTTTCTTTCCGAATCAAACTTGGTTATGGCATTAGAGGTATCAATATTATTACGCTCAGAAAGTGAAGTTTTAAAACTTTTATTGATATTTACCTCCAACAGAGCTTATTGTTATTATTATTCTTATTTCGATTTCCTAATTTAGTTTTGGAGCTTCGAGGCTTATGTACATAATTACCATTTTTTTTTAAAATTATTATTATTATTTTTTTTCCATTTATTTAAGTAGGTAAGTACTTTTTTTTTTTTTATTAATATGAGTAACCCTTTATTTTTTATGAGGTTCTTCTCTGAGAAATTGTAGAATCTATGGGTGTCCAATGAAAGCAGGCTATCGTCGGACTGACCGTCATATACGGGGACAGATCGAAGATCTTAGTGGCGCAGCTGGCACGGGCACAGGCACTAGCGCTGCAAGCAGCGCGAATGGCCAAGCTTCGTTTCTGCCGCTACTGGTTGAGTCATTGTAATATTGAGTCATCAGTGACATAGTTTAAGATGCCTTCACCAAATAATTATTGATAAGTAAACCCGAAGATAACGAAACGTTGAAAACATGTCCACCTCAGGTGGGAATCGAACCCACGTCCTCAACAATGTTGAGACTCTGCTTTGTTCCACAGAGGTCGTGGAAACGTGAAACTGTTAGGGTGAAATAGGTATGGCCTCTCACGGTTTATGTGAAGTAGAAAATCCTCAACACAGTTCAAGAGGAGTTAGAAACCATGAAACGGCTAGCGTAGAGTAAAATAAAGCCTCAACACTGTTAAAATGTACTAAGTACATATTCCCAAAACGGCTTGCGTGAAATAAAATATAGCCTCACTCAACCCTGGTAGAGTGGAGTGAGTTTCTTCGACACGGCTTGTGTAGCCGCTATGTAGCGGAGTAAGTCTAATTATTATTCTAATACAATTAATAAGTATATATAATGCTGAGGTCTGACCTGAAAACCGCTTGGCGACTCCTTTGCTTCCAATCCAGAGGGGCTCCTTGGAATTTTCTTTCTTGATTTCAATTGACAACAACAATATAGCCTCAACACTGTTAAAGTGGAGTGAGTATCTTCGACACGGCTTGCTTGGAGTAAGATATAGCCTCAACACTGTTAAAGTGAAGTAAGTATCCACAAAACGGCTTGCGTGGAGCCTCAACACTGTTAAAGTGGAGTTGGTATCCTTGACACGGCTTGCGTGGTGCCTCGACACTGTTGAAGTGGAGTAAGTATCCTCGACACGGTTTGCGTGGAGCCTCAACACTGTTAAAGTGAAGTAAGTATCCTCCACACGGCTTGCGTGCAGCCTCAACACTGTAAAAGTGGAGTAAGTATCCTCGACACGGCTAGCGTGGAGCCTCAACACTGTTAAAGTGGAGTAAGTATCCTCGACACGGCATGCATGGAGCCTCAACTCTGTTAAAGTGGAGAAAGTTACCTTGCCACGACTTGCGTGGAGTAAAATAGAACCTCAGCACTGTCTAACTGGTGTAAGTAACCTCGATACGGCTTGTATGGAGTAAAATCAAGGACAATCAGTGTCATTGAGTAAAATAAAGCATCAACACAGTTGAGCAGTTATATCTCCCCGACACATCATACGTTTAGTAAGTTAAACACTGTAACAGTGGTGTCTATATAAGTGAGTGTTTAGTATTTAAAGAATTTCTTGTTGTAAATGGCTTTTAATTTTGTTACAATCATTATTATAGAACCCAAGAAAAACCAATAAAAATGAGGGTAGATAATTTTAATGATAAATGATCTTAGTTCCTTACAACTATGATACATTCCTTAATAGTTAATTTTCCAGGTAAATTAGCTTTATGTTCCAATACCTGCGTGTCGTATTATCGTTGATACGACATTTAACACTATTCACCGACACCGATGATGATAAACGTTTACTTTTTTTGAATTAATAATGATTTCTTTACTTTACGAAGAATACCATAATGATCACGTCTCTCAACTTCAAACATTAACATTTTTCCATCTTATTAAATACAAATTTAATTTCGTTACGAAAAGTACGTGTGATTCCGATAACACAAAAACACGTAATGACCACAGACTATATAGTGAACAAGTTCAGACGGACATCTATCGTACATTTCTATGAAGCTTTAGAGCTGGCCGCCATCTTAGCTCAAGATTGATGTATGACATTTGTAACTTTTTAATCTTGAATGCTTAATATAAGGCAACAACATTTTCTACATTCAGCCAGAGCCGTAGCGACATACCAGGCAGTTTGTTTTTCTTGGGTAAATTAGGATACATCAGAATCTACAAAGGTAACTATTAAGCATGATATTTCGTAATTGCTAATAGTTACCTTTTAAAATAAAAACAAATATTTCTTTAGTAGGCACATTTATTTTCTTTTTAACTTTTTAGTAAGTAAGTATATTTTATGAAAGCTTTATTTTGCATCATTGGAAGACTTCTCTTCTGCAATCTGCGGATGTCAGTGCCTCCTGATATTGCACCAGTGCCTAATAGGCGAGATTTGGAAGTTATAAATCTCTTCTCAACATTTTTGTAACAAACAAAGCCTTTCAAGTTCAAAGTTCATCAACATTCAACGCCCGAAGAGTTTCACTGTTTATGCACTCTATCCAGCCATTTATTAAATATCTAATAGCATTAACACATGGAAATACATGTAATTTAACGGTCTGTTGTAAACACTATCACAGTTGAGAACACTGCAATGATTAAACATCGTAGAAAGCACTAAAACGTAACTTAACACGAAATTATCTGAGTAATACTCAAGTTACACTTAGAAGTTATCTGGAGAAATAGATATGTACGGAAATAAAATCAAGATCGCCTCGACACAAAACAACAAGTGATGAAAGTGACGCCATTTTCAAAGATTTTGACAGTAGTGACATTCGCATCGGGGAGAAACTGTCATACATCATTCTTGAGATGCGTTCTCTATAGCAACTTTTTTCAGTGTTCACGGGTGGAAATGTTCCCTTTCCACCCGTGGTAATGACGTCTCGTGACGCGGGGTTGCCAGTACAGGGAACGGAAATAAGATATTTCTTTTTAGGATATATCTAAAAGTGTGAAGAAGATAGCACCATCTCATGTACTGCTGCATGTAATAAGTAATCGTCTTCGGTTGAGACCCGAAGTATAACATACATTGAGAGGACGAAAACTGTAAGAAACAACGAAAATAATCCTTTTATGTTTCAAAAGACCTCATAAAGCAGTATATTCTAATACTGTTAGTAGATGGATAAAAGATACTTTATTAGCTAGCGGAGTTGACACTTCTTTATTTTCTGCTCACTCCACCATGAGGCATGCTACTACCTCAGCTGCACATAGAGCAGGCGTCAGTATCGATACTATTCGCAAAACTGCTGGGTGGAGTGCTAACTCTTCTGTTTTTGCAAAACACTACCATAGAAACATCCAACCTGAACCAGACTTTGCCATGTCCATTGTCAGAGATTGATGTTAATCATAATTTTTTAAAAAGATTTGATTACAATATATTATAAACCTCTAGGTTTATTTAGGTTTTGTTTTTTGATTATATTTAATTAATATACCTAGTTATTAATTTACACGGAAAAAGACGTTTTAATATTTCACTATCTTTCAAAATCTACAAGTGTTACCTTATCTCAAAGGACGAAACAACGAATGTATAATTAGTGATTAAACGAACTTACCTGAAGTGATGTTCTATCACAATTATACGAGTTGCTTAGTCCGAAGAGATTAGGTCCCTCCCTCCCTAAAGAGGATATCCTTTGCGTGAAATATTAGGCTCAGGGCTTTCAACTATATGAGCGGTCGTACAATCGAGGCGCAGAGGAAAACGACAACTACCCTACAAAAAAATGTTTTTTTTGTTGCTTTTAACTTAGTGGATGAAAGGCGACACGATACGTGTTACTACAAGTGTTACCTAATCTCTTCGGACGAAGCAACTCGTATAATTGTGATAGAACATCACTTCAGGTAAGTTCGTTTAATCACTAAGTATATTGTCATGTACTTTTGACTCAACAGCTATGTCAGACAATTCTGGTAATTTCAACCGTAACAATCATTTGAAAAAACGATTAGCACCAACTTCCATTTCAAAGGTATGGTTGTGCTAGGTGCTTAGTGGTCCTGCCCCCTCTGCTCCCCGTGTCATTTTTCAATTTGAATTTTTTTATTTTGATAAGAAGGTTACGGACTTAAACAAACTTGTAGAATAATTCATAATAATAATATGTGTATTAACTCAAAAGGAAATGGCGGTCGGGTTAGTGGGTATCTTCGCCCCATTCCGACGAAGGCTTTCGCAGTCCAGGCACGGACGGATTTATGCCCTAAAATAAATCAGGCGCTAAGCCCGCATGTCCCGCGGCTAATCTAATAGTCCCGCTACACAGTAAACGCATTAGTCCCGCCAGTGCTACCCAACACGCACTTTGATAAAAATATGTCAATGCTCCAAAATCCTAAAAATATTGTAGTTTATCTTGTTACGAGTGCGCAACACTTGCTAACTACTACAAACAAAACTTTTGGTGAGTTGCCTTCGATGGACAGGGCAGTTGGGGCAGACGTAGGCCGCGAACTTAGTGACACGGCACAGACACTTCATTGAGTCCTGCTAGTACAAAGGATAGACGTTTTGGAGTTGATGAACAAAATGAGCTCAGGTCAAAATCTGATAATGAAATTAATGAGTTATGCTACTTTTCAGTTTGGTTAAAAAAATCACCCACAAATAACTCTTTTAAAGTTTTTTTTGAGTTATCAGGATGATTAGTGTATTAAATTGTTCACAACGAACTAGTTCCATCAATTGTTTTGTCATTGTAACAAAATCATGATAAAATTGTAAAAAGTATGTGCAGACATGATGCACGCATCGCGCAGAAATCTGTGCCGGCATGTCTGCGTCGCACGTGTCTGCGCCGCAGCGTATGCAGCTCTCAGCACATCCATGCATTACAAAATCTGCTTTGCTCTGCGCTGCGCGGAACTGCATCGCCTGCGTCTCAGCATACGCTTAGCCTCAGTATGAATATTGCGTTTGTTCTGTAAAATTAGCAAACGGTGTTATGAGTAACGCTCCCGAGGAGCTGTTGTACATTTATCCATCAGCTCCTCACGGAAGGCCGAGCAGCCGTCTGGTTTATTGCGACCACCCACGGGGATTTATCGTGGCCGCGCTAATTTTGCTTTCAAAACATATTTAAATCAACACCGTATCTATATTGTTAAAGATAGAAGCGTATTCCAGTCTTTATTGGCTATGAATCCACGCGGTTCAGTTATGTAAAATTAGCATTAAAATGAGACGACGCGGCGGGGCCATGTCGAAAAATATGTAACATATAGGTAATGTAGTAGTAGGCTGTCTATAGACTTTTATTGCACTCGATTTGGTTGTTGATAAGGCTTGTTTTAACTCCACCTGCCCTTTTTTATCAAGTCTGTCACCAGCAGTAGCATTGTTGTGTTACGACAGTTAAGCGTAAAGTTGTTGAGGATTCGGGGTGCAGTGCGTTTGACCGTCGGTCTTATCGTCACTGACACTGTCGTGACTGACACCATGAGGTGATTTTTCCAGTTGTGGAATTATAAAGCTAAGTGTAGATGTTAAAACATTCCAACACAAATACTTTGAACAAGCAATTATAAAAAAGGGAAAACTTAATCTTCTTCATTTCAATTCCGACAAAGTGTCGGTTCCAGCAAATGATACGATATCGTTATTACGATATTGTTTGACACAATATACGTGGAATATAACAATATTCCGCGGTGCCTTACACCTCCGCAAGGGCGGCTAGGGGTGATTTGCGGCGAAAATCTTTTCTCTATAGTGGAGCACATAATTGAGTCCAATCTTGTCAAGAAATTCATGGCAGCCCCAATGCCACATCGTCGAGTGACGAGACCTCGTTATAGAACCGACATTGCAGACCGGGCGCCGAATAAAGTAGTTGACTTGTTAGTCTATTTATTTATTGTATAAGTGAATTCAAGTGTACTTAATTATCGTATCTATTGCACTGTAAGTACCTACCTTTTGTTACATAAAGGGAAAAAAAAAAGGCCTCCTAGGTTTCTTGCCAACTTCTTCTCAGTCGAAGGCTCTCCCAAAAACCGAACTGGTGTTAAATTAGTTAGGTAGGTAGAGTACATTAGTTAGTTAGATTAGTTGTTAAGATTTTATTAGATTTAACTACTTACATGTTTGTTAACTGTTTTTTTTATAGTTTTGACGTCATTAATTGCATGTAAAGGTTTATATTGAATAAATAATTTAACTTTGACTTTGAACTACAAACAGACAACTAAGTATTAAGTCACAAAAAAACGGCAATCTTTCATAACAGTTGTATGGGAGTAGCAGACGATGAAGTTACTATTTTATTTCCAATAATTGAGCGTTTCTTAAATAATAATTGCCGATAAGGCTACAGAAATTCGTGTTTGGATTGTTAAAATTTTAGAGAAGTGTTATTTAATGTCATTTTAAATGACTCGTAATTGTTGTCAGCATTCCATTTGGGGCGTACTTATGATGAATTTTGCTAATAAATCATACATAAGTAAAAAATAGAACACTCCTACAATGTTTATTCCAAGCCTAGCGAGGTCAAGGCGATGGAGACTAACACGATATTCGCGTGACACCAGCTTTATTTCAGCCCCAGATTGGTATCACTACACTTAAGCACCTTTATAGATCGTTTCAATGTAACTTTGTACTGTAAATATGTGTTTATATTTATTAACATTGAATCAACTTTAAAGGACTAATGGAATTGAATTCGACAACACATATATAAAATGATGATTTGCAGTTTCACTCGAAACACAGGTACGCACTGAAGTGAGTGGACATCACATTAGTTTTGGATTTTTTTCCAACTTTTAGCATGATACACTGTTAACCAAAGATTCTTTATAAATGGTGTTACTCACATTAATCATACACCAAACGACGACATTGATTACACCAAACGAGATTGATCCAGAGCTTGAACCAAAGACAGTCAGCCAGTTTTAGACAGACTTTACAAAGTAGGCATTTCATGGTACCTAGTAGTATGTTATACTCGTATAATTAGTTAGTCTAGGTAATTAATAATCTAAGTGATTTGTCATATGAACAATACAAATTACTTGTTAGTTCCAGTAGTTAGTTACTGGAACTACCAGTTTATAAATAAACGTAGATACCATTTTTGGGGTGGGCTTGTGTTGGCACGAACGTAGTGATTTCATACAATTAGCGCGGCAAATGACCCCACTCCATCTGATGTTAAGTGGAAGTGAAGTCCAGGCATGAGGACAACTGCTGCAGCGTAAGAGACGTAGCATCAGTCACCCTCACTCTGCCGGCCTACAAATTGCCTCTTCACGCCTCGTTTGAAGGACCCTATGTCATAGGTAGGAGGGAATACGTATGCTGGAAGACTATTCCATCTTTTGAAGGTGCAACAATGAAACGAGACACCAAATTTCTTTGTGCGTGATGGAATATTAGAGGCTGTAAACTGGTGACTCCGGAGAGCAGCACGCGTACTCCAGAATCTTTAGAAATACTTATAGAAAAATATAATTGTTTTTTTTATCTGTCATAGGTCATATTAACAATTTCTCCGAAACTGCGCAACCAATTTGTGTGATTATTCTTTTTTCTGACTGACTAACAGACTCATAATAAGAGATGGCGCTTACTAACTAAGAAAGCATTATTTTAGGAATTCTACATTAAATATCAAAACTGTTGACATGTAACTCAGTAGCTCACAATACTATTACTTCAAAACTAAGGAATTATATTTTCGCATTGGTTCCATAATAGTACATTATGATATTAGTGCGGTAAGTTGAAAATTACAGCAGAGGCGATATTGCTAGCCCGAGCCGTAGGCGAGGGCTACAAGAAAGCAGAGGCTGTAATTATCAAAGCGCACGTATGTCATACGACGTTTTATAACATATTTGCGAGGAAAACACATTTTCTGAAAATGACTGCGTGTTTTTGTTGCTTTTCTAGTGTATAATTTTTGGTAAGCCAACATGTATTTTTCTTTGGACTTAGGTGGTAATAGGCTGTCAATAACATTTTGTGCTTCACTTATTATTTCCCGGTGGTGTAGACTGTAAGTTTAGTTCTTCATTACTAAAACTAGACATATTTATTTTTAAACTTTTAAAGTACCTAATTATTGAACACGAAGCCGCTATTTGAATCGACAAAATAAAGGTATGTGAAAGGTAGGAAGTCTTTCCATCCAATCCCTTGCGTGTCGTAAATCGACTAACGGATTAAAGACTGCACATACATCCTACAGCATAGAGCGGCGATGGGCTCATCAAAATAATACTATCAACCCTTTTTTTCCCTTGGGTGTCGTAAAAGGTGACTAACGGACTAAAGACTGCACATACATCCAACAGCATAGAGCGGCGATGGGCTCATCAAAATAATACTACCAACCCTCTCTTCCCTTCGGTGTCGTAAAAGGCGACTAACGGACTAAAGACTGCACATTCATTCAACAGCATAGAACGGCGATGGGCTCATCAAAATAATACTACCAACCCCTTTCTTCCCTTGGGTGTCGTAAAAGGCGACTAACGGACTAAAGACTGCACATTCATTTAACAGCATAGAACGGCGATGGGCTCATCAAAATAATACTACCAACCCGTTTCTTCCCTTCGGTGTCGTAAAAGGCGACTAACGGACTAAAGACTGCACATACATTCAACAGCATATAACGGCGATGGGCACTGCAAAATAATACTACCAACCCCTCTCTTCTCTTCGGTGTCGTAAAAGGCGACTAACGGACTAAAGACTGCACATTCATTTAACAACATAGAACGGCGATGGGCTCATCAAAATAATACTTCCAACCCCTTTCTTCCCTTCGGTGCCGTAAAAGGCGACTAACGGACTAAAGACTGCACATACATTCAACAGCTTAGAGCGGTGATGGGATCTTCAAAATAATAATAGGTACCAACCCCTCTCTTCTCTTAGGTGTCGTAAAAGCGACTAACGGACTAAAGGCTCACCATCTAAGCACTTGTGCAGACTGTGCAGTTGTTTCTTGCTGAAGCGTGGACTGTGTGGGCGTGGTCTGTGTTGTCCATAGATTCAAATTATTACTAATTTTACATTACCGCACTAGTGCGTTATTACTAATTTTACATTACCGCACTAGTGTGTAATAAGCTACATTACGATGCTGAAATCGGTGTAATAAGAGCCACTTTACGAGCAAATGTGTTATAAAGGTAGTTTAATCTAACGTAATTCTCAAGCTGATGGTGATGAGTTGCAGGTGATGACGCTGCGACGGCCGTACACGTTCGGTCCGGACAAGCTGGAAGTGCGCGTGTGCGGGCAGCTGGCCAGCGTGGTGCGCCAGGAGATGACCTTCATGAAGCCAGTGCTCATCATCAACGACCCCAGCGATCGCGTCGTGCTACGCGTCAAGGGACCCGCCATCACCACCGGACAGTGCGACTTCGAGGTCAGAACTTTTACGTTGTCAGCGTCTCTGACGAAGTCCTCCACAAATGATATACTGCTCAAAGTTAACTACTCGCACGATGACGTTGTGCTGCGCGTCAAGGGGCCCGCCATCACCACCGGCTAGGCGCGGCTAGGCTCGGCTGTCTCACATAGGGGCAAGCCTTAACTCGCGACAATATCTCCATTTGAGCTGTTCAGCCGCGAGGCGATGTCTTGACCTGCGGCTGCCTTTAAAGGAGATTCAGCTGAACAATCGCTTGTTTAAAGCTGTAACGTTCTGTATTTCCAGATCTTCGCGGCGAACAAGGAGCGCGTGGGCGTGATCCGCAAGCTGTGGGGCGGGCTGGAGCGCGAGCTGCTCACCTCCAGCGACTCCTACCAGCTTGGTTTCCCCGAAGGGCTGGACGTGCGCTTCAAGGCTGCCATCATCGGCGCGTGCTTGCTCATTGTGAGAACAGCTATATGCCGCACACTTAGTCTTGAATCAGAACCAGTGAAGAATGATCGAAAACAAACGTATATTTAATAATGTACCTGTAAATCGTTTGCAGCAGCAGATAAAGCATAAAACACTCGTACTCGCCTGTGTCCGTTTAAAATAATTTATTTTAACATAGTTTTATGATCTAATATTTCAAAATAATTTATTTATTAGGTATTTCATTCTACGGTTAGTAGTAGGCTACATTTGAGCTCTTACGTAAGCCATCAAGATAACTAATTAAATAAGTCAGCAAGAGCCGACAGATGGTACTGCAGGCGGGTGGCTTAAAGCGTGAGAAAGATTCATATATGTTTAAGGAAATGTAGCACCTAAGATTTATGTAACAGATATTAACTCAAAGATAAGAAAATGGGTATTTTTTATGTGAGCGTGTTTTAACGCAAATAATTAAATATTACGAATAGTTATTTAACTGTTCTGTGTAGGACGCCGCCGCGCCGCAGAGCCAATAAGTATAGAGATGGTGACATACACAATGGACGTACCCGGCATTTGCTTAGGGATGGGGCAAAAGCAAGAAAACTCGCTAAATAGTAAACGACTTTTATTACAGCTATATTTAAAATCATTTTTTAGTCAGGAATGTTACAGAACTTGTGAAAGTCATAAAAGATTAATTAAACAGGACAAATAAAAAAATCTACGGCGGAACACCTTATACTAAAATGAACAAGCCAGAATCTTAGCAAGGGCTGTTTTTTTCTTGCTTTTTTATGTCCTATAAAGTCGACATTCATCAAAATCGGTTCAACAAAATGGCAATTAAATGCTGTGTTTATAAGTTTATTTGACAATATGTATGTATGTGTACTTATTAACTGTATATTTATTAGTAGGTATTATTTTTCATTAAAAGAGCAGCCTTCAATTCTCTCTCTTACACTAATGGCTGGGTTAATTTCGTAGCTGAAAGGATTTAATTAAATTAGTTTTGTTTGTAACTTTGAGCAAAAAATTTTACTTCCGATACAGAAATCATACTTATAATATATAAGTAATATACTTATATTAGTAAATGCAGAAACCTGTAATTGGATAGAGTTAAGATAATTGTTAGTAGAATATGTATATACTGCGATAAGCTGTTGGATTCTAATAATAAAAAATAAAAAAATTCACAGATCTCGTGCTCTACACGACTTGAAAGGGCATTAAAAATGAACCTAGCTATTATAGATTTTAAATGATTTTTTTTTATTTAAAAAAAAAAATTATCAATCCTAAAGCCCTTAATTTTCGTATAAAACATTGATATTTTGTTTTTTTTTTTATTTTAAAAAGAAATAATCGACTTTTCCAAAATTTGTTTATACTATCCTAAAGCTCTTAATTTTCCGCGTCTATTTAGTCCTAATAGATTTTCGAATCTCAAAGCTGCGAAGTTCCACAGGGCTATGACGCCCGAGTAATACCGCACGGCGACGATCCACGCGCCGCTAAGGGGGAGCATACCGCCCCCCCTATCACTCCCACAAAAAAAATTATAAGACATAAAATGTTCCCCGTCTCAATATCTCTAGGCGTCTCTCTCAGTTTTTCGATTTTTGATCTCGTTTACGAGATATCAAAGACATTCCGAGGAAAGGTGTTAAAAAAGCAAGGTTTTTTTTTGGTTTTCTTCAGTTTTCAAAAAAAGTTTTCATCTTTTACAAAAAATTTTTCACCATCTGAAAGCCAATTAAATTTTGCGTCTTTTGAGTTCTCATACGTCTTCATGGCTCTAAACCACTATATACCACGGGGCAAACACACTTTCAGCAAAAATGGGGCCCTACCGGAGCGATCGAAAAAACATTTTCAATGTTAAAAACAATTTTAGCGTAAAAAAATTCACTTTCGCATTTATAATGTTAATTAGGATTTGACGTTAATTTGTCGATAGTCTTAGAATTGGTCGCTCCTCATAGATGGTCGTAGAGAAGGCCACGCTAGTTAATGAGCGCTCAACCTGACGTCAGCACCTCGTATCTCGAAAACTACGGGTCTATCGAAATTTCTGGCTAAATATCAAATAATAAAGATAAATATCAAAGTTTGTCTGTTTAATATCTAGTCTGGTCTACATGGTATCAAAAGTCAAAAAGAAGGTTGGTCGTGTCGGTCCACCATTTTTAAGAGATATATCGGGTATTTGGTGGCTACGACTGGATAGGCGCTCATCCTGGCTTGGCTAATGGCCATCCTTTGCATCATTTGCATTCACAATGCTATATAGATATAGGATATAATGTTTACTAGAAAAACAAAACAACACAAACTACTAGAAAGAATTCAACGAGTCTTCTGTGGACCGGCAATCCAAAGGTCATGGGTTCGAATCTAATTCGAGCTTCCTGAGACTGGTTAATTTTTTTCTAAAAAACATTTTATCCTACACCGAAAGAGTCGCGAAACGCCAGAATTTAACGGTGCTTCTATGAAGAGTTATAACTTATTTTTTCCGTACTACAACAACATAAGCAGTAGTGCAATTGCTACATACACATTCAAGACTGATCATGATCGACAAACTTTCCGTTTAGTCGCAACAGTATCAAGGAATGCATTTTTAATTTGTGACGGTAGAATCAGAGACCGCATCTGTGCTTTTCTTTGCTTGAAAAATTAAAACTATTTCTCTTTACACTGATAAATTCTGACAAATTTAATGCGACTTTGTTTACCTAAGTTTTATCTGGGTGGACTCCCGCCCGTGTTAGCAGACACACCCGTTAAAATTATAAATAATTGTAACTAAGCGGGCAGTGACAAAAATGTACCATCATTATTAAACATTGCTTACCGACTCTTACTACTAACTTCAAAATTTATTCTTCGTGGGTATTACTATAAATACTAAAAACAGCTTGTAATTGAAACAAGATCAATGAAATTTAATTGTGTCGTCGCGTTGAGATGAATAAATAGAGTCTACGACTTTGTTGTTTAAAAAAACATAATTAATATGCCAATTTTATTTTCAGGACTTCAGGTACTATTCAGTGTAGCCTGCACCATTAAAGGAAGTGATGTGGAAGCGTTACGTTAATGTTTTCTGTAATAGGTAGAAAGTTAGGTGTTATATTATATATCTTTATAAAGAAGTCTTTAGGATACACAACTTGTGACTTATCGCACAAATAACCTCTTTCTGTGGCTGTGGGCCGTCCACATGCCAAGCTTTTCACACATAGCCATATAAGGACTTTAATTTTTCGAAGAGACTAATAATATTCATGGAAGGACATTATTTTGACACAAAAAAAACTCCGGGCAGCTTGCATTGGCTGCAAGTACGTAAGCTACGCTATAATGTCTATATTCCTTTTATATCGTTACTGGATGTTGTATTTTGTTGAGTATTATGTTAACTTTTTGTATTTTTGTGAAGCAAAAACGCGACAGGCCTGGCTGTTTGTGATTTTTTGCTTTTGAATTTCTTAACAAGTAGGTAAGTAAGTACTGGATGTGATGTTACGTTTGTTCTGTATTCTAAGGATGTTACTTACGATATAATACTTGTTAGTCAATGTTTTTTTTATACAGCTGTTAGGGCAGATTTTTAATCCTCGGATAAAATTTATGCCTTTAATTACGAGATCAACCTAAAATGTAACATGTACAAAGGAAATGATATGATATGACAATACCTTTTCATAATGGTTGTATAATACTTTAACAATAAAATAAGTTTTATCTGGCAATAGAAAAATCGGCTCTTAGATGCTTTTAATTATATTTGACAATTAGTGTTTCTGTTTTTTTTATATTTTATATAAGTAAGTATGTACATGTATAATTGTTTAGGTATATTTGTTTGTCCTCTATTTACATAAAAATAGAGCGATTGATCGACGTGTTTCTTTTGAATAGATATAGTAGGAAGGTTCGAGAGTGCCATATTTTTCTTTTTAGCCCAGTCAAATGAGTTCTTGCAAAGACGCAGGCGTATAGAAGTAAATCTAAGCTTAAGATTTTTGTTGTCGTGTTGAATTATTCCAAATAAACTATACGACATTTCGTTCAGAAAAAATGGGATTGTTTATCGTTAAGAAAACTTATTCAGTTTATGTTCATTTAAAATAAGGTTGGGGATATTAAAACTATGTTATTTCAGTAAAAATGACGCTATGCAGCGCTACTGCATTTGACGCAAAAAATAACTACTGCAACCATTTAATATTTGGTAACGTTAACCGAGTACATATGCGGGGTGTAATCGTTAAGTGTGCACAGGCGATTATTCCGAAACTATGAGAGATATTAAAAAGCTATTAGTAGTTATTAGTTTTAAACTAATAACGAAAGTACGTTATCTAATGAGTAAAATGGCATTAATAACTTTTAAAAAATCAAATTAGAGGTATCCAAAATTAGACATTAAACACTCCCATGCATTTAGTATGAGATTAGTAGAAAGGTTTTAGTTTCCTTCTAGAAATCTTGATCGAGGGTCGGAATTTAGAATTTAGAACGAAAAACAAAAAGTTACTGTTTTTGGTATTTTTGTTGTGCGTTGCTTTTCAGCCAGTTCAAATTAATGCGATATTGAAACAAGGTTTATTAATAGTTTGAAGTGGTAAGATAAGTTATTAATCTACACGTGTATCTACTTGAAAATCATAATTATCATATCATACGTAATTATAAAATATGATTAAGGTAAAATGAATACTAGACCACTTAAAACAAGGAAACTAAAACCTTTCTACTAATCTCATATTAAATGTATGGGAGTGTTTAATGTCAATATTTTGGATACTGCTCGTTTGATTTTTTAAAAGTTATTAATGCCATTTTACTCATTAGATAACGTACTTTCGTTATCAGTTTTAAGTTTTTTGATATCTCTCATAGTTTCGGAATAGTCGCCTGTGCACACTTAACGATTACACCCTGTATAGAGTAAAGCAAGCCAAGAGTTGGTGTGTTCTCCTAATTTATAAGACAATTCCCAACACACCTTTAAATCTACCTGTAAGTCTACGTGTTTTGTGCTAAGCATACCGCCTAATTAAATTGTATGTAGGTAGGTAGGAATATTTAGATTTTCTTAATTTATTTAATTAAGTATAATAACTTCATGGTTTTTTAGTTATTTAACCAACACAACAATTTTGTTTTTTTGTTTTTTTGAGGTCGGTTAATTTTTTTGCTTTGTACATTGTAAGAATAATGTATTGTTTCAAGGTTATTTTTAAATCAAAATATAGTGTTTGAATTGGAGTTGGAAAAAGGTATACCGGCTATTTTTAAGCGTTATGTTTTGTTATCAATTATAATCTTTGATCATATAAAATATCACACAAAACGCACGGTGTCACACAAAATCAACCTCAAATAATGTCCCATACTATACATTACATACTATCCATAGATCAACATCAGAAATAAAACGAGTTAAGGCACTGAAGTACAAATTCTTAAAAATATTAATATTTTTAATATAATATTAAATATTAATTTTAGAGTTACCACTTTGGAACTAGGCTTGCTACTCAGAATAATAACTAAAGCATAGAAGGAGTGCTATGACATTTGAGTGGGCACTCCGTTTGGTCACCATTCGAATTACATTTGTGTAGGTCGCTTTTGAATTCGGACCGGTTTTTTTTCGCTAGCTATTTGACCTTTTTAACAACTTATTTTGGCTCTTTTCTTTCAATGTTTACGGCCCATTTGAAAAAATAGGACAACTATAATACGAGTCTCATTTGGAGTCCTTCTATGCTTAAGATATTATTCTATGGCTTGCTAGATTAAAGCAAGTTAGAACAAAGTTCTAAATTGGAAACTTTGAGAGAAAAACAAGGCACATTTCTGATTTGTGCCTTGTTTCATGGCGCCGTTTCTCAAGCAGTAATCGTGTATATCTGTGGCTTATATGATCGAAGATTATGATACTCTAAAGGCACGAGCCCAAAGAGTACGCATGCACATGTCTGTAGTATCATGCGTACTCTTACTTACCTATTATGCAGGTTAGTTATTGCGTACTTTGCTAAGAGCGCGCAGGAGAAGACTCTTCTTTGTTTTTTTATTTTTGGTATATTATTTATATATGCTGTTTGTTATAAAAAATATAATAGTTCTAAAAGGACCATAATTAAATTAGATATTTCATTTATGTTACCCTTTCTTTGATTTTTTAAATAAAAAATAATATCGTGAAAGTGCGTACTCTTTTGTTGCGCTTATATAATTATATAAGGTGACTGCTAGAAATCGCAAGAAACTTCAAGGGCTGGTCAGGTCAAGTGTTTTAAACATAATAAAAATGACAACAAAGGAATTCGTGTATTTTCATTTTGAATTAAATAATTCATTTTGTAAATTTTAATTGGATAGTCTTTGAGAACCTATCTAATTTATTTTAAAGTAATAACATAAGAAAAATTAAATGAAAACAATTAAAAATAACGATTATTTACAACGCGAGGGCAACGGCCGGCCGGCCCGCCGTCCGGCCGTCTGTTGACCCATCAACGTAGGTACTTATCGCCCAGCTGACGCGGAAAAAAACACGAAAACACGAATTCCTTTTTTGTAATTTTTGTCATGTTTAAAACACTTGACTAGCCCTTGAAGTTTCTTGCGGTTTCTAGCAGTCACCTTATATACCGTAACATAGTTATATATAATTCTAATACGGTTCTAGATTAGTGATACAATTATATTACTAGATTAAGTTTAGTGAAATAATTGTCGAATTTTTATATGTTTTGTCAGCTAGATTTCTGCATAGCACGTGACCTACGGGAGTAGGGCAGTCATACATTTTTTGGGTAGAAAAAAGTATGACTGCCCTACTCCTTTAGGTCACGTGATAGGTTAGAAATCTAAGACAATCGCGAAGCGCAGCGTAGTCTTACATTAGGTAAAGAAAATTTAACACACTTTGTTTTTGCTGAATTCAGTAATAAATTATTAATAGTGAACCAATGTAATACTACCTTTGAAAGTGCAATATTTACATCGTCAACATTTTCAATACTTCTTTTAACATTAAAGATAAGAGACATATCATCTGCAAATAATACAGTCTCACAGAAGTTTCTAGAAAAGTAGGGTAGGTCATTTATGTAAATCAAAAAAGTAATGGGCTCAATATTGACCCTTGGGGCACGCCTAGGGCATGCAATATTCGCTTAATTTTGGTATTCGAGTTTTATGAATATCTTGCGTGACACTATTCGAGTTATTCGAGTAATACGAGTTTTTCAAATAATTAGCTGTCGGCTATGAAATAATCATAATTTCATTGAGTTTAAGTACATAGTTTGCTTTGCGTCCGTCATGGACGTCAATCATTAATCTCCTTAAAATCAACATTTTTTTTAATATTAGAAGGAGGCAAACGAGCAGACGGGTCACCTGATGGAGGAGCAATCACCGCCGCCCATGGACACCCGCAAAACCAGAGGAGACGCAGATGCGTTGCCGACCTTTAACAAAGGAATAGGGTTAAGAGGACTATTACATCTCAACTGTGATTTTTGCGTAAAATGCCCATTTTCGCATTTTGTTGTAATTTTACAGTTGTATTTATCGTTTTTATCGAAATAGAATAATAAAATCATGCTTATTACTACAAATGTCCACTCTGCGAGGATAAGCTGAGTTCGTTGTATTTATCGTTTTTATCGAAATAGGATAACAAATTAATTATAAAATTTTTATTTATCATGAAGTAACGATTATTCTAGTATATATTTAGCTCAATAATATTATCGTAGATAGGAGAAATTCACAGTTAACTTAAAGCTATTTTCGAAGTTTTTTGGTTTAGAATATGATTATTTTTCTATATAAAATCAATGATATCTAAAAATTCCGAGGCCGCTACGCACTATACGACTATATAACATTCTAATTTTTTATTTCATTTGTTCAGAACAGTAGTTCAATCTAGGAGCTCAAAAAAGTGCCTTCGCGCATTTTATGAAAATCTTTCTTTGCAATTTTCGGTTTAATTAAAAAGTAAAGCAAAATTTACAAAAAGCGAGGCCGCTACGCACTCTTCCAATAGCTATTCTACACTATTCAATAAGTCAAAACTAGTAATTTATTTTTATTTCTGAGATCCATAACGCCAACATTGGCAATTTTACGCAAAAATCCCAGTCGAGATGTAATCGGCCTCTTAGGTAAGGAATAGGAATTGTGAGGGGGGAGGGGCCTCCGGAACTCTCACTCACCGGATGAAACACAACAGCACAAAGTGCCATTATTTCACGTCGAGAACTGCACATTGAATCCTATGAGCCAAGCATTGCTGGTGATATGATGGAACCATTCGACAATTCCGCTTCCTACAATTTTTCATAGCCTAAGATTAATAAATCCTTTATCCAACTCTGTCGAATGTATATTATTAACATTGATGTACCTTCGGTTTCGTGCGGAGGTTCATTCGTCGAGACTTACGGCGAACTTTTGTCCCTTGTTTTGTAGTACATCAAGTTGCATCTTGACTTATTTTTTTAACAGATCGCTTTTCGCCATCACTATAGACTTAATGGTATGCGGAGATTTTGGTAAATTTTTGTGGCCTGCTTTTATAAAAAGCTTTCGCATGCTTTTAGAAGAACAAAATACCCGAAAAGATAAACCGTCTACCGCTGTCATTTTTGCTATCGTGGTCTTTATTGTTTCTTCGTTACAAGGCTGAAAAAATTCGTTGATTTTTTTACATTTTTTGTCTGTGGTGCTTGATACCATTAGTCTAAAGGTATCAAGTCCCACATCAAGTACCCAATCTTCTCAAGTCTAAAGTTAGAGGGGTTGTTTTTGTCAAAAGCTTTAAACAATGAAAAGATTTTATAGCATGCTTCATTAAATTTGGAAAAGTTCCTTCTTCAAGACACCTATTGAAAATATCGGCCAATTGAGGAGCTAAGGAATTAATAATTGTTTGAGCAACATTTGTAGAGATACCCCACAGATCTTCTGTATTTTTAATATTTATTGTTTTAAAAGCTTTTAAAATGGTGTCAGTTAAAACTAAAACTGTCACCGCACTTATCAACATTTGACTTGAGGAAAGCGACAGCAGTATGAGAGCAAGAACTTATATTACTAGTTATATCCATAGGTATCCTAGAGAAAAAATCCTTAAACGCACCAGCGACTGCGCCATCTGATTCTATTATTTTACTATTGACTTTAAGTGAATATGAACGGTCCTTCATTTTTGTTTTACCAGTTTCTTGGTTAATAATATTCCATGTAGTCTTTATTTTGTTATTTGAAAGTGCAATTTTTTTAAAAATAAAATTAGCATTTATGCATACCTTTTTAAAATAATTTTGAATAGTTTCTAACATATTCAATAAAGTTTGGATCTTTAGAAGTTGATTTTAATTCATACAATTCGTTCAATTTTCTTCTACTTGCATAAATACCTGGTGTCGCCCTGTCACTGAACTTTTTCTTAGAGTTATCCGCGCTACACACTCCTACAATTATTTCACTAAACTTAATCAAGTAATATAATTATATCACTAAAGTTAAACCGTATTATAATTAAAAATGGTTTGCATATTTTGGCGGACAACTTAGTTACATAGTGTTTTTTTCCTTAAATTGGCGTGTCCTTTTTCTCACGCCAATGCGTGTTCTTTTCCTTAAAACTGTACTCGTGATCAGCGTGATAAGCCCATCGCTGCTCTATGCTGTTAGATGTATGTGCATTTGTAGTGCGTTAGTCGCCTATGGCGACACCCAAGAGAAGAGATGGGTTGGCAGTATTCTTTTAATAATGACCCGCCACCGCCACATAGCAATCAATATTAATTTCAGTATTAATAAAGGGAGCAGGAAACAACTTATTGTTCGTTGTGATAACTAAGCTTTACACTAAATATGCTTTGAAAAATTCTGCGTAATGCCATTTTACGTTTCAACTTTATGGCTTGTAATAGAAGACAAACAATTGTATGCAACAAGATATTAGAAATAATTTTACTTAATGCTCAAATTAAGGAGCATGGTTAAATAATTCAGAAATAAATAAATAAATTTGTTTACGCTCACACCAATTATCTAGACCAAGATGAGTATTCTTTTGAAACTCGTTAATATGGTAAGATCGGATAAATAAAAATAAAGTAAGTTTTTAACTGAGTAATAACAAAACCCACCGCGGTCTACTGTTCTGTTTTTGCTGCGTGCCCTCGGCAAAGGTTATCATTGCGTATAAACAAAACCCGAGACATATTGGAAAATCTAAATTGATTTCACGTTCGTGTCAGAGGATTGGCGAAACTTTTTACAAATCGCGAGTAAGCAAGTATCTTCTGTAACGTCGCTTACGTTTACGTGTTACAACGTAGTAGGATTCATCATCACTTACTGTCAGGAGAGAAAGTAAACGAATGCAAGTCTACCACATAATAAAAAAAAAAAATGAAAATTTATGTTTATCTTTTGTTTTGTGCTCTCATGATGGCAACGCGCGTCGTTGCAAGAGCTTTTTTATCGATCAGTGATCACCGAAACTGGTTGCCAAACTGGACCCGACTCTCGATTGTGTCTCTAAGTGGGGATCTGAAAATTTGGTCGAGTTTAATGCCAGCAAAACCCAGGTTGGTGTATTCTCGTCGAAGGTAACTCCCTTTCTTACACCTCCCTCTCTTCAGAACTCTCCGTTACCCATTTCGGTGGACCTCAGCATTCTTGGCATGGACATCGGCCAGGAACTGAATCCAATTTCACTCCCGAGCAGCGCTGTTTGCTGTACAAGACTCAGGTGCGGACGAGTCTGGAGTATAGTTCCCATCTATGGGACGGCTCCGCTAAATACTTCCTGGAAGCACTTGATAGACTGCAAAGGCGAGCGGTACGCATTAATGAAGACGCTGAGGTTACAGCCTCTCTTGAAGACCTCCAGCTGCTTAGATACATTGCTTCTTTCAGTGTCTACGGAGAGTGTTCTGCAGAACTTTTTGATATAATCCCGCCCTTTCCTCTTCCGGACTTCACGTGTTGGTCTTAGAACCACCATCATGCTGTGCAGACTATCAGCACTCGTACCAAAAAATTTGGCAAGTCGTGAAATTCTCTGCCGGCGCATGTGTTTCCCAGCTCCTACAGTCCCGGGTCTTTTAAGCGGGGCGTGAAACGGCATTTATGCAGGCCGTCATGTGCGCTTGTTACCGTGCTTGTTCCACGGTGAGGAGCGCTCTCATTATTTTGAACTGCATCGGCTGCTTACCATCAGGCAGAGAGTAGTCACTATGACGAGTCACATTAAAAAAAACACCGTAACTTCTTTTATTTGTAAAACACAAAAAGAAATCAGTTGTCGTAATACCATTTACAACAGAAATTCAATTGTTAGCAACCTCTACGAGTAAAGGTAGGCTCAAGACTATTATCCCTGAGGGTAAGTCAGAGATTGCGCAATGAGGGCCGCAAAAGAAGTCCTTTGCCACAGCCCACGGCACACCAAATAACAAACTGCACATGTCGTGTTCTCAGCGTGATTGCTGGAAAGCCCACCGCCACCTTATGCTGTTGGATGTATGTGTAGTCCGTTAGTCGCCTTTTACGACACCCAAGAGAAGAGACGGGTTGGTATTACTCTTTTTATAAAGAGTCGCCACCACACAACTCTAGAAATTTAATGATAATTATTACTTGATTTGTAACAGAACTTATGGAAGTTTATCTTAAGTAGCGACAGTAACACAGGACTGAGGTGAAGACTAGAGATGGGTAAGCCTAAGCATCAGGATCTCATGCTTCTAAAGATGTCATTATATCGTCTATGAACATATTGAGGACTAAAAAAACCCCTAAAAATTTTACAAATTAATAATCGCGAGTTAGATCCGGGGAAAAGGGTTTCATTTCAACATGTAGTGCTAGCGTCAAACTTAGGAAACCATAGATTTGTTGATTAGGTTGTAACGAAATCTATTTGTATTTATATATAGACCTACCTATTCCCTAATTTTTTAATAACATACTAACATAGCTTGAGATCTTTATTACTGATTCTTTGGGCTATACTGATCTCTAAAATATAATATTTATTATTATTATATTTTTTTACGTGAAAAGGAGGCAAACAAGCCGGCGGGTCACCTGATGGGAAGTCATCACCGCCACCCATGGGCCAAAGCCAAACCAGACGAGTCGCAGATGAGTTGTGAACCTTGTTGAAGGAGTAGAATCTTTGAGGAAGGAGTAGGAAGTTTGAGAGGAGGGGGGGGGGGGAGAGGGACCTCCGGTACGTTCACTCACCGGGCGAAACACAACAGCAACGAGTGCCATTGTTTCTCAGCCGATATTCCGTGAGAGAGTGGTATTAGTTTTATTGACGACCTCCTTGGTCGAGTGGTTTGTACACCGGTTTTCATGGTGTCGCCATCTCTGAGGTCCCGGGTTCGATCCCCGGTCGGGTCAATTTAGAAATTAATGTTTTTATAAATTGTCTCTGGTCTGGGTGTTTTCAATGTATAATAAGTATGTATTTAAGAATTTTAAGTATGTTTATCCGTTGTCTAGTAACCATTTAACGAGTTTCATAACGAAGCTTCTCATGGGCTAGATAGTTGGTGTGAGTGTAGGAAAGTTTATAGTTATAGTTATTACGCCGAGCAAGCCGACTCAATTCGTGCTACAGCGCAGCGCGTCATAATGTTATTATGATTAGGCTGGATAAGCGCGACGCCTAGACTTAAATTTCCTTACGTCAGTAGTAGGGTTTTGAGAGTTCTGGCGCACTCAAAACTGGTCTGGTTCTGACCCACGCTGGGCTAGTTCAAGTCGTTTCCAAAACTAAAAAAAAAAAAAAAAAAAAAAAAAAAAAAAGGAAAACCCCCCCATTTGAATCGATTGCGCTGGGTCCCAGAGCGATATCTTTAACCGTTTCCGAGATACAATTTTCGAGCGGCAGCTCTCAGTTGATTTACTAATGAATCGTTAATGACTCCTCGGTCCTAATCACCATTCCCGATGCACATCATTATCTAATGACGTACCGACGCCACTGTACTCTTGTTCAGTTGATTTACTAATAAACCACTGTTAATGACACCTCGGTCTAATCACCTTAACAACTATGCGATTGTATTTTATTGATTCTTCAGGAAAGCGCTTTGTCTTCATCTCACCTTATGTTAGGAGATGAAAAGTAAGATCAAAGTGAAGGCATAACTTCACCTGGAATCCTCACTACTAAGGCACTGACTTAGATAAAATGGTGGTACGAAGCTTGACAAACGGATATCGAACCCGTGACCCGGAGTCTGACACCGGGGTAGTCCTAACCACTTCACCACAGAGGTGGTTAGTGAGCTAATTGTAATCATTCAAGTCCTACCACCAACCATACTGAATACACACATGTGCAACCTCTGCTGGGAATCGAACCCGTGACCGTGAGTCTGAGACCGGGGTAGTCCTAACCACTTAACCACAGCGGCGGTTAGTGTGTTAATTGTAATAATGGACATTCGGTATGCATGAAATCTTCCCTTCATGGACCATCTCTCGTGAAATATTTTTGCTATAATAATACACCCATACTTACTAACTTTCTGATAAGAGTATATCTTAATAACTTTGTTCATTATAATTAGATAAACTCTATTTACTTATACTTTGAAACTAGTTTATCTGCTCGTTTAAATTAAATTAGCTACCGAACTTGTTTATTCGTGATAGAGAAACACACATTGTTCATTAAAATTAGACTTTGAAAGTAAAATTTTCCTAAACTAAAGTTAAAATAATCATTACATTAACTATCTTGTCTTGTTAAACAACATCGAATTAGATATCTTAAGTAGAGTAAGTTCAAATAGTCATTACTTACTAAAATTGATATATAACACACTGAGTTGTCTATTTTCGATACTCGTGCATAGGAAACTACTACAAGTGCTCCGTTCTGTATTCAACACCAGTACCATGAATGTAAGTAAAACGTTTTTATTTTTTATTTTCTGAGTGAATGTTCTGATTTGTTCTGACTTCTGTCTAACGTATATGATGTGCATAAAACTGATGTGATTCGCTTTCATTTTTTAATTACTGAGTGAATGTTCTGATTTTTTATGACTTCTGAGTAACGTATAAAATTGTACTGGTTGTTACAGATTGCTCGTTCTACATTCAATGAAGACGATGACGATGTGGTGTTCCAAGAAAACACATATAAACATTATTATTACCCACAGTCGGACGACGATGAACTTCCATCGTTGCAGAAGAAAGAATCAATCGACGAATTCTTTGAACCACCAAAGAAGAAGCCGAGGACAATGAGATCTTCAACAGTTGGACGTTGTTCCGGGAGAGATTCGACATCTTACGTGTCAACCAACACCGACGACGGAGCAAGTGCAACACATCTCATTAAGATTGAGGTGTATGATTTGAAGAAGATTGAAAACATTGATCAATCGGACCATTGGAAGCATGCAGATGTTCGTGTGAAATATTACACAAAGTCTATCAATGACGATCATCATAAGAAAACTCGTCAGCTTATTTACAACATAACAAAGGGAATATCCAATTCTCCGAATTGTCGGAAATACTCTCACAGCAACAAAGATAAAAAGTAATACGCCTAAATCCATAGTACTTATTTGTGATTTTGTAGAACGAAGCACTTTCTTATGTCATACAATAAATCAGATATTGGTTTGTGAGTATAAAATAAATATATTGTTAAATCATTTACTTGTTTTTATTTATTTCAAAGGTTTTAATGAAAATACCAAGTTAAATTTCAACATATTTAATAATAATTTCTCAAAAAAAAAATAGGTTACAGTTACATGTTATTGAATCAATAACAAAGACTTAAATACATGTTTTATTAACACATCATTATTATGTATCTTTATTAAACATTTCAACAAAGTCACTAAGAGGCATACCTCTAAGCTTAAGATACAAATACACAAGACGTTATTCACCATAAAGAATAAGAAATATCGAATACAATATAACTTAAATTATATAAAATAGTTTTTTAAAATTTTATTTATCGTAATTTATAATGACCCCATGCTAATGTGTCAGTGGAATTTGGTATAATATATCTCTTGGTATCATTGTAAGACAAACAAATTTTATTTATCTTTTGAGTAAAAATGACATGTTTAATGGATCTAAAACGATACATTTCAGCAAGTTCTACATTTTTTTTAAACAAACAAGTTTTATAATTATGTAATTTCAATTGTCTAGTTACACATTTGTTTACACCTTTTGATTTAGTTATTGTTTTATTCTCTACTTGCATCATTTCATTTCATTCATCTTTAAAATAACCTATTTTTTTCTTATTTAATAAAGGAAAACCATAAATATTGTTTCGTGCGTAATCCGATGTGTCAAAATAATTACATATATCGGGTAGAATTTCTTTATAAAAATCTGCACAAAAAATTTGGTAAACTAAGCTGTCAGTGTCCGTATACAACAATTTTAAATTTTCAAATTTACACTTCATGTATTTGTAATGGAAATCATACATTAAAGTTTTTGATAAATCTAATATACTAAAACCTAAAAATATGGGTTTATTGTAAAAAAGTTTAGTCTTTTGTAATTGGACTGCTACTAAACTCTCAGAGAAAACTGACAAACTATGAAATTCAGGTTTGGCAATCAGATCTGACACACCTTTTCTTTTACCCCGATTTTCCCAGTGAGTCAATAGTTTAACGTTTACTCTTTTTTCAATATTTTCCATGGTCTTTCCAAAAATTGAATTATTCATTAACTTATAAAAATCTTTTTCAAAATCAGATTTTGCTAACGTACGCAATTGCGTGTTTAAATCTATATATTTTTTTAACCAGGCACTTTGTTTAAATTTCAGAACTCTATGAACTTTCGTAAGTTTTAAACCCAACTCTAAGCTTTGTAAGAGATTTCTATAATGTAAAATATATTTTTCCTTATTATTTAAATTTGGGACCAGCTTTCGTTCCTTAGAACCACCAATACAAATATTTTCAGGACATAATGGTAAATCGGAATGATGATCATGAAGGCTATCAGGATATTCCAAATCTACTTCTAAAATGTAACCAAACTCTGAAGTGATAGGAACATTAAAATTAACATCAACACTCGCCCATTCAAATTGATTAATAGGTAAATACTGAGACATAGCCCACCCATACAAATTATTAGCATCCAAATATGTTAGAAAAGAAATAGGATCATCTGCTTTATAATTATCCATATAAGGATTATTGGCTTTAGCGTAACGATTACTACATTGAGACACACCACCTCTGATACCAGCTTTTATAAAGGCTATTTTATCAAAATCTGTCAATAACTCGATTTCGACTTCGGTAAACTTTAACATAGCGTCCCAGCTTAAACCAGGAGCAGTGTAATAATGAGCAGGATCTAAATCATAGGTTTTTAAACAAACATTTCTAAAGTTTTCGAATATATCACTTAAAAGCAAAACATCTGTTTTTAAATAAAGATTAGAATAATCAGACATACTACAACATTTAAAATGAGACCACACTCTTTGAGCGTGAACGTAGTCTTCGTTAGAAATCGTTGACCCAGTAAGTGAATTAAAAAAGTCATAAATTTTTGGTAATGATGGTGATTTTAATGACCTGAAAGAACTCATATACTCATATGGATATACACCTTTTCTTTTCAGCAAGTCGTTTACATTCGGAAATTCATTTTTTAGTTCTATAAACTGATTATTATTAAGATTAGAAGCTAATGAATTTAAACTACTTGATAAAAATTTAAAAGAATCAATAAACCTTAAACTTACACGCTGACCGTTTACGTGAAGAATTTTAGAAAATGAAATATATTTTTCTTTATTTTGGGGGATTATTTGTACTTCACCATCAGCAAAATTTAATGCGTGTACAATAAAGTGAGCATCGTAATTACTTAGATTATGTAATACTACTGGTACAAAGTCTATTTTATGAAACTTTTTACTACATATTTCATGTGAAACACCTATAAACGCTCCCGTCTGCCAGTTGTAGTCAATAAATTGCTCATATAAATCTTTTTTACAAATGTAACATACTTTGGTTTCTTCTATATATTTTTTATTTTCATTCGTAAGAGGGAGAGGAGCAGTTTGAAAACTATATTTACTACATATAATTTTTAAATCTTCTTGGAGCTTATTCATAAATACATGAGCACAGTTTTCTCCGCTATAACTAACATATTTAGAGAGATTACTATCATATGAACACTTAATATAATAACCGAAACTGTACACGTCATGTCTCTGAACATTAATGGTTGATGATTTGTTAGGATCACCAGAACAAGAGGCAATAGGTTTTAAAAACGATTCGAAGTCAGCGTAAATAATAAAAGGAACCCTCTTTTTCTTTTCAAATTTATCAAAATATAACCTATCATTAGAAACATTTTCATTGAACCAGTTTTTTCTAAACATACTTGGACTTGGTAATATTGTACTAATATGAGCACAATCATGTTTTTGGTGGTTATCTACCGCATTGCTTGTAGGAAAATAAAGCAGACAACCATCACAAATGTGAACCGCGCCATTTCGTTTAGTGATCTGCTTACTCACTAATCGTGATAAATTTTTAATATAGCAATAATGTCCGTTACTACCACTGGTGACGTATAGTAAATTTATATGTGTTGATTTGCGAGACTTTGTGAAGTACAGGGGGCCAATAACATGATGAGTTTTAGTCTCAGAGTTATATTCTAAACCAAAAACGTTAATGCTTATATTGTTTAAGCGCTCAACTCTGTAAATATCAGTTAATTTTACTGGAAACGAAATCCCATTAAAATTTAACTTGTTTTCCAATTTCCAATACTCGTTTACACGATCGGGGTTTTTTGTTACAGGATACAAAGCTGAGAGTAAAGCCCATTTACAACACTGCACATCTGCGTTTTTAACATTGATGACTGCTTTTTTAGTCCTAATGTCATAAGGTAATTCAATAAAAGATGATCCCCGCAGTGGATTGAATTTATTAATATTCATATCTAAACTAATTAGGTCCGTAAGACTCCATCCACTATCTTTTTTCTCAAACTCACTGACTTTATTAGCTAATACTTCTTTTATTGAATTAAAAAGTATATTGATGTCTTCGGATTCATTGAGAATATAGTTCTGAGTTTGGAAGTCAAAAACGTTTTGTACATTTTTATTTTGGTGCACGAAGTTGGCACACAGTATAAAGTTTACTTTAAACGTTTTTAATTGTACTATATCATCAAGAATCAAAGTCCTTAAATCATCAATTATTGAATTAAAAAATGTATCAACCGTTTCCAAATCTTTTGAGTCCGCTAAAGAAGTTATTCTGTATGTATGAACTCTTTTGCCAAAAGCAGTTTCAATTAACCTTACATTTGGTAAATTATCATGGGAACGAAACACATTATTTTTGTGATTCTTACTTTTATAGTGATTGGATAAATACCTTTTTTTAACGGAAATATTGCAAACTGAACACATCATCATCTCGCTATTATCTGCAGTCGAATCATCTTCAGCTCCTCTAGATGTTGATGGTTCATTAATACGTCGTCTTTTCTCATTGTTTTGAATGCTATTCTCAGTTTGCCGTTTTAATCCTCTCCCAATTTGTATGTTAACACTGTAAACATAAATAAAAATATTAGAACTAACAAAAAATCAACAACATATTTTTTTTTTTAAATATTAAAAATAATACTTACGTCTTTTTAATTTCTTCACTGAGTTTCACTAATGATTCATCGAAATATGAGTCAAAAATATTTCGTTCTTTACTTTCAGTAGTTTCTACTATATCACAGATTTCATTTAACTCTTCATCATATTCAGTGCAGTTCAAATCAGTTTTATCGACTGAAGATGAAAAAAAAGCACTGACATATTTCGTTCCAGCCATTTATTATTAACTCTCAAGCAATTAGACGAGTAGAAGTTTATGACTCAGAGCATTGATTACTAACTAGTAACTTTTAATATTTGATCGATCTTCTATTTATGTTGAATTTGACATGACAGACCATAGGCACCACTGCTCGTCGTTTTTATACTAGGTAGATCATTATGTGTTTCTCAATCACGAATAAACAAGTTCAGTAGCTAACGAGCAGATAAACAAAGTTATTAAGATACACTCTTATCAGAAAGTTAGTAAGTATGAGTGTATTATAATAGCAAAAATATATCACGAGAGATGGTCCATGAAACGAGGATTTCACACTCAAATTATCGTTATTTTGAACAATTGAAAGTTGAATTTGACATGACATACCACAAGCACCACTGCTCGCCAGCTTAGGCTGGTCGCCGAAGGCGACCAGCCGAAGCTGTGAGGCGAGCAGTGGTGCCTATGGTTTGTCATGTCAAATTCAACTTTTCAATTGTTCGAAGAATACAAAATTTGAGTGTGAAGTCTTCGTTTCATGAACCATCTCTCGTAATATTTTTGCTATTATAATACACTCATACTTACTAACTTTCTGATAAGAGTGTATCTTAATAACTTTGTTTATCTGCTCGTTAGCTACCGAACTTGTTTATTCGTGATTGAGAAACACATAATGATCTACCTAGTATAAAAACGACGAGCAGTGGTGCCTATGGTCTGTCATGTCAAATTCAACATAAATAGAAGATCGATCAAATATTAAAAGTTACTAGTTAGTAATCAATGCTCTGAGTCATAAACTTCTACTCGTCTAATTGCTTGAGAGTTAATAATAAATGGCTGGAACGAAATATGTCAGTGCTTTTTTTTCATCTTCAGTCGATAAAACTGATTTGAACTGCACTGAATATGATGAAGAGTTAAATGAAATCTGTGATATAGTAGAAACTACTGAAAGTAAAGAACGAAATATTTTTGACTCATATTTCGATGAATCATTAGTGAAACTCAGTGAAGAAATTAAAAAGACGTAAGTATTATTTTTAATATTTAAAAAAAAAATATGTTGTTGATTTTTTGTTAGTTCTAATATTTTTATTTATGTTTACAGTGTTAACATACAAATTGGGAGAGGATTAAAACGGCAAACTGAGAATAGCATTCAAAACAATGAGAAAAGACGACGTATTAATGAACCATCAACATCTAGAGGAGCTGAAGATGATTCGACTGCAGATAATAGCGAGATGATGATGTGTTCAGTTTGCAATATTTCCGTTAAAAAAAGGTATTTATCCAATCACTATAAAAGTAAGAATCACAAAAATAATGTGTTTCGTTCCCATGATAATTTACCAAATGTAAGGTTAATTGAAACTGCTTTTGGCAAAAGAGTTCATACATACAGAATAACTTCTTTAGCGGACTCAAAAGATTTGGAAACGGTTGATACATTTTTTAATTCAATAATTGATGATTTAAGGACTTTGATTCTTGATGATATAGTACAATTAAAAACGTTTAAAGTAAACTTTATACTGTGTGCCAACTTCGTGCACCAAAATAAAAATGTACAAAACGTTTTTGACTTCCAAACTCAGAACTATATTCTCAATGAATCCGAAGACATCAATATACTTTTTAATTTAATAAAAGAAGTATTAGCTAATAAAGTCAGTGAGTTTGAGAAAAAAGATAGTGGATGGAGTCTTACGGACCTAATTAGTTTAGATATGAATATTAATAAATTCAATCCACTGCGGGGATCATCTTTTATTGAATTACCTTATGACATTAGGACTAAAAAAGCAGTCATCAATGTTAAAAACGCAGATGTGCAGTGTTGTAAATGGGCTTTACTCTCAGCTTTGTATCCTGTAACAAAAAACCCCGATCGTGTAAACGAGTATTGGAAATTGGAAAACAAGTTAAATTTTAATGGGATTTCGTTTCCAGTAAAATTAACTGATATTTACAGAGTTGAGCGCTTAAACAATATAAGCATTAACGTTTTTGGTTTAGAATATAACTCTGAGACTAAAACTCATCATGTTATTGGCCCCCTGTACTTCACAAAGTCTCGCAAATCAACACATATAAATTTACTATACGTCACCAGTGGTAGTAACGGACATTATTGCTATATTAAAAATTTATCACGATTAGTGAGTAAGCAGATCACTAAACGAAATGGCGCGGTTCACATTTGTGATGGTTGTCTGCTTTATTTTCCTACAAGCAATGCGGTAGATAACCACCAAAAACATGATTGTGCTCATATTAGTACAATATTACCAAGTCCAAGTATGTTTAGAAAAAACTGGTTCAATGAAAATGTTTCTAATGATAGGTTATATTTTGATAAATTTGAAAAGAAAAAGAGGGTTCCTTTTATTATTTACGCTGACTTCGAATCGTTTTTAAAACCTATTGCCTCTTGTTCTGGTGATCCTAACAAATCATCAACCATTAATGTTCAGAGACATGACGTGTACAGTTTCGGTTATTATATTAAGTGTTCATATGATAGTAATCTCTCTAAATATGTTAGTTATAGCGGAGAAAACTGTGCTCATGTATTTATGAATAAGCTCCAAGAAGATTTAAAAATTATATGTAGTAAATATAGTTTTCAAACTGCTCCTCTCCCTCTTACGAATGAAAATAAAAAATATATAGAAGAAACCAAAGTATGTTACATTTGTAAAAAAGATTTATATGAGCAATTTATTGACTACAACTGGCAGACGGGAGCGTTTATAGGTGTTTCACATGAAATATGTAGTAAAAAGTTTCATAAAATAGACTTTGTACCAGTAGTATTACATAATCTAAGTAATTACGATGCTCACTTTATTGTACACGCATTAAATTTTGCTGATGGTGAAGTACAAATAATCCCCCAAAATAAAGAAAAATATATTTCATTTTCTAAAATTCTTCACGTAAACGGTCAGCGTGTAAGTTTAAGGTTTATTGATTCTTTTAAATTTTTATCAAGTAGTTTAAATTCATTAGCTTCTAATCTTAATAATAATCAGTTTATAGAACTAAAAAATGAATTTCCGAATGTAAACGACTTTGAATTGCTGAAAAGAAAAGGTGTATATCCATATGAGTATATGAGTTCTTTCAGGTCATTAAAATCACCATCATTACCAAAAATTTATGACTTTTTTAATTCACTTACTGGGTCAACGATTTCTAACGAAGACTACGTTCACGCTCAAAGAGTGTGGTCTCATTTTAAATGTTGTAGTATGTCTGATTATTCTAATCTTTATTTAAAAACAGATGTTTTGCTTTTAAGTGATATATTCGAAAACTTTAGAAATGTTTGTTTAAAAACCTATGATTTAGATCCTGCTCATTATTACACTGCTCCTGGTTTAAGCTGGGACGCTATGTTAAAGTTTACCGAAGTCGAAATCGAGTTATTGACAGATTTTGATAAAATAGCCTTTATAAAAGCTGGTATCAGAGGTGGTGTGTCTCAATGTAGTAATCGTTACGCTAAAGCCAATAATCCTTATATGGATAATTATAAAGCAGATGATCCTATTTCTTTTCTAACATATTTGGATGCTAATAATTTGTATGGGTGGGCTATGTCTCAGTATTTACCTATTAATCAATTTGAATGGGCGAGTGTTGATGTTAATTTTAATGTTCCTATCACTTCAGAGTTTGGTTACATTTTAGAAGTAGATTTGGAATATCCTGATAGCCTTCATGATCATCATTCCGATTTACCATTATGTCCTGAAAATATTTGTATTGGTGGTTCTAAGGAACGAAAGCTGGTCCCAAATTTAAATAATAAGGAAAAATATATTTTACATTATAGAAATCTCTTACAAAGCTTAGAGTTGGGTTTAAAACTTACGAAAGTTCATAGAGTTCTGAAATTTAAACAAAGTGCCTGGTTAAAAAAATATATAGATTTAAACACGCAATTGCGTACGTTAGCAAAATCTGATTTTGAAAAAGATTTTTATAAGTTAATGAATAATTCAATTTTTGGAAAGACCATGGAAAATATTGAAAAAAGAGTAAACGTTAAACTATTGACTCACTGGGAAAATCGGGGTAAAAGAAAAGGTGTGTCAGATCTGATTGCCAAACCTGAATTTCATAGTTTGTCAGTTTTCTCTGAGAGTTTAGTAGCAGTCCAATTACAAAAGACTAAACTTTTTTACAATAAACCCATATTTTTAGGTTTTAGTATATTAGATTTATCAAAAACTTTAATGTATGATTTCCATTACAAATACATGAAGTGTAAATTTGAAAATTTAAAATTGTTGTATACGGACACTGACAGCTTAGTTTACCAAATTTTTTGTGCAGATTTTTATAAAGAAATTCTACCCGATATATGTAATTATTTTGACACATCGGATTACGCACGAAACAATATTTATGGTTTTCCTTTATTAAATAAGAAAAAAATAGGTTATTTTAAAGATGAACATAATGGCCATGTTTTTTCTGAATTTGTCGGTTTACGCTCAAAAATGTATGCTATGCAAGTAGAGAATAAAACAATAACTAAAGCAAAAGGTGTAAACAAATGTGTAACTAGACAATTGAAATTACATAATTATAAAACTTGTTTGTTTAAAAAAAATGTAGAACTTGCTGAAATGTATCGTTTTAGATCCATTAAACATGTCATTTTTACTCAAAAGATAAATAAAATTTGTTTGTCTTACAATGATACCAAGAGATATATTATACCAAATTCCACTGACACATTAGCATGGGGTCATTATAAATTACGATAAATAAAATTTTAAAAAACTATTTTATATAATTTAAGTTATATTGTATTCGATATTTCTTATTCTTTATGGTGAATAACGTCTTGTGTATTTGTATCTTAAGCTTAGAGGTATGCCTCTTAGTGACTTTGTTGAAATGTTTAATAAAGATACATAATAATGATGTGTTAATAAAACATGTATTTAAGTCTTTGTTATTGATTCAATAACATGTAACTGTAACCTATTTTTTTTTTGAGAAATTATTATTAAATATGTTGAAATTTAACTTGGTATTTTCATTAAAACCTTTGAAATAAATAAAAACAAGTAAATGATTTAACAATATATTTATTTTATACTCACAAACCAATATCTGATTTATTGTATGACATAAGAAAGTGCTTCGTTCTACAAAATCACAAATAAGTACTATGGATTTAGGCGTATTACTTTTTATCTTTGTTGCTGTGAGAGTATTTCCGACAATTCGGAGAATTGGATATTCCCTTTGTTATGTTGTAAATAAGCTGACGAGTTTTCTTATGATGATCGTCATTGATAGACTTTGTGTAATATTTCACACGAACATCTGCATGCTTCCAATGGTCCGATTGATCAATGTTTTCAATCTTCTTCAAATCATACACCTCAATCTTAATGAGATGTGTTGCACTTGCTCCGTCGTCGGTGTTGGTTGACACGTAAGATGTCGAATCTCTCCCGGAACAACGTCCAACTGTTGAAGATCTCATTGTCCTCGGCTTCTTCTTTGGTGGTTCAAAGAATTCGTCGATTGATTCTTTCTTCTGCAACGATGGAAGTTCATCGTCGTCCGACTGTGGGTAATAATAATGTTTATATGTGTTTTCTTGGAACACCACATCGTCATCGTCTTCATTGAATGTAGAACGAGCAATCTGTAACAACCAGTACAATTTTATACGTTACTCAGAAGTCATAAAAAATCAGAACATTCACTCAGTAATTAAAAAATGAAAGCGAATCACATCAGTTTTATGCACATCATATACGTTAGACAGAAGTCAGAACAAATCAGAACATTCACTCAGAAAATAAAAAATAAAAACGTTTTACTTACATTCATGGTACTGGTGTTGAATACAGAACGGAGCACTTGTAGTAGTTTCCTATGCACGAGTATCGAAAATAGACAACTCAGTGTGTTATATATCAATTTTAGTAAGTAATGACTATTTGAACTTACTCTACTTAAGATATCTAATTCGATGTTGTTTAACAAGACAAGATAGTTAATGTAATGATTATTTTAACTTTAGTTTAGGAAAATTTTACTTTCAAAGTCTAATTTTAATGAACAATGTGTGTTTCTCTATCACGAATAAACAAGTTCGGTAGCTAATTTAATTTAAACGAGCAGATAAACTAGTTTCAAAGTATAAGTAAATAGAGTTTATCTAATTATAATGAACAAAGTTATTAAGATATACTCTTATCAGAAAGTTAGTAAGTATGGGTGTATTATTATAGCAAAAATATTTCACGAGAGATGGTCCATGAAGGGAAGATTTCATGCATACCGAATGTCCATTATTACAATTAACACACTAACCGCCGCTGTGGTTAAGTGGTTAGGACTACCCCGGTCTCAGACTCACGGTCACGGGTTCGATTCCCAGCAGAGGTTGCACATGTGTGTATTCAGTATGGTTGGTGGTAGGACTTGAATGATTACAATTAGCTCACTAACCACCTCTGTGGTGAAGTGGTTAGGACTACCCCGGTGTCAGACTCCGGGTCACGGGTTCGATATCCGTTTGGCAAGCTTCGTACCACCATTTTATCTAAGTCAGTGCCTTAGTAGTGAGGATTCCAGGTGAAGTTATGCCTTCACTTTGATCTTACTTTTCATCTCCTAACATAAGGTGAGATGAAGACAAAGCGCTTTCCTGAAGAATCAATAAAATACAATCGCATAGTTGTTAAGGTGATTAGACCGAGGTGTCATTAACAGTGGTTTATTAGTAAATCAACTGAACAAGAGTACAGTGGCGTCGGTACGTCATTAGATAATGATGTGCATCGGGAATGGTGATTAGGACCGAGGAGTCATTAACGATTCATTAGTAAATCAACTGAGAGCTGCCGCTCGAAAATTGTATCTCGGAAACGGTTAAAGATATCGCTCTGGGACCCAGCGCAATCGATTCAAATGGGGGGGTTTTCCTTTTTTTTTTTTTTTTTTTTTTTTTTTTTTTTTTTTTTTTTTTTTAGTTTTGGAAACGACTTGAACTAGCCCAGCGTGGGTCAGAACCAGACCAGTTTTGAGTGCGCCAGAACTCTCAAAACCCTACTACTTACGTCGCCGATCTTTTTCACTTCCGTTAATGTTCTCCCTTTTTCAATTAAAAATACCACTATTTCCGCTTTATCTTCTGCTTCTAATCCTGCTGACCCTCAATTTTGTTTCACCACTGTCACCGAGGATGACATTCGCAAAACAATCTTCGCTATTAAGTCAAGGGCTGTGGGATGTGATTATATCAGTCGTACTATGGTGGTGCATGTATTGGAGAGTGTCCTTCCCGTTATCACCCAAATGTTAAATTACTCCCTCTCCTGTGGCATATTTCCTGCTTGTTGGCGTAAAGCTTACACAATTCCTCTCCCAAAAACCTCAAATCACAACACCTTAACTCAATTTAGAACAATATCCATCCTGCCCTTCCTCTCCAAAATCTTTGAAGCTGTCGTACACAAACAGCTGTCCTCCTTCATATATGTTAATAATCATCTCTGCTCGTATCAATCTGGGTTCAGGCCCGGACATAGTACTACCACAGCCCTACTTAAAGTGGCGGAGGACATTCGCGACGGGATGGAGGAGTCTCGATTGACGGTACTGGTTTTAATTGACTTTTCTAACGCCTTCAATGCTGTTGATCACGATATCCTCCTCGCCATCACTTCAAAATTGGGTTTCTCAGCCTCGGTGCTAGATTGGTTTTCTTCTTATCTTTGTGGACGCCAACAGGTAATCGTCCGTGTAGACAAATCTCTCTCCGACTGGTGTGACCTGGTCGCTGGCGTTCCACAAGGCGGTATTCTTTCTCCTCTACTCTTCTCTATTTTTATTAACTCTTTATCATCCCATCTAAGGTGCTCTTACCATCTGTATGCAGACGACCTACAGCTCTATGTTCAGGGGGATGTCACTAACTTGAACCTTGGTTCAAGTTAGTGTCAATGGCTTGCCATTGCGCGGCTGAACCTCGACCTTGACACTATTTGTAAATGGCCTTCTAATTTTGGCATTGATGTGAACCCAAACATGTGTCAGGCGATCATCATTGGAAGTTCTCGTCAATTATGTAAATTGGACAATGCGGCGACTACTCCCTTATGGTATGGTGGAAACGTCATACCGTTTCAGCCTGAGGTTAAGAACTTGGGACTTTTCATAGATAGCGCCATGAAGTGGCATAAACAGATTGGTGAAATCTCACGCCGTGTCATTGGTACTCTACGATCCATTTACAGATTTAAAAACTTTCTCCCGTCCTGTACCAAGATCATGTTAGCTCAAGCTCTCGTGCTGCCTGCCATTGATTATGCAGATGTTTGTTTATCTGATGCCAATCAAGACCTCATTAACAAATTAGAACGTCTCCTAAACAGCTGAATTAGATTCATCTATGGTCTTCGCAAATATGATCACATCTCCAGTTACCGGAAATAGCTGAAATGGCTTCCCATCCGCGAACGTAGAAATCATAGACTGGTCTGTATGCTGTTCAATATTCTTTTTGATCCACGTACTCCACATTACCTTAAGTCTACATTTCAATTCCTAGGGTCTTCTCACTCACTCAATCTTCGTTCTTCCAATAACCTTCTTTTAGAAACTCCTCTACATCATTCCAACTTCGTTTCCGACTCCTTCACCGTTACCGCAATTCGTCTTTGGAACGCTCTTCCCCTCAAGATTCGCCAAGCTAACAACATACAATCTTTTAAGCGAATGACTCGCGAGCATTATTTTAACCTTAGTCTATAACATCATCAGCGCCCACTATAACATGTGTAGTTATGTTTTATAAATGATATATATTTAGTAGGTATCTTTTTTTGCGCCGTCTATCTTCTTTTTCTAACTCTTTGTACTGGTTGACTGGTAGAGAATGTTTTTAGCATTAAGTCCGCCATTTGTACTTGATTTTGTGCAATAAAGTATAAATAAATAAAAATAAATAAACCTGTGCCTTATTTCATGTGTCTTTTTTGCGTTCCTGTTTCACAAACGCTATCATATTTGGGGTTTCTGCACTAAGAGTATTACGGAATAATGTCACCGGTGCACTCGCTGTCGGCAACAATTGTGACATGTGACCTCACGATAAGATACTTATTTTTTGCGAGATAATTGTAAGAATTTCGGACTTTTGGATGACTACTTTTGTCACCAAATCAATCTACAGAGATTTTGCTGTGGCTCTTGTTGATTTTAACATCGTTATTTTCTAAAGTTTGCGAAAGCGAACACTAAACATGTATGTAATATTCTCTATGAGGCCACAAGGCTTTATTTTACAAATTATAAACTTATTCATAAAATCACTTTTAAAAAAAACCTTTAAAGTACACTCATACATATAATCACGACTATTATCCTCGAAGGATTAATTAGGAACGCAAAAGCAGTCCTCTGCCATAGTCCACTTTTTACCAAATAGCGACCTTTAAAGTAGTTGTGTGAATAGAAAGAACAGAATGAATTTATTTGCATAAAACTTTGTAAACTAAGGTAATGTAAAACATGGATCGTGTATCGTGACTGACATAAAAGCAACATTGACCACAATTTGGCGTAGATAATTTAATTATTTCACCAATACACATAACATCAACACTAAGTGTCGATAAGAAAAAATATTAATACACAAAAAACATTTAAAAAAAGCTTTAATGTGAATATATTGCTAAACCATTACATCAAAAAAATTTAATTGTTAAATTAATAATGTTAAAATACTCACAAACTTTATTCGGGGGTTCATTATTAGCTAACGACGCAATTGCGATCTAAATTAACTTAAAGGGAACTTTCTAATTTCAACGGGTATATGTATCGATAAGGTGGTGCTACGGTGCACTAAAGTTGTGTCTTTCAGGTGAAATGAAACTGTGTGTGAGATCAAAATTTGCAAAATTTAGTACTCTTGTTGGATTGTGATAAAAGTGTCATTGAAAATGCGGCTACTATCGGTTTTTTATATCATAACTGAACATGTTTTGAGATGTCTTTGGATGTACATACCTAGTGTGTAAACCAGCGAGCCGACCCACACTATCGCGGAATGGAGTAAAAATACGCAGAGATACCGACTGACGTATAAAGCGGTACAATACTGAAGCGGCGCCTATTGTGTGTTCAGCTTTCAACCAAGCTACATCTTCTAAAGGAGCAGGGACTTCATTGTATTTGTGTGTGAGTGTCATTGTGAGCATTAAAAGCAACCACGCGACAGTTAAGCTCATTGTGGACTAGATTTTAACTTTCCGGTCAAACTTTTGGCTGGAATGAAATAATTCTATGTCCAGAGTGAATATCAATCTGTAGAATCACGATGGAGTTACAAAGCGCAAACATGCCATCATATTATGAAAATTTTAAGAAAACACCCAGCTTGGAAAATGCAGCTGTTAATGAAGAAATTATGTTAGAAAACACTGTAGCCGTGGAAAGAAATATGACATTACCTGACATAGAATCAATAGAATTAGATATTAAAAGAAAACTATATCAAAAAGAAGTAGAGAAGGCTGAGACACGAAGGCAGAATCTGATTAAAGAAAAGGAGCTTATGGAAGAAGTGTTTCAAGCAAAAGAAAAGATTTTGAAAGCAGAGTTAAAGTTAGCCTTAGCGAAGCTTGAAACCGGTGGATGTGGCATAACATTCAATGATAGACCATTAAACCCTGAAAAAAGTGAAATAAGAAAAGTGTATCCTGATTTAAGCGTATTTTCAAGCACGAAACTGTCTAATACGCAGCAAGAAGTTAATGTTGAATTTTCTCCGAATGAGCTTAAAGTAGAATCTTCTGCACCTCCCATGCAACCAATTCTAGGTAAATTATTTTCATAACTGCATTACCACTTTAATAGCATTTAAATTGTCTCTGCGATTCGGTTATAAAGCAAAATAATATGAACTAAACTTATATGCTAAATAATAACATTCTTAGTAAATTAATAGTTTGAGTCTGTAGTTTCTTCAATTAAATTTTTTTTGACTAATATTTACTCTAGCAATAAATTACGACGAACTAATCTCGTTACTTTAGTATATTTAACGTTTGCAGGCCAGTTGATGTCGCTGGAAAGGGTGACAGTGCACCAAATACCAGTGCAGGGCTTGGACGAAACCTTCGAGGTGCGCGCCCCTGACGGCAGCGTGGTGCTGCGCGCCACCCTATCGCTGGGCAAGCTGGAGCACCTGCTCATGGGCATGAAGCGAGCACTCACCATACGCATGGTCGATGATCAGGCTGAAGAGGTAAGGGTGTTACTGCTGGTAGAGACCATGTATGAAAGTATTTTTTGACGATTAAATTCCAGATAATATAGTTGTTTAGTCAGAGACCAGGCAATGAGGACCGCAGAAGCAGTTCTCTGCCATAGTCCACTTTTCACCAAATAGCGACTGCACATGTGCTCAGCGTGACAGGTGGTGAGCCCATCGCCGCTCTATGTTGTTGGATGTATGTGCAGTTTTTAGTCCGTTAGTCGCTTTTATACGGCACCCAAAGGAAGACTGGGGGTGGAAGTATTCTTTAGCCAATACGCGCTCGAATAGACAATGCCATAGAAAAAGTTATCTCTAGTAACCAAAGACACTGTCCTCCGTACGACAGACAGCGTTCAAAGAAAGGACAGCTTACCGCTAGTAAGATTATTGGGACGCTAAAACCAATAAGAGACAGATTTTTTTACCTACAGTAGGGTCAAACCGCAGACAGATATTGGGAACGGCTGTTAGCTAATGCCCATTAAATGTAGCGATGACTTGTTTTAAATAATGGAGGCAATGATATTATAATAATATCATTGAATGGAGGGGAGGCCTTTCCCCTGCAGTGGGACAGTCTATAGGCTATTAATTTACTTTACATTGATGCTTGTACACCAGGATAGAATCAAATCCTACCGCAGGTGAAACCGTCCTTTTGACTCATTCTACTGACAGTCACAATAGAAAAACTAGCAGAATTGAAAAAAGCAATTGTGTTAACTAACTAAAAAGGAGTTCTTCACTTAGGTGGCGTGCTTCCGGCCAGTTGAATACGGCAGTATGGAACTGCAGGTGGCCAAGGAGCGGGCGATCGTGGTGAAGCGCCTGCCCACCTTGCTGAAGCCAGTGCTGACCATCAACGACGCGCTCGGCACGACGCTGCTCAAGATCAAAGGCCCCGCCAAGCGCAATAAAAATAACGGCCTCTTCACCGTGAGTTGTAATATAGATTTTCATAAGATCTATGTTTTTATTTATAACTGAACTCTACCAGCAACATTATTACCTATCTATACAACATAATCTAAGCTATTTTCGTTTGTTGTAGAAACAATATTTATTTGCTATTTGGAGAGAATTTTTTTGTCATTCAGTCATAAACATTCGATAAATAGGTTTTAAGTTTATCGTTATTGAGATATTTTTGTATCAACTGATGGGTATAGCCTGTATGAAATGGAAAAGGTAATTAAACTTTATTTGCATACTAAGTGTACAAACAGTGGTGATCAATGAACCTTTCACTCTTTAGGTGGAGACAGTGAATAAGATACGCATTGGCTGCATTAACAAGAGCCTCTACGTCGCGTCCGGCGTCACCACCATCGAGTTCCCCAGGGACCTCGACGTTCACTGCAAGGCCGCCATCATTGCCTCCAACTTTCTCATTGTGCGTATCACCTTTATTCTGTCCAAAACATGGGCCATCATCAATTTTGCAATCGTTGACTACTTAAGGACTTTAACAGTCGCTTAAAGGCTGCCATATTTGTCTGCAACTTATATTTGGTTAATTTATATCATTTGCCACTACCAATGTTGCTATCATAGTCTTCTCCAGAGTCTTCGATACATGCTGCATCGTGTTAAATTACCTTATTGTAATTATCACCAGCAATTTTAGATATCATTCGATATCATAAGTCTCACTATCATAACACATTACATGTTAGACAATTCAATTTCTTGTAATGGCACGTCATGACAGCGGAAGTGTCATACAAAATAAAAAAAATTACATACGAGTATGTCACGCACGCTGTCTCGTGGGTCATCTTAACCCCTTGAGCACCGTAAAACCAGACGCAATTGAAAATCAATTGTTTCGCGACCGCCGGCGGTCTTATGATCCTTGACCTATTAAGTCTACATTTTGCACAAATCATTTGGAACATGTTGCTTTAGACAAGAATAAGATAGATTTTTTTCTTACAGATCACCAGGGAACAAGCGAAAATGCGCGACCGCAAGATAAATATGGCCCTGAAAACCGCATATTATGCTAAATTTGGCAATGAAGACCTGGCCTAGCAGTGACGACAAGCGTTCCGAAACGTTATGCGTTTGCGTTGTGTGCTGAGCTAATAGGTGTCCTTCGCTTACCTACCATCGGCAATCGGAATATTTTTACTACGCTTTTGGTCCAAGCTGGAAAGATATCAGTTTATGCCCGTGAGTGCTTCTGAAACAAAACTGAAATGGCTTTGTATTTTTCTACAAGTAGTAAGATATTAGTAAAGATGTAGTGTAATTAAATTTGACAAGCAAGTTTGTGAAAGTAGAAAAAAGTATTTAAACAATCTACTTTAATTAATTATGCGTAATGTCATTTTCTTACCTAATACTGTTATGTAATAGTAATATATTAAAATTTTACTTTGATGTAAAATATTGTTAATTTTTTAAAAGGTAAGTACCTACATAGTTACGTGGAGTAAAAATGTTGACAGATCTTTTAAATAATGAATCTTAGTTTTTTGCGAGAACAGTAATGATAATCACATGATCCGTTTAATATTAACAACGTTAATATAGATATTTAGTATAAAGATAATCATTTTATATTTTGTATAACTTGTTAAAAATAAATAAGTTATCATAAAAAAAGTGTATTTTAATGCAAAAACCTAACAATTTTGAATTAATATTGCTGCATGCACAATACGAGTATCTAATCATCAAAGTAACACGCCTACATCAAATTTATTAAGATTGGGTCCTACCATGAGCAGTAGCTTTTTTCCAACATGCACGTACTCACGTAACTTGTATCCACAACTGCAAGAGATCAAGACAAGAGAGAGAGAGTATTTAATTATAAGCTTCGGACGTGCCTAACTAGACTGCAGTTTCTTGCCATTAAACTGCGCTTCAACAGGCTCTCCTTTTTTCTACACTCGATGTCAGGTACCTCGTCTTTAGGGAGGATCAACTTAACATGCTTTGACTTAAAAAGTTCTGTCATGTTATGTTTATTCTACGCAAAAATTGCCATTTTTCGAATATCACGCTAACCTAAATGGTTTCCGTAGAACATAGTGTTTTCTTACTTTACTACAAACTGATAAATCCTACTATTCTTTTTTTCAAAGATCTTTGAGTTTGCAGATTGCAACGCATTCGACTAGGTACTTTCTGGATACTTGCGCTAACGGTACTTTGTAGAATGCTTTGCCTGTGTTCGTAACCTCTGCAAGTTTGTAAATACCTAACCAGCCCCTTGCGCAGGTGGGCCAGTACCCCAGTATAAGTTCAATAACGGAATTAAAAGTGACTAAGCCGATCGGTTTGCGTCCTTGCCAGTTAAGCAACTTTCGCACTGCCGAGTCACAAGATGGTTGACCAAATCAAAAACATCTCGAGCACGCCGTGCTTCGGGAGGCACGTGAAGCCGTTGGTCCCGGTTGTTGTCGTACATCACATGGCAGTTGTTCGCTTTGGCCAGCGCGATGGGTTATGGCCCAAACTCCTCAAGTGGGAAGGCCCTTGTCCAGCAGTGGGACGTTTAGGCTGATGTTGATTGATTTCGGATTTTTAATAATTCTGAATTTTGATATTCGGAATTCGTGTTTATTACATTATTGGACGGACTATTGTTAGAGCTGTTTTTATTAATGCGGGTGTTGAAATTCAGACTTTAGATTTTTGTAAGTAGTTGTAAAAGTTCGGAATTTTGTAATTTTGGATTTGTAAAAATAGGAATCATGTTATATTGAAATTATGATATTAAAATTTTTGAAAAATAAGGAATCTTTAGAAAAATGCAATTTAAAAAATCGAGATTACGAGTTTCGGAATATAGTTTTTCGTTTTTATGGTACTGTAATCGTAATTATATTTATTTCATATTAACTAATCTATTCCTATGTTGCCTGGAAGATATCGCTCTTAGCGATAAGGTCATATTTTGTGTGACTTTATGAATAGATTTTAATAAGTATAGGAAATATAAAAATAATTCATTCAATGACAATAATTACGAGAATTATACAACAAAATAGTAAATGTTAGAATAGTTCTCTTAGATAAATGACCCTGAAGTGGCATTTACTCAACATAATGTCATGCTGTATGATGAATTGATGATACACCACGACGTCACTGGTCTTTCGGAAGCGCCTGATAAGAGATATTATGTAATATATAAATAAATACATATATTCACGACTATGGTCCCGAAGGATTAGTCTGAGAGCAGGCAATGACGCGCCCGCAAAAGCAGTCCACCGCCACAGTTCACGTTTCGCCAAATGTGTTTCCCATCAATTGTATCGAATAACTACAATTTTTCAATAATGTAGGCCTTTGCCCAGCAGTGGAACAGTGTGAAGGCTTTAGCAATTATCATATTACAAATAAATATATTATATGAATAAACAGCTGTAAGAAAAACAGCCACTCAGCTATGCAGCAGCGCCTAATTCACTGTACCTTCCAGACTCAATTGGATTGTAACATCGATCTTATTCAATGACATGTATTTATATACATTTCAAGAATACGAACATTCGATATGTAATTATTAGTCAAGTACATCTTTCATCTTTCTAGTTGATAAAGTATTTTTTGTAACTAAACTGGAACGAGCCAACATTGCGACATAATCTTAGGGCAGGTGGTGGTGCCATTCCAGCATTTCGTGGCAGAGTATCATAGGCTGCCCCGAAGCGCTGCCGCGCCGTGTCTTGGATAGTTTTACAGAGTCATATCTTCAATCAAAAAGGTGGTGATCCTGGTCAGTTGTGCAATAAAGTTCTCTTCTAATCTTTGTTTATAAACAAAGATTATTCCCGCGTGAGTAATTTCTTTTGTGATAACGGGTTTTTTGATAACGTCGGTCTGAGCCGAGAGGTCAACTTGAGAGATTGGAGACTCAAGGATACTGTTTTTCCGTTTAGGTTCGGAAACTTCGAAATGATGTACGGCTAAGAGACTCCAATCAGTAGGTAACGGAAACCGTTAAACCTTGGGAGACCACGAAGATAATAGAAATGGACTTCATATTCACTTTCATCACATCGTTATCGAAACCAACATTACACTGATCATGCTTACTTCCATAATTATAACATTTCAATTTTCATTTTTATATTTCACATATCCCAAAAAACATTTCATACGACCATATAAATCACCTAACATAGTATCTTACTAAAATACTATTATTCTTAATCTACATTATATAAATTAAAAGTATTAATACTGTTCGTTAGTTGATTGATTAGATTGGGATGAAATTGCACATACATAGATGAATGCATGCTCTAGATGAGAATATTTTGCCGTGGCAATTTGTTTGTTACAGTCTATTTTTATTTTCTTTGAGATATTATTATTATGTAGTATTTTGCAATTATTTTGTCTGTAATGGAATCAAATATTGATACTGATGAAGAAATAATAAATCACGCATACGCCTACTCATGGCTAAAACATGCGGCGTTATACTGTGGGGCGACAGTGTGAATGCTAACGATCTATTTCAATTAATAAAAAAATTAATTTGAATTCTAGCTCAGAAAAAGGTTGCAGACAAATTGTAAACGAAAAGAAATTAAATTAATTAATTAATCAATTTCAATTGAAAATGAATTAGTAGTTGTAGACGTTACTTTGTAAAAATACACCTTGTTGACGCTTAGCATGTGAATACCCGACAAGGCAGACTCTTTCTACCATATTCCCACTGTAATGGGCTAATGGCCATTTGGGAGTTGTAATCACTCGCGTCTGTTGAGACCTATGAATACTAGAAATAAAAAATCATTATCAGCCTATAAACGTCCCACTGCTGGGCACAGGCCTCCCAAGTGATCAATAGCACGTGGGGATATTGGGCCATTAACCCACCACGCTGGCCCAGTGCGGGTTGGTGGGTTTTAACGACTGCCATCTTACGACAACAACCGGGACCAACGGCTTAACGTGCCTTCCGAAGCACGGAGGAGCTCGAGATATTTTTAATGGTCACCCATCAGAAAGTTGCTTAGCGGTCAAGATCGCAAGAAGACATTCATAAGTGTTGTAACCTACACATGGCCTAACCTAAATAAATGATATTGATTCTTCTTCTTGATGACCCTGGACGTGACCCCTGGGTGGTACTAAATTAGTGACTTTCTACTTCTTCCTCATATTTAACAAAATACATTCTGATATTTAAATCAGTTTTAACTAGGAACTATCCTAAAACATTTGCACGACCAATTAAAAAAACTTAATCTCTAATTGCTTTTTATTTCTCGAAGAATTTTTTACAAGTAAGTAAAAGTAACTAACGCAAAACAAATACCTATTTATTTACTTTTTTAAATATATTTTTAGTTTTTACAATCACCTTACTCAATTGCGTGACTACAGTGACATCTTAACATTCGTTTTAGTTACATGAGCGTCGCCTTTGCTCGTCGCCACTCCGATAAGTTTCCGATTCCTGCTTCCACCACTCTCACATAATGATTGCATGCTTTCACGCGAGGTGGCGCTTTTCCAAAGAACTTTCCTACATAATTATATTGTACCCGCTGAATAGTACCTACCTGACCAAATTAAGAAATTCGTATGTAACTGGTTTTTGAGCTAAACCATGCTAAACTAACGGGACAGCAAGAGAGGTCAGAAATTAAATTAGTTGTAGGTAAAATCATCAATCTCTATAAAAGGTCTGCTGCTGGGGTCCATTAGGAAGATCAGGCCCTATAGTTAAACACTATGGTCCAAAGAGGTTCCAGTTGTAGGTATAAGTCCTTTTAATAAATAGAGAGTCCTTTATTTCTTAGATTTCCTTTATAAATTGAAATAGTTAAATCGCCGGTATCTAGGTAGTAGTGTCCATGGGCTAGGGCTAGTTGATGAAGTACATTAGAGAAATAACACTGCGTCGCAGTTGTTCTGTCGTTTATCTATCACAGCAAGAAGAACTTCATTCCGTTGTGAATTGGGCTTGGGGCAGATCGGTCGGCGAAGTAGGTAAGTCGAGTATCGTTGTAGGTGAAGTACCACGTTATGATTGTCAGTCGGTTTCACATCATGAGCATGAGTTTGATATGAGTGGCGGGAATACATAGGGACATACAATCACGACTATTATCCCCACGAGTTTAGTCCGAGGCTAGGCGAATTCCCTATTTTTTTTTGCATAAAATTTTATGTCATAAAATATCATGGCATACTTTTACTTATCCTTATAATAGTTACGCACAATATTAATTAGACATAACTTTTTAGGCACATTTTTTTAAGCATAACTACTATAATAATAATTGTTATACATACCTACTATTCTAAAGCCTAAATTTGCTTACGCATATTTAAGCATAATTTTGATAGGCATAATAATTATATACTTAGGGAAAAAGTAAGTTTTGTGAAACTTTGTGTTTGTATTTAATAAAATACTTTTCATATATAAAATAAACATGTTGGCGGCTTAGGGGTGGCCAAAGGGCCACCCCCGCCGCACTCTAACCTACTGTTACACAACGGTATCTAATTTATATTTGATATACCTAATACATACTTTTGGTTTTTCAGATTCAAATAGCTATCAATTAAATAAAAAATATTGCAAAGATAAACCCTGATAAAGAACCAATCCAAATTATAGCGGATTTTGAAACCATAACCTCACCTTCTGTCTTGTCTAATCTACCAGACTATCTTTATGCCTAATAACTATTAGGCAAATAAACAATATGCCTTATAACTTATTGCAAATTAAAATTAGGACAAAAACATTAGCTTAAACCATATTTATGTTTACAAAAATAGTATACCAAGAGACACTCTAACTGTATTTAACTGTATGAGTGACGTTGCTTAGAATTAATTAAAATAAATTATCGCCCATTATGCCCCTCTTCATTTTTACGATTAAAGATATAATGTTCGAAAATCATATTGTCCCGATATCAAGTAGCTAGTTGTTTTTGTGACTATTTAAGCCAACAAGCCCTTTTTAACTTTTCACCATCAAAATAATTAATGACCGAGAAAATACTTTAAAAACGTAATATCAGTTAAACAGGCAATGCTTACCTTCTGATGAATAAGTGCAATTTCTTATTTGATAAGGTCGCACAGAAGCGGGGTCGTAACACTTATCTCCGGTCAGAAATTTGAATTTAACGATTGAGATAAGAAATGAACCAATTTGGCTCTTTACGAGGGGAGGGCGGCGCGGGGGCGGGGAGGCTCGGTCAAAGGGTTGATTCGTTATTTTTGATTAGGATAACCCTTTTTAAACGAATCAGGGAATGTGTATTGTTCATCTATAGTTCAAGTTTATTTAGACCTGTAATCGGCGACCATGACCTTTGTGAATTGTGATTACTACTGCGATTGTTTAATTAGTGTACAATATCAATAAATCATTACATACCTACAGAATAAACACCCATTGGTCAATTTGATGAGCAAAATTTAAGTTTGCAGAATTTATTTAGTCAATTATTCATTTTATGATTAAATTATCGCCGTTGGAATTGTTTTAGGTTAGATTAACTTTAACAAATAAGTACACACATTTTAGATAAGGATTTAGGTCTAGTAATATTTATTACCTTTGTTTGTTATTTCTTAATTCTTGTTTATTTATGTGCCTAAATAATATTTATAATTTTTTTTCTATTAAACATTTTATCACATATCTATTTTAATGGCATTGTGAACGCAAAATTTCAATAATAAAGATGCCTAAATAAATTAAAAAGATGGGTTGGTTGGACCTACTAATGAGAATGGTGTGGTGGCACCATTAGCCTTGTCCTCAGCAAAGAGAAGTCAGAAATTATTAAAATGATTGAACCCATCCGTGTAGCTGCGGTTGCTACGTTTGCATAGCTTTAACAATTGTGCCATGCTGGCTATACTGGGTCTGGTACCTAATCCCGAATGACAAAAGTCCGAACAATAAAGCCCGAAGAATCACTTGCTCGAACGCTTAAAATCTCGATGGTCCATAAGAACGAAAACTCTTTAAATAAATAATATCAAAATAAACGACACAGTAGCTTGTTTCTTTTGGTGAACTGTGGGCATTCCGGGCGCTGGCCTTTAAAATATCTCTGACCACATTTTTGGGATTTATGGTCTTGTGCAGTGTATGTATAAGTATGTACGTAGCTAACAAAATAAATACATATTATTCTTTGAAACCAGTATATTGCGTATTTGAGTAATGATGTATTTGTGATATTTTACATCTTATTAGCTATACAAAGCACCAGAAGCCCGCAAAGAGTTCTTATCCGAGTTTTAATCAGGGGTTCAAAGTCAGCGGCTTTCAATCCAGCGCCGGAACCTTCACTACCACTAAATTAACTGCCATGCCGCCGTGGCTCCTTTCAGATCTCCTTTAGATGGAGATTAAAATGTGTGTCAATAGCTTCAAAGTCCACTTATATACAGCTAATACTCGTAACACGTTCACTTATTCAGAGGCTTGGTAAAAAAGGTTTTCCTACTTTACCTATAAGACGATACAGTTTAAATTGAAAAAAACTTGTTGAAATAATAACACCATAGATATATATACAAACTGTGCATAAACGTACATCATGCATAAAATAAATAAACACTTTCAGGCCAAGCTAAAATTCATTCTGTTTTTTATCGAAATGAAAACCTAATGTAGGCACGAGATAAAAACCGATCGCCCACGCAGCAGCGAGCACATTTGCGATCGTTCCAATTATTAAAAACAAATGGAGTCCCGTTAGCCGCTGGCAAACACAACGGCGAGATTGGTGACCGGAAGGCCGCCACCCACAGCTGTTGAGGTCAAATATTAAAACTTTTCAATAGAAAGAGTTAACGGGTGTTCAACGTTTAGATGAGAAATGTATACACACATACACTCACGAGTTTATCCCCAAAGGATTCGTCAGGGACCAGGCAATGAGGACCGCGAAGTCCACTGCCTCAGCCCACCTTCCACTAAATAACATGCACGTTTGCTCAATGTGAGAGGTGGTGAGACCATCGCCACTTTATCCTGTTAGATGTACCTACGTGCAGTCTTTAGTCCGTTAGTCTCCTTTTATGATACCGAAGGGAAGAGCAGGGTTAGTATTATTTAAATAAAGAGACGCCAGCATACTCCTCATGGATGATAAATAGTTTATATAGGTATACCATACCTATCGCAACGAAGACAAATGTGTCAGCACTTAGCAGTAGTTCAATAATATACATGTTTACTTTAATTGCATAACTAACTTACAAAATAGTTAGTATGTAACATTACATTAATGGGCGAGAAAAGGTTTGAACAGGTTCGGCAATGCCTGAGTGCCTCTGGTGTTGCAAACGTACATAATATAACGCCAACCGCTTCCCACCGGCGGGCTGTATATCTGATTGCTGCCATACTGGACAAGAAATAACCTTGGGAGGCATTGGAAGTGTGAAGGGAGATGGTTTCATATTACCCATTAATCGCTGTACATTAATTAACGGGAACTTCCTCGAACATTGTAAACAATTCAGAATCATTGTTGCCATTCTTTAAATATTCATCAGCTAATGGGACTGCGACGAGCGCCGCACCGCGCTTGTCCCGCGCCCGTCCCGCGCCTGTCCCGCACCCGTCCCGCGGCCGCGTTAGGTGGAGCGAAGCCTTGAATGTCCGCAATTTAACCCGCGAATCGCCCGCATGCTATAAATTCATGGGAATTAGGTTGGAATGAGAGATAACTGCGCAAAACCTCTTTTTTGCGCACCAATACAAAATTTTGTAAGGGTTGCAATACGGTACTACGCGGGAGCGAGACAATATTTCAAAAACACAATTAATAAACTAAAATTTTGCTAAAAATAGAAATCTAACATACTAATTAAAACTGTTTAATGGTATATACTATACAATGGGATAGGGGTGGTACTTCTAACCTGTTAAAGGCTAAGGTACTACATCGAAATTCATCGACAAAAAAATAATATGGACTTAAAGTGATTTTAAATCACAAAATAATTAAGTAATGATTTTTTTTCTAACCAAAATAAACTCAAACATACGAAACAAAGTAGTTTATTAGTTAGCCAGTGTCATTTATTTATTTATTTGGCTTAGGTACACATACAGGTTACGGTCACATAAGACAACATACTTGGCATTTCAGGTTGAACTTGACAATAACCTAACAAACAGTATACACATCGTGTGTAGTGACATTATTACAGCGAATACAAAACAAAAGCAAATTACAAACTAAAAAAGTGAAAAAATTACAACGAGCAGAATTCGTTCTCGACAAAATTTGCATTCAAATTGTTAAAACAATAACATTAAACATAAAAGTGAGAAATTCTTAAAATATCTATGAAAATTTATAGAAAACAATGCAAAACGCTGAATAAATAGAGTGACTCAGAATCACCATTAGCTACCGTTTGCCATTTTTTTCATGTTTCTCCGACGTATGAAACTTTTGATATCGCATGAAGTAAAAATGGTCATAAATTATAGGGGGAGGGGGTAGGACCCCCCATATTATTTTTTTTGTCGATGAATTTAGATGTAGTACTTAGCCTTAACGGGTTAGAAGTACCACCCCTATCGCATTGTATTGTGGCTTATGTATCATTGTTTGACTTTTTACGAGCTTATTTATAAACATTCTACCGAGGGTGTTACTTAAAATTTTAAGTAATGTAAAGTATTAAGGGAAAGGTTTTCTAAGAATAATTAGTGTTGCCATTTTACAACCTTTGGCGATATTGACTTGTGTTTAAAAAGTAAAGTAACATACGTATGTATGGCCTGTATCTGTCCCACCGCTGGGCAAAGGCGTATATCATTGGAATCGTGTCATCGCCACAATTGATAAGTGTTGGCTTTATCACCACGCTTGCCAAAGCGGGTTGGTTACCACAAACCCGGACTAATGCATCATACAATCCGAAAACACACTTTGCCCGACTTGTGACTTAAATAGACAAAGTGATTTTTTTCATCATTTAATGTAACGCTGATGCAATGTTTTTAGAAGAAGATATAAAATCACTCATTGCGAAGTGAAGTTGTACCTAATTCGTTAATTGGATGTTTAGTTGATTTTTGTAAATAAGGCTGATGCTTAAGAGGGTTTATGCATTTCGGTTTCCCATACAAACTTCCTAGTCGAAATTTTTTAAAACATATAAGCCAATTTTAATGAAACTTTGCATGCTAAAGCCTTAGATTAAAACAAAAAGTGTTTTAATCTAAGGCTAAAGCAAAATATGTGGTGAAACCACTTACCTTTTCCACTTCCCAGGTACCTTTTTATTTCATGTAATCATCTCATATTTTAATATTTGTCTTAGTTATATATTTGCCTTTATTTTTCCTCGCTTCTGCAACGATACATAATGATTTAGTAACTACACACTACACTACACACATCGCAATTCATTTATCTAAACACATTTACTTACGTGATCTAAATCACGTAACTTCGGACACTATTTTTCGACACTTTTACGTATCCCACAAGTTTCGGATCACTTCGATAATCTTATTATGCGTTTTTCCTTGTAATATTTACATTTATCTCACCTTAATTGTTTTCTATTTACTAAATATTGTGTTTTGGTTACGTTTTGACGTATCTGACAACTTATTTTTGCTTCGTTGCTATGCAACTTATCAACATAATTCAATCAAACTTTTTAGTTTGTTATTTTTTACATTTGGCCATCTAGATTTCAGCGTTTTAAAGATATTATTTTGAAATTTATGCGGAACTCAGAAACCGAGGTTTCAAAAGTTCAGCCGACGACTAATCATTACATCTCTAGCTTTTGATTCAAAAGGATTAGTCTACTGAGACGATCACCAGCTTCCGAATTTGGAAGGTCAAGACTCCTTACTTTCCTCTTCCAAATTGGAAGGACTAGTCTTCAAGTACAATCACCAGCTTCCGAATTGGAAGACTACAGCCTCCAGTCATCGCGTGTGCCTACGCCTGCCTGTGCCTGTCTCGCCTGTCAGCCTGCACCTTCGCCTGCCTGCGCCTGGTGGCGCCTGCCTGCCTGAACCTTCGCCAGCCTGCGCCTGCTGGCGCCTGCTGCCTGCGCCTGCCTGCGCCTACCTGCGCCTGCCTGCGCCTACCGGCGCCTGCCTGTCGGCGCCTGCCTGCCTGCCTTCGCTTGCCTTCGCCTACCGGCGCCTGCCTGTCTTCACTTGCCTGCGCCCTTCGACGACTGCCAAGTTCAGCGCTTGCCTCCACACCTTCGCCTGCCTCCACGTCAGCTGCACCTACCCCTTCACTTTTTATATCAACAACCTTCATTTTAACCATCATCACCTCCATACTCACCATCATCACTCACTTTTTTTTAACTTTTGTTTGTAATTTTATTTTGTCTCATAAATATTTGTTAATTTCTTATCATCTTTTCTTTTTTAAATGTCGCTTCACGACAAATACAGGGACCTAAATAGTTTGTTGAAAACATTTTATAAAAGGTTTATTTAGCTGAGTTATTGCGATTAAAAGTCCACCATAGAAAGTTTAAAATCGCATTTACTCAGTTATTTAAACGTTTTTTAAAATGTTTTCAACAAACTATTCAGATCTCTGTATGTTACTTTAGCATGCAAAGTTTCATTGAAATTGGCTTAATGGTTTGTAAAAATTGCGACTTGGAAGTTTGTATGTGAAACCGAAATGCGTAAACCCTCTTAACATGGACCCGAAAACATTAGTTCACACATACATTCCATTTGAAAATTAACTAAAATTATTTATAAACTCATTATTGTAAAGTCGCGGTCGCTCGTTACCGTGTTCTCGGCCGGGCGGCGCGGCGGCGGCAGTGGCGGCGGCATAAGCGGCGGCGGGCGGCGCCCACAAAGCGAAAGTGTTGGATATTACGAGAGCGGTCAGTTTTTACGGCGTAAGATGTTACGGCCGCGGCGGGTACGTACCCAATCGTTTTCCACTCGTGTGCTTTTTGCACGAGTCCCGACTGTTATCTAGGAGACCTTTTTAAATTAATTCTCTTTTTATAGATTTGTTTTTTATGACTAATGGCTTTGGGAGGCTTCAGACTAATTAGACTCGTTTTGTAACGTTCGTAAACTTTAATTTTTGCGCAAATACGACGAAGCATGCTCTTGAAGTCTAGACGCAGCATGTAATTCGCCATGATAGACTGTTTGTAAAGCATGTTTAGCGTAAACGCGAGCTTCTTTTCAACTCTCCCGCGCACAACACAAGAGTCGTCGTATCGTCGGCATCGGTGACAATTTTACAAATGGATAGACGGATCTACAATTACGAGTATTATACTGTGACGCAACTGACACAATACCTATATCCTATCAGGAACAGGCCCTCAGCAGGGACAAAGAGGTGATAGGATTATAAACAATTTTTATGTAGATTATAAAAAAATGATGAGATGATAGAAATCACGAAGATGGGTCTATATTTTCAAATAGAAAAGATAAGTATAAGATAATTCTATAAATGGTCAGTAACTAAGTTTCTAAGTTAGACATGTTTTGCTTTTATAGTATAGGTACATGTATTAGAAAACAACAATCAGTGGGCTTTTAATTTCATTAATTTACGAAGTGACACAATCTACGTTCCACACGAGCGAGTCATTAGCAGTAAAACAACGGCGTAGTCGCAATAAACCGCCTTTCAGCAAAATAAGCTCACACTTATCTACGTAAATATACAATTTACGCGGTGGACTTGTTTTACGACAGAAAAACGCGTAAAAGGTGATTTTTATTTATACCCTTTTATCATTTATGAGCGCGCCCTGATTTTAATATCAGATGCCGGAGTGTGCAGGAAGCCGATCGGCCGCTGCAAGGCCTGGCATGTCCGTCCATATCCATAGAAGAGGTACTTACCGTTACCGGCGAAGATGGAAGATGACAAGCTACGTCCTTTGATATTTAAAATTGCATATTATGCTATATTTTTAAACGTTTCATTTTGTTATTATACCACGAAACCTAGCTTTACAGTTCATAAAATTACGTTTCGTCGCTGCATGTTCGAGACTTTCATATTCACCAAGTAGCACACTATTTAGTTTCGAGTTCATATCATAGAACACGTTTTGGAGTCAGCAAACTTAAAATATAATAAAGAATTCGTAAAAGAACTACGACGACGCTTAATTTCGCGAAAAAAATCATTTTCTATAAGTACTAAGTTTATGTAATATGTTTTAAGCTATTTCTTACTCTTAACAAAATTAGTTAAGATCGATAAATAATGAAGTGCGCATTGCACCTGAATGGAAAATGGTATAAAATGAGATGGCTTAACAAGTCATCTCAATCAAGGAACGAAAGCTATTTAGGTCTAACTATTGATTTACAGAAAATACTTTGAATATCTGTAGTACAATACTTAAAAAAGTTTATAAGGACCAGTTTTAGTAGTTGATTTGTACTGAAATTATATTGATTCCTACGCCAACTATTTAATTTGAATTGTTACTCTATCTTCAGTTTAATATGTAATAGTATACAGTACTTACACTTTTTTCTAATAAAATCTTTTTAACTAGCTTTTGCACGCAGCTGTTAAATTCAATATGCCACAAAGAAAAAACTAATATGTAAAAAAAGGAAAACTCTCTGTATTCCTTTTTTAAAATCTGTGTAACTTTAATGAGGATCCGTTCCGCCGTTTTGACGCGATTTAAAAACAGACACAATATTCAACACATACTATGGCACGTAAGTTACGTGCCATAGTATGTGATGTGTTGAATATTGTCGTTACGTGACGTAACGTTAGTAGGTCGCAACGAGTACACCAACATTAATGTCGCATCAAATATTCAGTTGCGTAAAACAAGCTATTGGCACTTTGGTGTAAAGGATATTCAGGTTTTTCCCCTAATTCTGAAACAATTTTATGGACTCTTAAATTTGAACATAAAAATAATCTTACGGTAACAGGCGTTTCAGCCATTGGGCATAAATTATCGTGTGCTTTGCTTTTTAAAATGTAATAACATATATTTTACGTCATAATGAGCACACTTAAATAGAAAATAAATACGTAAATAACTTTTTACGGTTTTTTAAAATGTTCTTGATAACCATCTACTAGATCTCTGTATTTTCTTTTTGAATACAAAGCGTCATAAAATTAGTTTTCACACCACCTGCTCGACAACGTCTAATTATATGTCATGCAAACCTAACCTAAAGTAAGTCATTATAGACCTGAGGTCTAGCAGGGCAATAAGCCCGCTGGTCAATAATGTGATTTGAATTTGGAACAAAATGTAGAAAGTTACATAATAATTCAATGCATTCACCATTAGGACCTGCGTTAAAAAATAAATTGTTCGACAATCGAACTGGCCACCACGAGTAGATTAAAAATAAAAGCAAAATAGAACACAAATTTTAAAGAGGCGCGAATACTGAAAATTGCTTTGCTTTGATAAACAACAAATTACATATCTACAAATTCTCACAAAAATGTCGAGTGACGATAGTGATTTGACTCCGGAGTACATTAAATCCGAAGCCATTGGCATTGCCAACAATCTACTCCCAGAAAAGTCCAAGGAATCATACATGAAAGCCTACGACGATTTTAACAATTGGAAAACTACAAAGGGCGTCAAGTCTGTATCTGAATCAGTGCTTTTGGTCTACTTCCAGCATTTATCATGTACAAAGAAGCCAAGTAGCCTATGGTGCATCTATTCGATGCTCAGGTCAACAAATAAGCATTAAAAATAATATACAAATTAATACATACACCAAATTACTGGCATTTTTAAAAATAAAAATCAGAAGGACATCGTCCTAAGAAATCAAAAGTTTTCACAGCTCAAAATGTCAAAACGTTTCTAAATGAAGCCCCTGACCACAGCTTTCTTGCCACAAAAGTAAGTACCTACCTATTGATTTAATTTTTAGCAACTATAATAGCTACATACATAAGTAGGTACCTACTATAGGTAAGTAGAGGTACAGCTACCAGCTCATGAATCGATCGCTTGTGTGCGATCTACTGATGTGATGTTTCGACTCTAAGTTAAATAATAATTATTATTGTAAACCTTCGTAAGGTTTAGGTACGTGTTGTTATTAAAAATAATAAACTTTCTTATATTTGTCTGACACACTCATGAGTGTGTCAGTCAAATCTAAGAAAGTTTATAACATGTTAAATAAAAATTAAAATATTACGTAAGTTACCTTCCTACAATTAATACTAAGCTACTACCTATTTTTGTTACAGGTGGCATTGATTTTTGGAGTGAATGGCGCTTGTCGTGGAAATGAACTCGTAAACATTAAAATCGAAGATATCGAAAAACATTCAGATTTGTTGCTTGTAAATTTTCCAGATACAAACTCAAAGAAAGAACGGTCATTCGTAGTCCATGGAGAATACGTAAGAATTATCGAAAAGTACCAAGCTCTACGCCCCTCTAATATAAACAGTAACAGATTTTTTGTAGCTTATCATAATGGCAAGTGCACCAGGCAAGCCATTGGAAAAAATAAGATCAGCGGCATGCCGAAAGAAATTGCGAAATACCTGAAATTGTACAAATGCCGAGCTCTACACGGGTCATTGTTACAGGAGAACATCGGCTACTCTATTGGCGGATTCAGGAGCAGACATGACCCAGATTAAAAGACACGGTGGCTGGAAATCTGATGTACTAGCAGAGGGTTATATTGAAAATTCAATACAAAATAAAGATAAAATAAGCTGCCGCATTGGTGAAAACATCAAATTAAAAACACCGTTTATTACTGATCCTTGAACACCTTTGTCACCACAACCGTCCACATCAAAACACTATTCATCTAACCCGCTGCCTCAAGCACCACCTTCACCAACTTTCACGATCCAAAATAGTTCTCAGCAGACCCAAGTTTCTGAAATTTTACATAACAGTAATACTCAAATGAAGTCTACCTCAACTTCAATAAATATACCGAATAAAAACATAACTTTGTATTTTCACAACTGGTCTAATGTATCAAACATTACCCTTAACATTTAATTGTTTTAAATAGGTTTACTAAGCGTAATTTTAATTAATACTTTGATTCCAGTACTAGTGCTTTTTATTGTCTCGTAGATGGTGTGAAAAGTACAGTATTCTCCTCGGAGATAAAGGTGCCTTCGCCTTGGGCGACCTTGAATCCCACGCTGCACTCAGGATTCTTGTCTTAACTCTAAACACCCTCGCTACGCTCGGGAATTAACGCAAGAATCCTTCGTTTTGCTCAGGATTCAATACGGGGCGCCCGCTACATAAGACACTGCTTTATCCCCTTGGTGCATAATCTACTATTAGAGTTTATTTTTGAGCTTGGAATTTTAACCTTAATTAACCGTGTCGCGTGGCGGTGAAAGAATACTACCCCCCCCTCTCTTCCCTTGGGTGTCGCAAAAGACGACTAACGGACTAAAGACTGTACATAGGTACATCCAACAGCATAGAGCGGCGACGGGCTTACCGCCAGCCACATTGACCACATCTGCAGTCGCTATTTGGTGAAAAGTGGACTATGGTAGAGGACTGCTTTTGCTGTCCTCATTGCCTAGTCTCTGACTAACCCTTCGGGGATAATAGTCGTGATTATATGTATGTATGTTGAAATTTTGTAAGGGTTACCGAAATATGTGAACCCTCTTAATCAATGTGATTTTGTGCTAAGCTCATTAATAATAACTTTGTTACATTTATTATTCTCTGAAAGACATTGCTTGTCGCGATAAATCCGCCTCCATCCACATTAGAGTTAGGATTAGATGTTACTGCTTGCCCTTATGTATTGAGTAATAAAGTGTTAATCTGTTTATTTACATCTCAGTACCATGATTATACGCACGTTGCGAGTCGTTGTTTGTGTTTGCCGCCAAGTGTAGTTCAAAGGTCAGAGGCTTAGCCGCGCACATTATGGACATTATGGTAATGGACAGCGCATCCGCTCAAATTAAGAATTAAGAAGCCGCTTGTAACTCATTTAAATACTTAGAAAGATTAAGCTTTCTAACGTATTTTTATTGTTGCATACATATTTTTGCATCGTAAGTAGTCAGTTATTTATTTAGTAGAATTCACTACATCTTTTCGATAGGTGTAGTAAGAAGACTTCGATATTCTTCTGTCACCTTGTATCAGATTCGGTACTAGAGCGGTTTCGCTGCTACCTTTTTGGGCGGCGGCAGTGTGTGCGTGCCAATGACAAACTGTCATGTGCCAGCGATGTCACTGCTGGTGTACCCCAGGGTGGTGTCTTTTTTTCATTCCATCGACATTCATTAATTTTCTCACTCCACTTATTTCTTGTCAATTCCACTTGTATGCTGACGTCCTGCAAATCTATTTTGAATTGCCAAGCCGCCAGCCTCAATGATGACCTTGTGACTATTCATGAGTGGAGTCGAACCCATGGCTTAACGGTCGACCCCTATAAGTCACAGGTTATTATCATTGGGGACACACAACACATTGCTAAATTAGATCAAAATGTTATACATACAATTATGTTCAACGATATCTATTTAAATTACTTTCTCACTGTTAAAAACCTAGACGTCCTCTTGGACTATTCTCTTTCTCAAGTGTCTGAGACAAGTCGAAAGTTGTTCACTGACTTTGGGTCACTTCGGAGGTGGAAGAACTTGGTCCCTGTGAAGACAAAGGTTGAGCTTGCGCAATCTCTCCTTTTACCGATCTTGGGCTATGCCGATGACTGCCTTGTTGAATTATATGAAGATCTGCTTAATAAGCTGTAGCGACTACAAAATCTCTACATCAGGTTTATTTACGGTTTGCGCAAACTCGACCATTTGTCTGGATGCAGGCATAGGCTTGAATGGCTACCTATTAGGTTGTGTCGTGAGACTCGTGAGGAACATGTCCTCACTCTCGTGTTTAACGTGCTGTATGACCCTCGTACTCCTTCTTACCTTAAAGAATGTTTCCGGTTTCTCGAGGAGGATCACAACCCTGGTCTAAGGTCCAAATCAGATAACGTGCTTAAGACTCCCTTCATGCGGTTAGGATTTTATAAGGATTCTTTTACAGACTAAGCTACTTTCCTTTCGAACAATTTTACGTTCCGAAATCCGTCATTCCAAGTCACTATCCATCTTAAGTCCACAAACATCTTTTGGCTAGGAACATGTTATAGTTTATATTAAATGTTTAATATATATTAGTTATGTATGTACTTATATTTGTTTTTTATATACTTTGTATATACGTACTTAAATAAATATACTTCATTCATTTATGGTCCATCATATATCTATTTATTAAAACTTGTGCACTTCCTCTATCTCCTCTTTAGACTCCACTAGATATCCGGTAAAAATAGGTAGGTATATAGATAGTATGTTGAAAAAAAAACCGGACAAGTGCGTGTCGGACTCGCCCACCGAGGGTTCCGTACAAATTTGTACGTGTATATATTATAAAAGGTTAGACCAAAATTATGACTTGCCTACTTATACGTATAAAAAAGGAAAGAGGTATTTAAGTAAAATTTTAAACACTGAAAAAAGACGACAACCTCAGGCGGGAATCGAACCACGCACCTTCCGCATTCCGGGCGGCTGCCTTAACCACTTGGCTACCGAGGTCTGGCTTTCAACCGTCGAAATTTGTCAGTGCTTGATGCTTATGTTTTTATTCAACATTGCTTCCTGAGATCCGAAAGAAATATTTTTACAAATATTTGAACATTCGGTTAAGATGAAGCTGCGTTTATAGATTAATGTTTTATATTTTAGCGTTTTATTAACGCTTAATACTTAAGTAATATTTTAAACACTGAAAAAAGACGACAACCTCAGACGGGAATCGAACCACGCACCTTCCGCATTCCGGGCGGCTGCCTTAACCACTTGGCTACCGAGGTCTGACTTTCAACCGTCGAAATTGGTTTGATTCTCGCCTGAGGTTGTCGTCTTTTTTCAGTGTTTAAAATTTTACTTAAGTATATTTAAGCGTTAATAAAACGCTAAAATATAAGACATTAAAGAGGTATTTTTTATATTTTTCGTAAATCGAAAACTATACATCATAAAAATAATAAAAAATCTGTTGAAGCTTGTGCCAATGAAGCCCTTTCACGTATATATCGTAATACCCCACATGACACGGTTGACTCAATTCAAAATGTGGACAGCCGCCGCCGGCGCCGTTCCTGGCATAAAGACCCATTTTAATGATTGAATTATAAATGTATAGTTTTCAGATTTTTCCCTACCGTAACCTGGTTCTACTATGCACCAAAATTTGCTCCAATTTTTTTTTATTTAACATCTTTTTAAATCTTGTTTAAATCAGTAATGTAATCTTTGATTATATACATGTCTAGATAGACCCTGGCCTTAAAAAAAGTAGAAAAATTTATAGGCTAAAATTGGCCTATCGCGCAATCCTGGCGGTCAGTGTCATTGTGCCGTCAAGCAGTGTTTACCTCTCGCGTTTCGGTGAAATTGTTCGCAAAATGACCGTTTGCTCAGTGAAATTCTGTCGGAACTACAAAAGAAATTTTTTTTCGAAAAGGAAAGTCACGTTTCATCCGTAAGTATCGATAAGTTTTAATCAAAATTTAAAGTTTTTTAAGTTTAAGAAAATTATTGTTATAATAACGGCCATGTATGCGTAGTGTTGCTGGTATCAAAATGTAGAATTCCCATTATTGGTGGCAGAATATAAAAAGAGGTTTAAATATAATAAGTATGATAAAAAATACTCAGTCTTGTAAGTTAGTATTTATACATGGTATTGTTGTAAATAAAGTAAATACATTAAATATAATTATTATTGGAACGCTTTCAAAGTTTTTTTTTTAAATGTCTGATTTATGAGATCGTAAATAAATGTTATGGTTCCTATTCGATGCCGAATGTTTGTAAACATATTACTGTCATTTGTACAAATGTCTAGTTTCACTAGGATTTTTACTGTTTTTTGAAAGAAAGACACTATAGTTAACTGTTTTCTTGTGAATATCTCTCAAGAAAAAGTAAAATCCTACTGCAACTAGGTATAACAGTAATCTGTTTACAAACATTCGTCATCGAATTTGGCTGGATTATAGGTTCCGTTCTAAAACAAGAAAAAATATAATACCTACTGTAATATTTTATAATACTATTATTATAAATTGTTATTGATATTCGAAACAAATAAAAAAATTATTATGTTTGAAATGGAATGTACGTAAGTATTTATGTAAGAAGTGTGTGTTTAAGTATATGTATGTAGGGGATGGTAGTATGAATGCTTCAGAGCTCGATGGCGCATCGGCTAGCACGTTCGGCTTGCGATCTTGCCCGCTAAGCAACTTTCGCAATGCCGGGTCACTGGATGGGTGACCAAATTTAAAACATCTCGAGCTCCTCCGTGCTTCGAAAGGCACGTTAAGCCGTTGGTCCCGTTTGTTGTCGTAAGATGACAGTTGTTAAAACCCACCAACACGCATTGGGCCAGCGTGGTTGGTTATGGCCCAATATTCCCACGTGCCATCTCCACGTGGGAAGCCTGCGCCTAGCAGTGGGACGTTTATAGGCTGATGATGATGATGATGATGACGATGTTTGAGAAAGTGCGGGTGTATGTTTGTGCCCCTAAAAGGTCAATATTTCTCGTCTCATGTAGGTAAACTATTGGACACGGATATTGATGAGCAGTCATTACATTATGTAACCTTTACAACTATTCGACCACATAGCAAACATTTTAATTTTCAGATTTCCAACTGGTAGGCTACTCTTGAAACAGAATTGCATTAATCAATTTCCAATGACAAATCTAAAAAATGTCAAATGGCACTTTTGTAAGCGACAATAGCGCCACATTGGAAATAAATTGCGTGGAAATTGATTGAACAAATTATTATCGACATGGCGTTCCGGAATTATCTTTACTTATCACAATATCGATACATATTAATCGCATTGGAATCGTATTAAGATTGAGTTTGCGTTCGAGAGTAACCCCCCTGATCCGGTAGAAAGAAGTCGTTGTCGAAATATTTAACTACAAGGTTTCAACATAATAAGAAATTAGAGAACATGAAAAATGATGTAACATCCAAACGAAACAAATACAAAGAGAACGCCATTAATTGTTTTGATTTTAATTTAAAATATTTAAATTACTAATTAAAAAATCAATTTTGATTAAGTATTAAATGTAAATTATCCTGCCTGTTGCTTCTATTTCGTCCCTATTACAAACATATCACACGCACGCAGGCTTCCATTAGCGCATTATTTTATTGTACTGGCCGTCGCCTTCAATCATCCATTTTTTCTAAACACACCAGCTTCTTTTATGCGTTATACCTACATATATGATAGACATACCTAATTTAAAAAGTTATGATATGTTATGAATCATTTTAAAATTATATTGTGCATAAATATTTTTTCCCTACTTTATCGGAAATTCGACATTCGCTGGCAACCATTCGCGCTAGTGTCAGATACGCGGCTGTCACGCACACTTCAAATTCAATACAAAAACCGAGCGGATTTTAAGAAGTGTTTGTACCGCGATGCTCCGTCTAGACATGTATATAGTCAAAGAATGTATTGTATTGCGTTTATAATAGTACTATTAAAGATTAGCCTGACATTAAGTATATATTTGTATATAATGACCAACTATTTTTTTTTTTTAGTTTGTTTTGTAGCAAAGTAGTTCCTATGCAGGAGGTAACTTTGCTTCGTAATTTCTCTTCACAAGTCTGTCGTTTAATTTTTAAATGGAGAATAGTTCTATTTTGTTATTTTTACTTTGCTCCGATAGGACAATGTAATAAAAAGCAGATGTGTTATAAAATCACCTTTGTTTATGAGAGATCAATTTAAAAATCACATTTTATTTTCATTACAAGTTTAGGGGATGCATAATTGATTTTACTCACTTTCAAATTTTAATTTTCACCATAAAGAGCGATTCAATTCTCTTCATTCTCCCACTCACAGAAAATATTAATGTGCTGACTTTGACATCTATCAATACTAGTGTTGCTAGATCAAGAAAAATATTTTCAGATAAAAATATTGGATTCTACTAATTAGTAAAGTACGCAATCAGTACGCAAAATCAGATTGAATAATTTTTCCGAAGTGGAGCATTTTTAAGTAGTACCAGATTACTCGGTATACTCGTACTTGTATTCTATGACGGTAATTTCATAGTTCTAGGTCAACAGAAAATACTAATAACGGAAAATTTTGATTCCATTGAGAGTGTCGAAATGTACGTTTTTGGTGGCATAAACAGCCGTATCTTGTTTTACGTTATCTTAGGAGATTGATTTTTCTACAGCTTTAAGAGACTTAGACTTGAGTATATCGTTTTAATTTCAACTCGATACCTCCACGCGTTCCCGAGATAAAGGGTCTTGACAGACAGACGGACGGACAAGAAAGTGATCAAATGTTTACTAGAAAAAAACAACCAGTCTCAGGAAAGCTCCAACGGGATTCGAACTCGAGACCTTTGGATTGCCGGTGAGCAGTGGACCGGCAATCCAAAGGTCACGGGTTCGAATCCCGTTCGAGCTTTCCTGAGGCTGGTTGTTTTTTCTATTTTTTTCCTTTGTTTTTATTTTCATCAAACAAGAAAGTATTGTATTTTTTTAGCTCAGCTATATAGGAATACACAATGTTATAAAAGAGACGTCGCGGCAGGCAAAGAAAGAGATGGCGGGACGAACTTGACTCAACACACATCGATAGACCTTTTTCGCGAGGAGTGGAAAGAGGAAAGTTAGACCTTTTCCCTGCAGTGGGACGACCATGGCTAGAAATAAATAAATAAGGTAAACGCAGGTATTACCGCGTTAGTCAAAAATTTGCAGGTACCGCCGAGGTATGTGATATTATTGTAGTTTTAAGCAATTACAGGCACGTTTTATTAAAAAAGTTAAATTTTTATGAAAGATCAATTTATATTCGTTTGAATGCATCCGTGTCGCACTGTGCACAACATAGCAGAAAAACAAAACAACGATTAGTTCGCTTCAAGCCGGTGCCGGAGCACTACGTTCATATAAACGCGAGTCGCCAAAAGTAAGAACACTCCATATTTTGCTAAGGTTAATGTGTCGTAATGAAACCTTTTATATACAGATTCGATGTAGGTCACAAGGTGGATTATAGTTTCAGCCATGATTCTAACACTACTTCTACTTTTAGTTTATTTTGCACTATTTTTCGACAGTAACAAAAAATAAAATACCGCGGTGATAGCTTCACAATTTTTTTCTTGGATGTATTGATTAATTTAAATTGAGCCATATAAATTAAATTTGTATGAGATTAGGTACTAAATTGAATACAACCTGAAACCTTACCTTAGTCTGTATTCTAAACCTCTGTGATATAGTGAATTACACTATCAGCACGTACTCAATAGTACGTGATAATTAAGGTCTTCCTGATTGACAAGGCGTCCTTCCTCTAGTCACGTATAGATGTGATGTTAATTAGTATTTAAGATGATACACTAGAGGATAAAGATTATTGATTCAACGCAAGACATTGTTTCATTTCGGGTCTCCGTCCCAACGCCATTACATGGCGACCGTGACATGGTGTCACAAGTCCGCGCCGCGAAATCGCTAGTTGAAGTCTACAAAATATGTGCTACACGGTGCTACAAGAAGGACTCCCTTGGCCATTGGGACGGAGACCCAACGGCCTGATCCACACTGGTGACCCCGCTCAAGCAACAAGCAACCTTCCAACGGAGTACTACGAAAAGAACACGTGAGTCATTTGCAATATCTACACATCAACCATGGCAGTAACATTCTATTCAGCTACGGACACAACAAGATTTTCACTACACTGAGCCACACCGAGCTGCGACTACGTCATTTAAACATCATTCTTGGCTCTCACAACCACAACTTTGGCTTCCTTTCCGGCACATCGTAACAAGAACGTTTCATCGACCAAGGCAAAGAAATAAGGTACCCAGAAAAAACAATGTGAAATAAAATAAACTAACGATTTCATAACTGCACACATTATGTCATAAATTGTGCAGCGCAGCGAACGCGCAAGAATTTCCGACGCAGCACTTTTCGCCGTTTGCTTTACGCTTGCGCAAGGTCAAGAATGCCGCTATACGGAAAGAATTTTGTATAGAGCTGTGGATTTTGCTATAGAAATAAATAAACTGAATCCAAAGAAATAAGCATATATGTATACAACGAGTATTCACCGTTTAACCGCCTCACTTTTACCGACTGACAAAGTGGTTTGAGGTATGTTATTTATAATTACGGGAAGAGATATTTAGAAGCATTATTTTACCAGTCGATTGTTTTATGAGATATTATTACACTTCATAGGACACTTAAATGCTACTAGCTACCTCCAGTGCGAATTGATTTCTCCGGTTATCTGATAAAGAGCCAAGGAATACGCCAGTTCGAGGATAATTATGAAGCTATAATGAAGTTGTACTCAAAATGAAGATATTCAACAAGTTTAAATTGCTTTGATTGTGCAATAAAATATAGTAGAATAAATAAGCACAAAAATGAACCATGTTTGGGTAACTAATGTAATAATAAGATTTTAGTCAATTTTAATTAAATTTTTTTGTTATTTACGTATTTCCTTATAATACATTGAATGCAACATGTCTTATCTCTATGTACTTAATGCTTAATCTTAGTCAAATCTAATTTTTATGTTTTGTTATTATGTATTTTATTAAGTCTATTAGTTCAATTTATTATTAACATGTTATGCGTAATTTAAAGTTCACTGTAAGAATATGCATAATTTAAAGTTGTACTTGTTTATGCCACTTAATTTGTGTGTATAATATAGTCTTGGTATAACGTGAAAAAAAAAATATTTTAGTAACAATATTAAGATGTTGAGAGGAATTTTAGACATTTTAAAGAAAAATCAAGTTTCTTATAAAAATTATTCGTGTAGTAGGTCTTTTTTAAAAAGATATACCTATTTATAATAAGTATTTTGTTCAAATACAAGGAAACAGCTCTCTTAGCAGCATTCAGCCTGCCAGCCTGCCTCAAGGTTCCATCGCAGCAACGTAACGCTTCCTGGATCCTCGGCTGGGTTAGATATTTGTTCGTATGAAAACTTCGTGAAGTTGAGGAAAAAGAAAAGATACGTCTCACAGACGGGTGATATGTTATTTAGTGACTCTACTATTTACATAAATCAGGAATCTCTACTAACGGAGGCGCGCCGAGACGCAACGATAGGAGAACTGAGTGCATTATGTAAAAAAAAAAAAAAAAAAAATATAATATTGTAGAAGTCGTTGTGATTAAAAATGGGTTTAATATACAATGCGAATTGACAAAGTTTGTAGAAGCTTACCCAATACTTGATAAGTCAGCTGAAACTGTTGCTAGGGTTTTTACTGAAAATTTTATTTTACGATATGGTACTCCCAGGGTTATTGCGACTGACTGTGGAACGGAATTTATTAATTCCACGTTAGAAACAGTATGTAAATTGCTAAATATTGATAAGTTAAATTCAACACCCTATCATCATGAGAGTATAGGTTCGCTAGAAAACTGGCACAAACATCTCGGATGTTACTTGAGAATACAAACACAGAATCAGTCGGCAAATTGGAGTACCTGGATACCATATTGGTGCTTTGCTTATAATAATTCTGTAAATACTAGTACCAAATACTCCCCTTATGAACTAGTTTTTGGGAAAACATGTAACGTACCTAGTAATTTAGTTAGTAAAGTTGATCCCTTATATGTATACGACAATTATCCATCGGAGTTAAAATTTAGATTGCAAAAAGCTCATAATGATGCCAGGAACAACTTATTAATATCAAAACAAAGTAGAAAAACTAATTATGATTTAGATTGTAAGGAAGTACACTACAAAAAAGGTGATCTACTCTTGTATAAGAATGAAAATTATAATAAATTGAATGACTTGTATTTAGGTCCATTTGAAGTTTTAGAAGAGCTAGGTACTAATGTAAAAATATTAAAGAATAATAAAGAATATATAGTTCATAAGAATAGGACTAAGATATTTAGAAAATAAGAGTTTACTTTTCAGGGAAGGGATGCCTAGCCTTTTCAGGGGAGGTGTGATATAGTGAATTACACTATCAGCACGTACTCAATAGTACGTGATAATTAAGGTCTTCCTGATTGACAAGGCGTCCTTCCTCTAGTCACGTATAGATGTGATGTTAATTAGTATTTAAGATGATACACTAGAGGATAAAGATTATTGATTCAACGCAAGACATTGTTTCATTTCGGGTCTCCGTCCCAACGCCATTACACCTCAGTACTTAATTCCAATACCATGTATATGTTTAGGTAACTTCATTGGCTATCGATTAAACTTTTGTTTTGTTTAAAATTAATAAATTTTTATCCCTCGGAAATAGATTATTTACATTATCGCGAATGAAGCTATCACCAATGGCGAAAACATGCCATTACTCGGTAATAACTTGAATAATAAGCTATTACCGAGTGTTATTACTCGGTACTAACTTTTTAACTTTACTATAGAAATGACAATGTAATACCGACGGATAATAGCATTTATTTAAGAGTTTAGGGTTCTCTAGAAGCAATACCTATAAATTATGGAAGTCAGAACTCTATTTTTACCTACTTTAACTAACTGAGGATTTAATTTTTACGAAGGCGAAATATTCAAGACTACCTCATAAAAGGTACTTAGCTGTCTTTTAAAATAAAAGAAGTTTATTTTTTTTTATTTCTTATTCCCATAGATTACAAAAAAAATGTAGGCAGCTTGATGTACCGCCAACTGTACCTCCATAACTTTGGACCATGATCCAGAATTGGGCAGATCAGCTAATTACAGTAGAGCGACTGCCGTCTGATCTCCGTGACTCTGTTAACAGGGGAACCTAACCAGCTTGGATCATGGTTACACATTCAGTTGGCTGAGTGTACAGGATTTCTCACGATGTTTTCCCTCATACGTAGAGTAGCCAACAATTTTTTTTAAAATAAAGATATGTACGGAACCAAAATGATTAATTTTTTTCTACCCTCGGTAAAAAAATCACGATTCGCGGTATTAGCTGCAATTACTTTAGCATACCTCGGTAAAAGCTTCATCCGGCTTTTTATATTTAATTATTTGTTTCTTTGCATATTTAATTAAAACCTATCTTTCATCATTGGATTCCTAAAGCCCAAAACTCAAAGTATCAGAAAATATGTACTTGTAACTGTTTTTAAGCTCGGAAATTCTTATTTCGAAAGTTTAAACCTTAAGGCCTTGATTTTACCTCGGTAGGTAATACCTGCGTTTACCTTAAATAATATATGCACGGATGTTTCTTCCTAATTAACTAGTATCAACCCTGTCGTTAATTAATACGAAATGTACCGAATGAACCGACATACATCATGTCAAAAGGAGTTCTGCTTAACAATAATTATGGATCGTTAAAATAAACTCGAGTCGTAGTATCGAATTTGTGACATCTACCGTCGCATTGATTCTAATTGTAAAGTTTAAAACGAGGGAAATTTGGATTAATTAAGTTTATAGTTTACAAGCGTTTACCGCGTTTGATTCCTGGAAGTTGAAGAGCAAAAAGTAATCTGCCCCAAAGCTTGGTTTGAAGCGAACATTGGGCGAGATGGAACGTTACCTACAGTGTAATTTAAAAATGTTTTATTTATTGAAACCCCATTTCCTAAGTTCTTATGGTTTTCTTGTTTGTCTTTCCAGCTTCCTGTTTCCTATTCCCATTCTTATTTATAAGCAAATGAATGAAATTCAAAACCGCTAAATACATTTTGGTGGAACTGTAAATAAGGTCAAGAAGGTACAACGAGATACAAAATTCACATTTTGCCCTTTACTACGCCTTTGAAGTTTCACAGAGAATCATGAAGCTTTCAGTTTTAGCTTGTTTCATAACTATCTGTCTTTCTCTCTCTCTTCGAAGAAAATTAAGTTGAACATAGTTATAATATTGGTATCTTCGTTCGTCTAATAACCACTACAACTGCTTAATTGGTCCAATTATTCTAGGAACATCCAAATTTCAAATTCTCATTATGAATATTCAGTCATCTAGCTCGTTGTAGAATTTCCTATGGCTTTAATCCAAAGTTATCTTAGTAAAGGATACCTCATGTAATTAAGATTAGAAGCTTAACCTGTTAGATTAATCTGTAAGGTACAGACTTTGGTAAGTTGTCGACCGTTAGAGCAATTATAAAGCTACCAACCTAAAAGTACCGTCTCAAGAGCTCCTCACATCTCGTTCGTATCACGAGTGATCGTAAACACGACAAATGACCCTGGCTAACAAAAGACGTAGGTACTTGGCGCATGTTAGGTCTCCTCCGAAATAAACGCAGGCCAAGTTGAGTGCAGGTCAAATCTAGATATTTTTTTAATTGTTTGATAACACGGATTTGTAGTTTCGCAGACATAAATTCCTCGTATCCCTTTTAATTAATCTGCTAGTCGTGGAACACATATCAGGTTTCCATGGCAATGTGTTAATTGCTTTTCTTGGCAAGCTGTTGGATTGTTTAGATTCCAGTTGCAAGAATTTCATCACTTCAACGTATGTATTATTATGAGCTGCAATCAAGAAACAGATACTTAGATCTGTGAAGTAAAGAATGACTTTAGAAGCTTATAGTTGTTAGTAAAGAGAACCAAAAAGTTAATGATAAAAGCGTGTTACATTCCCTTTTTTCTCTTTTGCTATTAAAATGTAACACAATTTTATTATTAACAACAAAAGCTTGTCTTAAAAATATTTGTTTTCTACTTTTTGTATTTATGATCGGAGTACTTGTCAGACGAATCAAACGAACCTAAACTCGATGAGTGTGCGTCGTTTTCTTACAGATTTCGCATGGCCACCTTCCGGCTCCGTCATCAGATTAGCTAGATGTCATAATAATATGCTATCCAACTTACATGTGTATCCAAATTTTCGGCTAGATCTGATATCAAGAGCTGGGTCAAATTTAACTTGCAAGATTTGATTACAGTCATATTTGCTCCGTGTGTCTGTAACATCGGTACAGGTGAAACCAATAAAAGCTAGTAAAAATAGGGTACGTTTATAAACGCAAATTCTTCATGAACGCACACAATAAAATGTAATATTTGTAAGGTGGTAGCCGTTCAGAAACACTTAAACGGGAAGAGTGTAATTTGCCAATGTTTAACAGTCGAATTGTAACGCCTCTGGTGGGGGCGAGGGCGGGGGGCGGCGTTTAATGTAATTAGAGGGGCAAATAAATTTCGCCGAGGATTGTTTTCGTTTATCTGAACCTTTTCACGGCGCCTGATTTAGCGCCCCGGCTGGCTTGACGATTTTCGCAACGCCATGGAAAACCAAAGTCATGGATTTATGGGTTTTAGGAAATACAAATGGAAATTAACAGTGTTGTCGCCTTTTGTTTTAGTTCACAAATCTTAAGAATATTTTACGAGAATATTCACTGAACTTCTTAGCGTTAGTATGTTTTCGTTTATCTGTGGCTTTAATTTTCTTGATAACCGGAATCATTAATTTAATATACCTTTTTCAACATCATCATCATCAGCCTATAAACGTCCCACTGCTGGGCACAGGCCTCCCACGTGGACAATAGCACGTGAGGATATTGGGCCATAACCCACCACGCTGGCCCAATGCGGGTTGGTGGGTTTTTCAACATACTAACATTTATATTTTAAGCGTTATTCCAAGTTCATACTTGATAGAAGATTAAAGTAAGAAAAACTAGCTCGAAACTCGGCAGGTACGACAAAATGGATTTAATTACTGAACCACCTACAAAGTTTACGCTGTTTATTAGGGGAAATTCGCATAATTGGTTTACGATAATAAATGGAAGGTTACGATTGCTTGTATTAGCAACATTAGGCAGACAATTTTAATTAAATTTCGCTGAGATATTAGTTAAATCCCAAGTGTAATCCGATACACTTGTGATATTTCTTCGCGCTGCACGTGATTCGCTTTTGGCTTGGAAGTTTTATGTTTTGGTTATATTGTATTAATACATTTAGATATATTTATTTATGTAGATCTAGAACAGTCGGAGTGCTTATTAGCCACTACTATTTAGTTTGAAGGTTATCGGGAGCTGCCAGCTTTCAGTAATAAACGAACAAACCTATTTGTGTATTCAGTTTAATAATAATGGAATACTCAAGTACTACTACAAACTTCATAACTACGATCCTCCACAAAGGACTTACTGTGGCTGGAATGAGAAATAGGATGTCCATAGATGTCTCCTTATGATTATTATCCAACTGTAAATTATGTCTAAGAGTAAAAAACAAAAAAAAATTGGAACTACATACCACTTAGAATGTATTCTATGTGGTGTATTTTATTAGTGGTATGTATTTCTAAATGTTTTGTTTAACTAAAAAAAAACATCTTTCGACTGCGCTATCGGCAGTCTAAGCTTGCAGCATCACAGCCTGTAACTGATACCTCACCGATCTTGAGGCCTTAGAAACTATACCTCTGTGTCTATCTATCTATCTCACACTGTTTTGAGCCGGAAAACAACAATGCAGGATACTGCTGCTTAGCAGCAGGTAAAAATGACATAGGGTCCTTCAAATGAGGCGTGAAGAGGCAATTTGTGTGCCGGCAGAGTGAGGGTAACTGATGCTACGTCTCTTACGCTGCCCCAGTTGTCCTCGCGCCTGGACTTCACTGCCACTTAACATCAGATGGAGTTGAGTCATTTGCCGGGTATAATATTAAAAATAGATTGATGGTCATGAGGGTGGTAGCCACCTAGAGTAGCATGGTTCCTGCAAAGTACCTGTTGCAGGAACCAAGCCACAGGTTATTTTATTTATTCATTAACAAACATCCAATTACTCACTATATTTTTTTTAAATACAGAACGAGAACCAACACTTTTGCTGCAAAGCTTTACCTTATTAATGTCTAGTGACTCTACAAGTCTATTACACTTAATAATAATATTTAGAATGTTACATTACTAATAAAACAAAGGTTAAATTGCACAATGAAGTAAATTGGTTCGGGTTGATAATATTAGTTTATTCTTGATCATCGCGCATGCTACCATTGTGTCAATATTACGGAAATTCGGAAACATGCAGAGCGATGTTTTTAAATAATAATAACACGGAGAATATCGGTTTTATTATATAAAAAGGCAGTTTAAAAGTAAGTTATAATTTATGTCACTGAATTCGTCATCACCCGAAGAAAACTCCTTCGTAGATTCACGCCGTAGTAAATGTCCGTCGTTGTCCGTGGCGGCGGCGGGCGGCGGCGCGGCGGGCTGACCGTCCGTTTTTTGTGTGAAAGCACAAATAATGCCAATCACACGGTTCGTTAGCGTTTCCTCTGGACGCTTCTTGTCGCTGATGAAACACATTTATTCTTGGACAATCCGAAATAGGCGAACACTAACTTTCTTGATTCCGACGAAAGTACTTCTTCTCTCTAAGTAACGATAAAGTGCATAGCTCTTACATTAAATGCAATTGCGTTGTATGTTTTTGTGTTATGGCGATATTTCTGTTCGAATTAAAAATATAATATATACTCTATAAACTTACCGCAAAAAATAAGAGTATCTAGATGACACATCTTACCCCATCATTGTCGTTTCCTTTTTTCACCTTTCTCCAAACAAAGTTGACAATAATATCAAAAATCTTATACAGATTTTTAAGCCATGTACTGGTTTAAATATTTCAACGACTTAGAGAAGCCAAGTTCATTGTAAACTGTACCGAGAATATGCAATAAGATGACGAACAGGAGCGTGAAAAGTGACGCGATTTTCCGAGCTTATAACATACGGAAAAGCGACGTGGCACGTGTTAACGTGTATCGTTGCTTCATTACGCGTTGAACCACGAGTTGTTAAAACGGCTGCATAGTTTTTATTTAAATCTACATAAAACATTACAGTTTGCAAAAAACAATGGAAATAAAGGCAGTACGTTTAATCCCGTTTGCCGTGGCGTGCGCGGCCGGCCCGCCCCGCTGCCATCCGCGCCGATTCCATAGCCGGCCGATTACGCGATGCACCGATAACCACGTGTTTATTATACCACATCAACTATAGCTTACATTTCGCCACAAGCCGTTTAGGATCTGGAAGAAAAGGAAATGGGAATATAGTCTGTGTGTATTCGTTCTTTCTCTTGGTAGACTTAGGCTTTAATATAGAAAGTAAACAAGCACAATAGTAATTATTTAAATTCGATCAAAATTCGAAAAAGTCGATTATTTTTGTTATATATATATATATATGTTGTATTATTACTAACAACACAAAATGCATTAAAAATAATCTTCTAATGCTCATTAGAAAAACAAAATAAACTATACTATTTCAATTTTGTCGGCGGTCAAGACGACACTCAAATGATTATAATGAGATGATTTTTTCAGTTTCTTTTGGTTCTCTAACTTTAGAAGCAACTTGCTGCATGAATAGCTGCGAATATATTGTATATAAGGTATTAAAGTGACCTAGCTATCAGTTTTAGCGGCGCTTCATCGATGTTGTAAGAGCGATCACCCTATTTACTTAATGAGCTAGCTGCCTAACAGCTTGCAAACATTAACGCTGGCCAGTCTGGCCACACTGCATCAATGCTCGTCCATTGTGCCGCGCAGCAACAGCAGCTTTTGTAACAAGCAGAGGATGGCAGGTGATCGGGGCTTGAATGTTGGACACCTGTAATGTAGGCTTTGATCAACGCATTAACTAATTAAATATTGATTACGTATTTTACCTCATTGCTCATTCATCTGATGAAATGATAAAAGTGTAAATTACTTCGTAATCATGCTTCAAACAATTAATTATTATTGTAATTAAATATTGTGGCGTTCAAATTTCAGTTAATTAACATGTACAAATACACTTCTTATATGTTTCATTTAAATGTGTAGTGTAAACGTAAACTTCAGTAAACGATGTTTGATATAAGTACTCGTATGTGTTAAGAAATTAATACTTTTACACTAAACAAAATCGAATAAAGTAAAGGAAGCAAGTTTCAAAGACTTAGGAAAAGGTTATGTTAATGGGAGGCTGTTTTATGTTTGATCACTAGCTAGTGACTAGCTGGTTACTTCTTTAAACTCTATAATGATGTTATTCCGAGTGCGATTATTGAGATGCTTGATCCCAAAATTACTATAATTTTTATCCTAAGCTTTATATTTCATTTGGTGAACTTAGGCATCGCATGAATTACCATTACCTATTGTAGAGAGCTTCTTCTTTTTTAATATAGTGTCAGTGTGACACTACTCAAAGTTTAGATATAACAGTTATTAGTTTAACTGAAATTGGCTATAGCTCCGGCCAAATGTATATAAGAAACATAAAGCTAGGGTTTTAAAGGTAAAACAACCATTATTTTAAAAGGTGCACTAAATTTAAAACAAGATTAAACCTGATATTGTTAAATTTCTGATAATAAAAGCACAACGAGACAACTTTAAACCAGTTTTAAGCAGGTATTTCTTTAAATCTTCTTTTAAACTTCTTAATATATTATAAATGCGAAAGTGAGTTTGTTTGTTACGCTTTCTTTAAGTGCTAAGCCGATTCTAATGAAAAATGGTATGAAGATAGATGGGGCCCTGAAAACGGTAATTGGCTACGTTTTTGAAAAATTAACTTAAGGATAGAGATAAATGGAGGGACCTGGGGGAGGCCTTTGCCCAGCAGCGGGACAGTATAGGCTAGAAAAAAAAACTAGCTAAGCTCATTAACTAAGCTAGTTACCAATAAATTCTATAATACATACTCGAAATAATTATAGCCATTCCGCAATAAAACACGGAAGAAGCCGCCAGCATTATCTACTAGTTATCTTCGCAGGTTCAATGCCAATTGGTGAGACGGCCATTTTTAAATCAGTAGTCGGGAGCAAGCTTCGCTACCACCAGCTTAGCGCCTCACAAACTTTGCGAGGGATCATAAATCCTGCGACCCACCCAAAGTATTGGTCAGTGCGAAACTTGGCTTAATGGTCACAGTAAAAAATGACTACATTACCAGACAAGAAAAAGGCGAAACACTTACAAAGCGAGCCGTCGGGCCGGCGCGTCGCGTGCCGCCCCGCTCCGCCCCCTTCCGAGTGCGATCAGCAAGGGGAACTCTCTAATTTATACATCAGCGCCTATCGCGCGAGGATTTCATGTTTCTGTTAATAAATAACCATTCAACCAACCACTGATTTTATACGGAATTACTATCTTCAATCTGTGATTGTGTGTTGTATTACGAGTATTGCTGGCATCTTCCACGTGATAGGAATTTGGGCCATCACAACAAGCTGACTTATATCGTGTAAACAGCGGCCGGAACTAATGATAGCGAATCGACTCGCGCTAATTAGTCTCACGTGACCACGGACCCTGCGAAGGGTTTGAAACGCACTCCTACTGAGTGTTTCCTTTCAATGTGTTTGTCACATAAATATAAAAGACGAAATCAATATTAAGACTCGATTCCCGAACTAAGACGGTTACATTATAGGTCTATGTAACGGACTGTGTAATTAGTAATTTAAAAATATGTTGGTGGTTTTAAGTAGCAGAAGACGTTAGTTTTGTTAAGGAAAACTTGTTACGGAATTTTGAGTGATGAAATATCTTTCATTTTTCATAAAACCCAATGCTCACAATCGGAAACGCTGGACGGAAAGTGTACTAATTTCATTAAAGATAAAATTAAAAAGTCTAATAATAAAATAAAAGCCATTTGGGATATTATCAACTGTTAAACTGGTAGGTAAATTAAAACCACTGGACAACACTTTCATTCTAAAAGTTAAAGACAACTTTGTCAATTCGGATACACAAATTGCTAATATTTTTAATGTTTTCTTTATAAATATACTTGTCGTAACAACCTCTGAATTCATCACCAGCGGCGGCACAATCTTTTGTCGAACAAAATGTAGCCAAATGTATATTTTCTTTTATTTTTATTTTCAATATTATTAGACTCCAAAAATATTATTAAAACTTTTAAATCACTAAAAATTAAAAACACAGGTGTATTGTGGGGCATGTCTTTAAAGGGGACGTATCATTTCATATAATGACTGACTATAATGAATCATAAATACACTTCCTATAACAACATAACGTATATTATTCATTTGATATACTACTCATATTCTCTAACAACTTTTTCTATAAAGCTATATTTTTAGAATAATTACATTCTATAACTTCATTTGATATATTTTCGGCTGAGGCCAGGCAAGCCGATGCATGCTGCGGTGGTGAGCGTAGGCCCTCTGCGACGATAAGCTCGCGTGGGACCGTCGGAGTTCCGCAGCAGACAGAACAGTGACAGAAACCATGCCTGGTGCATGCTTGCCTGCATGCTTTATGCTTGCCTGCATGTTGCATGCCTGCCTGCATGCTGCATGCCTCATGCCTGCCTGCGTTCTGCATGCCTGCTTGCATGCTGCATTTTTGCTTGCATGATGAATGCTTGCTTGCATGATGCATTCTCGCTCGAATGCTGCATGTTTGATTGCTTGCATGCGCTTGCTTGCTTGCATGCTGCTTGCTTGCTTGCTTGTATGCTGCTTGCTTGCTTGCTTGCATGCTGCTTGCTTGCTTGCATCCTGCTTGCGTATTACATAAATAATATTTTATATCATTAGATTATTATATCAAATGTATATTATATCAAATGTATATTATATCAAAAGTACATTATATCAAATGAAATTATAGAATCTAAAAGTATATTAAATGTTGGATAAAATGTTTACTAAAAAAATTCAACCAGTCTCAGAAAGCTCGAATGGGATACGTACCCACGACCTTTGGATTGCCGGCCCACTGCTCTAACCGCTGAGCTACCGAGACCCCAGAAGACTCGCTGAATTTTTCCTAGTAGTTTGATTTACGCTGCAAGCCAGCGGTATTACGTCACTGTGTAGTCTACCCTCACAGTCGAAAGAAATACTATTGCAAGTATTTAAAAAAAAACTGAAACTCAAAATTCTTTACTCAATAAACTTAAAATTAGCATTTTGAATCGTCTAAATTTATTTGGATGGATGGGCAAAACACCATTTAACAATCGAAAAAGACGTAATTGCTTATAAATATCTTTATTATTGAAATTTTGCATTCACAATAAAGATATTAAATGTTAATTATATTAAGTCAGTGGTTATATCAAATGAAATTATATTATCTGAACGTTAGACCATAAGTATTTATATCCAAACATTACACACCCAATTAAGAATGTTATATATCGTATTGCACCCTATCTTGCTGACATATTTATTAACTGTATTGATAAGGGATTTTTTCCTGATCTTATGAAGTAGGTATAGTAAGATTATACCTTTATTTAAATCGGGAAATAAAGAGGACCCCAGTAAATATCGACCAATTTCTATACTACCAGCACTTAGTAAGATTTATGAAAAAAATATTCTCGAACAGTTAGTGGAATACTTTAACTTAAATAATCTTTTACAAAGAAAGGTTTTACTAAGGGTCGTTCCAACACTGATGCAGGTGTTGCTCTAATAAAACATAATTGTCGTCTAGTATCAAAATCCGCCAGATGCAGAAAGGTCAATTTTATAATAAATGACTTTTTTTCTTTGTTACATTTACAAATACAATATAATTCTAAGTAATTTAAAGTAAAATTACTATGATTCTGGGACTTATCACGATAAATTGTTTTAGATTTGAATTATACAACTAAATAGAGATAAAAAAATGGATGTAGCGGATATTGATATTGAGTTATGGATCTGGCGGACTTTGTTAGTAAGGATGTAGCGGATTTTGACATTCACTTTCATAATATACAGGATGTTACAGAGAGTCGCTTGAAACTAAAATAAAAACGCAAAATACAAAACTAATGATTGTCGTTAGGAAATAGTCCTTGAGGAATTATAAATAAAACTATTTGTGTAAACCGAACATTTTTGTAACAGTCCGTATGTCTTGTATACCAATTTCAATGAAATTGTGATTCGCATTTCTCGACGTTTCCTTTCTCTTTTCCAGTTTTCTTTGTTCACGCCGCGCTTCTTTGCCTAATTAGGCGGAACTTTTTCAATTTTTTTTTACAAATCGCCCATTATTTACCATTAAATTCAATAAAAATGCAGCACGAAACCCACATAACAATGTATTGGACGGCCATACGCCAGACGCCAAGGACGCCATGACAATTGTCTGTCAAAATCCTGCGTTTTGATTGGTCTATTTGGATCTAGCGATGAATGAACCTCAGTGGTCAAGGATCTCTACTATGATGTTACAATTGGTACAATAATTATATTATCATTGGTTGCACCTCAATATATTTATTATTGTATAGTTTTTGTGCGTCGCAATATTAACTCATTTTCTAAACACGATGATGTACACAATTTCAATACTAGAAGTAAGTCAAAACTAGTAATGCCACTGTTTAGGTTACAAAACGTTCTCGGCTCTTTCTTGGGGCAAGGTATACACTATTACAATAAAATACCAAGTAGGTACAGACTGTACTAGATTTACCTTTAGATAAGTTTAAAAATCATGTAAAATCTTGTTTACATAAGAAAGGAATATTTAGATGACAAAACAGCCTGCTTATAATAAAATATTCACATTATATTTTCTTAGTCCATTTTCTTTATATCTAATTAATTTTACGCTGGAATGATGCCTTTAGCAGCAGTGTCTTACAGACAATATAGGTACCCACTCAAAATTTATGTTGCGTGTAACGTTGCCTAAATGTTTTCTTGCTTTTGTTCGAGTTGCTCGAGTGTGTCATGCTCTCTCAAGTGTCTCTGTGGTTGTGGCATGTGCGTCGGACCGTTACGTTCCCTAAACCATGGTTGAGCGAAGCGATGGCTGATTTACATGTCATACTCGTGAACGGGTGCCGCCTGTGGAGGCTGGTCTGCTCTTGCAATCATATTTTTATTTGTAGTATTTAATAGTTTTTCCTTTACTTTTTTTTTCAAAGTACTGTAAGACGGTGTTTATTTTATTTTAAATTGAGTAATACCTGTTTTTTGTTAGATATTATTTTGTATGTTGTTGTGTTTGTCTTGTAATCGTACTAAATGTCTTTTATCTTGTAATGGAAAATGTCTTTCTATTATAGGGAGGGCATTTTCTAATTTGTTTTAACACTGTAAAAGAAAGGGAGAAAAGAAATGCCTTTGCTAAGTTTCTTGCCGGTTCTTCACAGTACAAGGCTCCCGCCCCATTGTTAGACTAACGAACCGATGGCATAACGACATTCATAAGTGCTCAATTATTGAAACCTAAATTGAATACATAATTTTGAATTTTGGTTACATTTAATCGATTGTTCGCTTTACGACAGATTCGCTTTATGACAGATTCGCTTTAAGACAGATTCGCTTTAGGGCAGATTCTATGCTCCTCATAACATACATTTATATTATTGTATTTACATTTTTGCGTTCATAATTAATTAGTCTTAAGAAAATGAATGAAGAGGACCGATCATGATTCTATGATAATATGATTTAGTAGGTATTTTTTTAAATTAAGTATACAATAATAACAGCCAGGACCCAGAAACCAAGGAAGAGTTTAAGGCCTCAATATGACCAACCAATTTCAAAATTTATATTCATCTGAAATCGGTTGACAGTGTCATAATTCAGTCACCAAGCGAATATGAAAAATATACTGCGTGTGTAGGGGCTGCCAAGTTCCCGCGTGGAGCGTTTTTTTTCGTGTCGTGTTTTCTGGCAACCCTTGCATCTATGGTTCGTGAGTAAGTTATGACTTTAGTTCCCTTGAAAATAATAGTTACTTTCAATGTAGCGAACGATTTATTGGCCGTCCGAATTATAAATCCAAAACCCAAAGGGAAAAATATAATACTTATTGAGGATTTAAAATGGTGAAAGGTGGTTTAATAATCAGTTATTTCCACGAATAACCGATTACCGTTCCAACGTGGACATGGTGCGATTCTCGATATATTCCTTTAAAATCAGAGTGTGAATAAGCAATTCATAATATGGAAAGAGCGATGTTTAAGCTTTACGTTTAAATAAATGAAATCACAACGCATTCAACATTGACAAGCGGAAATAAATAAAAGTCTTCTGCTGACGCGGGAAACGCAAAAACCTATTACAGATACGATTCTTGAATCAACGGAAATTAAAGGAATATAAAAGCTTTCGTTTGCTAAATTTATAGTTACTGGCGGAGATATGATATTTGCTTTGAGATATCAGGCTTCAGAATTTGCATTTTAATATCACATTTGAATGTAAATGTTTCTACATCACATAGTACACATATAGTGTTCAAATTATTCAATTCGATTTTTCCATTTACGGTGAGTTGGGATAATAATTTAAGAATAGACGCAGATTAAAATTTACTGTATATGTATAAAAAAAAGGCTATTCTGTATTACCTTGATCATAAACCTTACAGCAATAGAATTTGGCGTTCTTGTCGCTTTATAGCGTTCTCTCTAGACAAGCAGTTATTATCTTTAATAAAAATACTAGACAATATGGTTTGTATGAAATCGTGCGGGTGTTCCAGGATTCGGCGCGCGGCTGGCGCGGCCGATACGGCTTTCATCTGCTGTTTGAACAGCGTCGCCAATATTGGAATATCAGATTATTTTGAACTGACCCGGGGAAAAGGCGCGATGGGTTTTATTTTCCATTCGAACGTAGCTTTAAAAATTCCTACAGAAAGGACTACAGAAAAATGTGGTTTAAAGGTTACACTGTATTAGTTGTTTCTTTGCAAACAAAATAATAATGTAAACTACTAATATATTCTCAATAGTTTATGATAATTAAGGAAACTTTGCAAGAAGCTACAATAATCAAGATTTACATATTTACAATGATTAACATAGCTTTGAGTTTTCGCAAAATTAATAATAAATATGCGGTTCGGAAGTTTGAAACTTGCAAATGTCACCGGCCACGAGCTATAATTTAAACTAGAATAGTCCGGGCAGTTGCGGATCACACTCCCGTGGAATTAACGATTGCAAAGCCAGCGTCGCCAGGACTGAGCGTAAGTAGGGCCTCTGAGGACACATAATCTCAAGTCGACCGTAGGAGCATAGTCATCAACTAGAAAAAACACATAATGTCTATAAATCGTGTATAAACCACAGTCTAGAGTACTCTGATAATAATGTTACAGATCAAGAACCTTATCCACATTTTTAAAGTTAAAACCTGATTAAGCCGTTACCGATTGCGATGCCAGGGATAAAAAATTAAAGGCACAATACTCAATATTTCATGCTTCGAAGGCCCTAAACCGGCATTGGAGGATCCACGGAACCCACAGGCTGGAATGCGGCGGAAGTTTAATTTCCCGAAGCAAACAGTCAGGCTGTATTGACTCGTTTAATTACTGGCACCTCCGGTAACATTTCATCGGGAGTGTTGGGTAATGGGTAATTAATTCGCTGGTGGCGGTGGTGCGTCCCCGCCTCACCCCGCACAGCACCCGTGTTGCTGGCCTTCTTATCTATTTATTTTTAAGGCTTTGAGATCCAGTTAATATAATAATCAAGGCCTAAAGGACTCACGGTGTTGCAGTTGTAGTGTGTGACTCAACAGCATTCGTTTCCATATATTATCTCCGGGTTCACACATTGCTTTAAGACTGCTGTTGTTTATAGGCTGCTGTAATCACTTGCTATTCGGAAGATCATAAGTTGAGTCGAAAAAAATTGTGATATCCTAGCCTTCAAATTATCTATTATCTGCTTAACATCACAGTTTGTCACAAGCTGGAAGGAATGACAATAAACTGGTTTGGAGTAAAAGAGATGAATTGTCAATTGTCAACAATACAAACACACAACAAATAACAAAGGCAAATGAGAAATATTCCTGAAGATAATTTTAATGATTGTGCCATTACCTCTGTCTCATAACAATGCAATGTTAATTTAAATGTTGAACTTGATGAACTCGTTGAACACTTAACATCGTCAGTAAACGTAGGTGACCGTAACACAATTGACAAAGCTACACGAAACATCAAATGAAGCCAGTATAAAATTCAATAACCAAAGGATACCGTTATAATATCAAGAGGATCTTAAAATCTAAAATGGTTCCGTAGCTTAACTGAAAAGTCAGTGCAGAGTGAGATATATCTTCTCGATAAGCGGCGGCCACGGCGGCTGTGGAGACGTGCCAAGTGGCCCCGAACTTGAGGCGGCATCTCAGCTACACCGCCTTATTGCGACTCCTAATGACAGTCACACCTTTTGGTCACGGACACCATCTTCAGAAAAAACGACTTTTGATCAGAACATCTGCTGATTTCAGTCCACTTTTTAATAATGCATTAATACATATTTGTTTGTTAATTTGTAAGCAGCGTTTTTAAAAGTAAATGAAAAATATCTACTTTGCGATGGTACGCATTTACAAAGACAAATTTATTTGTATTAGACCATTGGTATAATTAGTCATAGTTGTGTTTAAAGTATAAATAATAAATAAATAAATCAAATATTACATTACTCTTCACAAACTTGACTTAAGACTAAGGCTTAATTATCTGAGAGTTTTATGATTGTCCATATTTGTGAGAGACTGGTGCCTAAGGTAGGTGTCCAAGGAGAAGCCGTTATCACAGGACACCAGTATCAAGTAGAGATTAGAAAATATCTATAGCCTTGATAATTAAATTTCTTATATTATAAGAAATTGAAAGAATCATGCAAGCAGGTAATTAAATTTAAGTGAACGATGGCAGCGCACTTAAGTCTCATTTGCTTTGGCAGGCCGCCTGATGGCCAAGAGTGCTGCTCCAAGTCCAGTGTCGCTGCGGATGCCATGTGCATGGTCAATAAAAAACCTCAACGCGGCTCGTGGAGGCGTGCCAAGCGGCGGCGCGGCGCAATCTGGCCGCGGCATCACTCGATCGCTTTTCGCGAGCCGCAGTCGGGTGACGCACGGAAATCTAGTCTACTTCAACCGTAGATTGGAGGTTACATATGACTTCAACACACGTTTGAATTAAAAGCTTTAAAAGCTAAATTAATAATTTAGCTTTTTTTAAGCTGAGGTGTAACTGGGATTACAGACAGTGTGGTTTTAATCATTTCAAGCTTTCGCGTTCCATTATAAATAAATATTGAAATGGACTTAACGTAAAACTACTTAGTTAGCAAGCATCCTATCCATTTATTTATTTTTCATAGCGTAAGTTTATTAAAGGATTTTAGTGCAAAGTGACTTTAGAATGAAACCGTATCTCCACAGTCATATTGATATTGGATATATGCGCACACTCGGCACACTCGGCACACTCGGCGCATTCAGCACACTCGGCTAGCCTAATTTGGTGGCTTGCACCTCCGCAAACGTATAGGCTCCCGAGACGCCTTTGTAATTGTAAACAAAGAGAAAACCAAATATTGTGCTACTCACTATTTTATTAAACTTCAAATGAAAGTGAGTCTGTAGAAAACACAATGTGAAACGTGCAGTAGCGCTTACACTATCCAACGGTGAATGGAACTGCTATGATTCATCATCAAAATCATCAAAATGATTCATCATCATCATCATCAGCCTATTAACGTCCCACTGCTGGGCACAGGCCTCCCACGTGAACAATAGCACATGGGGATATTTGGCTATAACCCACCACGCTGGCCCAATGCGGGTTGGTGAGTTTTAATGACTGTCATCTTACGATAACCGGCTTAACGGCTTAACGTGCTTTCCGAAGCACGGAGGAGCTCGAGATGTTTTTAATTTGGTCACCATCCAGCAACCCAACATTGAGAAAGTTGCTTAGCGAACAAGATCGCAAGCCGAACGCGCTAGCCGCTGCGCCATCGAGCTTCTCCTAATGTTCTGTTATGATTGTTTTTGCTGTATTACGTACTCGTACGTCCCACTGCTGGGCACAAAATATCTAAATTTTTAAACAAAACATCAACCGGGACCAACGGCCTTACGTGTCTTCCGAGGAGCTCGAGACGATTTTTACTTGGTCACCCCCCTTCCAGTGACTCGGTTTTGCAAAAGTTCTTCAACTGAAAAGATCGCAACTTTAACGCCATCACCTCTTCTAATTATACAATACGTCTTAATAATTATTGGTAAGTGGCAAAAAAACAAGAGCAAAATGCTGTAATGTATTAAAATGAACTTGATTATACATGATTTCGTTAATAATCACAACAACATTTGTGAAATAATTAATCTATAATTTAATCTAAGGAAAGTGTATGATTTAGAGAGGTCAATCAACTAACCGTGCTCTGGGTAACCTAAAATGTGTGGTCCAGAGAGGTCATCGACTGACTTCCCCACAGCAACTTTGCTACCAAGGAATCAACTTGGATTCCTACTTATAAACTATGAAACTATTGACTACGTATAATTAATATAAAATGACTAACATCTAAGCTTCGCTTCGTATCACCGTAGGGCCTCCTCGCGTGGTGACTCGCCGCCCGGCCGGCTGTCACTGGCACGCTGCTGTGGTGGTGGTAGACCGCGCTCCTGCGCGGCTTCTGGCTGCTGCTGTGCGGTGGAAAGGCCCTAACAACCCGTCGGCTACCCCGCCAGCACTGACAAAGCCAAGACAAATACGTACCACCGATATGCACAACACCACTTAACACGCCACGTGTTGCACTCCAACCAAACAACTGGTTTCAACTAGCCCGCCCTGGATACTAATGTATTGCACTGTTTCACGTTTTATTACGGTCCGCCGATTTTACTTATTATGTGCCCTACACATCAAAATTACAAATACAAATTACTTTCACACGACCTCGCGATGTTAAGTCCTAACCTAACCATTTGTTCCAACCAAGTGTGTGTCACACTGACAGCCGTCTGTCACTACAAATTAAGACTACAAAAGTTGCCATCCGTAAATGGCCAGTTTGTCCCAAACAGAAAGGTAACTTAAATTACAAAGCATGGGGTTTCTCGTGCTTCTTCGATTACTATATACGCTATTGCTATCTCGAATTTATGTGTGTCAAGAGCCAAACGAATATTTATGTGTTCTATACACACACATATAATCACAACTATTATCCCCTAAGGGTTAATCAGAGACTAAGCGAAAGCTGTCCTCTAATATAGTCCACTTTTCACCAAATAGCGACTGCACATGTACTCAGCGTAACAGGTGGTGAGCCCATCGCCGCTCTAAGCTGTTGAATGTATGTGCAGTCTTTAGTCCGTTAGTCACCTTTTACGACACCCAATGGAAGAGAAGGGGTGGTAGTATTGTTTTACCGCCACGCGACACGGTTAATACTTGTGTGTTATTTATTTTGCTTTTTGAAGACCAACGGCACACGAAACACTCTGACAAGAAAGTACACAAAATGTTAGTTATTCATCCAAATTTATTTTATCGCCTTCAAAGTATGCTCCTTCAGAAACGATACACTTACGCCAACGAATGATCCAATCATCGAAACAATTTTTTAACGCTTTTTCCGGAATTGAGTTCAGTTCTCGCTGCGAATTCTCCTTTATGTCTTCTACCGAATGAAAACTGGTGCCACGAAGTGGTAATTTGTGTTTAGGAAAAAGAAAGAAGTCGGCTGGAGCCATATCTGGTGAATAAGGTGGTTGCTCGATGGTATTTGTTGAGACTTTGGTCAAAAATTCGTTCACAATGATGGCCTTGTGCGAAGACGCATTATCGTGGTGCAAAATTTAAGTTAATTTTTTAATTTTCTTTCCACAAATTTGGCCTTTTTCGTCGATTTGCTGTCTTAAACGCCGCATAACGCTCAAATAATATTCTTTATTTACCGTTTGACCTTCCGGCAAGAATTCCGAGTGCACAACACCGCGATAGTCAATCAAAACAGTCAGCATGACTTTGAGTTTTGATCGACTTTGGCGTGGTTTTTTCGGTTTCGGTTCAGTCGAAAGGCGCCACTCCGATGCTTGTTGACTAATTTGCATGTTAAACTCGTAAATCCACGTCTCTCGTCACCAGTAACAATGCGTTGCATGAATGTTGGGTCGGAATTGACTCGTTCTAGCATGTCCTCAGCGACTCTTATGCGATTGAATTTTTAGAGAAAATTCAGGTCTTTTGGGACTAGCCGAGCGGCAATATGTTTCATATCTAAGTGATTATTTAAAATGGTACGGATTGACTCGTGAGACATAGAAAGTTCAGCGGCTATCTCTCTCAAACTGGAATGAGGATTTTCAGTCACCATTTCCTTCACTTTTGCGATGTTAACTTCAGTTGAAGACGTTGATGGCCTACCAGAGCGAAGCAAATCTTCCATCACATCTCGACCGCTTTTGAACGTTTTGTACCACTCATAACCACCACCTGTTACTGTTGGCAACTACAGGCTTATAGCCTTAATTACACACGCCAGCAAAGTACTCCTTCATATCATCGATACCAGACTGCAAGCTTTTCTGAATCCCGAAATAGCAATTGAGCAAGCGGGATTTGTCAAGGGTCGAGGAACAAGAGAACAGATCCTAATTGTTCGACAAATAATCGAAAAATCTAGAGAGTTTAACATCCCACTCTACATCTGTTTTGTCGACTTTCGCAAGGCCTTCGATACCGTGAAATGGCATATGTTATGGGACGTACTCATCCAAATGGGAGTAACTATCCACCTAGTTCGTCTCATACGCCGACTTTACGAGGACGGAACTGCGACTGTTCGGATAGACGACGTTGACTCAAAAAGTTTTCATACACAAGCTGGTGTGCGACTCTCCACTTCTTTTCAACATCTATACGGAATGTTTAATGAGAATAGTTCTGGAACAATGGGACTGAGGCGTTTCAGTTGGAGGTCGAAGGATATCTAACTTGAGGTATGCCGACGACACAACTCTTCTCACACAAACGAAAGAAGACATGGAACACCTGCTGACACGTTTAGAAACAACAAGCCTCTCCTTCGGACTTGCGATCAACAGAGTCAAGACCAAGATGATGATAGTGGACCGAGCTGAACTAAACCATCCTGAAATCTCTACGATTGGCAACTGTGAGGTTGTCCAATCCTATGTATACCTCGGTTCCACTATAACAAACACTGGAGGATCTGAAGACGAGATTCGAAGGAGATGTGCTATCACACGATCTGCCGTTGATAAGCTGAAAAGAGTATGGTGCAACCGTAATATCACCAAAGCCACGAAAGTCCGCCTAATGAGAAACTTAGTCTTCCCGATATTCCTTTATGGCGCAGAAACGTGGACGGTTCGCCTTAAAGACCGGCTGAAAATCGATGCACTTGAGATGTGGTGCTGGCGGCGACTGCTGCGGATTCCTTGGACTGCGTTTAGGACTAACGTCTCGGTCCTGGCAGAATTAAAAATCAAACAGAGATTATCGTCGACTGTGCAAACACGAATCCTCAAGTATTTCGGACACGTTGTTAGAAACAGACACTCCATGGAGCGACTCGTTGTCCAGGGACGGGTGGAGGGCAAGCGGTCACGCGGTCGATCACCAACGAGTTGGACAGACGCCATCAAAGCAACGACGCAAACCTCGATAGTTCAGAGTTCACGAGACGCTGAAGACCGCAACAAGTGGAGGCGCATCGCGAGGGCTGTTTTAGCCAATAAAAATGCAACGTCATCAACCACGACCACTCTGTCAAGAGTGAACGACTAAGGAGGAGGACCACTCATAAGCACGTGTTTTTGATAAAATAGATTTACCGTAAGCCTTCTGTAACATTTTCAGTAACTCTGAACACGAAATTTTATTGGCGACGCAAAATTTAAAACAAACTTTTTGTTCGATAATTTTATCCATTATGAAATTCGTAATACCTAGACACTAGATATAAAATAACTAAAAACAGCACTGTATAACAGATGCAACTCAAACTCCGTGCCAAAATGGATAACAGTTGTGCCAATCTAACTACAAAAAAAAAACAAAAAAAATAATTTTGAACGATTAACAAATCATCCGTTCCCGAAACTTTTTTGACAGAGTGTACATTAAGACATAGGTAGCAGATGGCTAATAACAGGTCTTCACTTTTAAAATCAGATTAAACAATGTTTTGTGTGGACATGAAAAACAAAACATAAAATATTAAGAAATATAAAAAAGTTACAGATTAATATTGAAAGTAGATTATGAAAATATCTTAAATTATTTAGTACTTATAGAAATCTCCACTTAATAACCGCCTTGCTGTTGCTATGCTAGAATGAAATATATCGAAGTCGTTTGTCTTACAAAACTCATTTAGGCTTCTGCTAGCTTGCCATAGGAATACGTTCTGATGGTAATTTATTATTTTACATAATACTTGGTAGTATTCGAAAGTTATTATTTGTCGTTGTGCAAACTTTAATTACCGAGTGACACATTCTGTATATGCATAGCATGTGTTATAGCAATAGCAATGTATACATAATATCTGCTTCAGTTATGCTACAGGACCGTTCAGAAATAAACAGTAACCAAAACATTACATTAACTTAGACTGTATGTTACATATTTTATACTGTTAGAGTTTATTTTTGTACAACGATTTAAAAATAACTCTTTAGACATTTAGCCGTCTTGGATTGGTATTCTTGAATAGTTAAAAGCTGCAAACGTATAATGCACAGTCCGCCTGTCCCAGCCTGTCTAAGCACAAATAATGCAGTATCATTGGTTTTATATGCCCGCGGTTGTTGCAGCATTTAAGTAGTACTTTTAATGTGGCTTTGAATGTGAGAGACTATAATTTTAATATGGGTTTTATTAACCCTTTTTATATTCTCATTATTTTTTGCGCAGTACGTGTAACCAAAGTACGTGGCAAAAGCCGCAAAAAATGGTTTATCAGCAACAGCTGGACCGTAACGCCGAGTCGGAAACACTTTTTCAATTAAAAACTATTTAAAATCTTTTATTTAGTGCAGCGCGCGACGCAGTCCGAATAATTAAGAATACTACAGAGACACGAAAAAGAAAATAAAATTTTACATTAAACAAATAAATTAGATTTTCTTTATTTAAGGCGAAGTCAACAACGTGTTTTTAAATGAGAAAGGTAGTCATGACAGTAATAAAGTAATAATACGAGGTTGGATAAAAAGCAGATAAAAATTCGATAATCACAAATAATGAACGAGGTAGAGGTACTCGCTGAGATACCTATTTCCCCCTTTTGCTGTTCAACCTTTAGAAAATTTAATATTGCTAATTCATAATTAGGTTCTCCTCAAAATTGCATTCTCAGACAAACAACAGCCACATTTCGCCGCGATGCCAGCCCATTGCCAGCCCGTTGCCGGGGTTGTCTTAAGAGGCGCGTGCTGCGCCTTAACGAGGCTCTGATACTAATTAACACGGGCATAGTGAAATTATAGCGGACCGGCGCCCGAGGCAGGCAAATGCACGGACTTTTATTAGTGTAAATACAACAGCCAGCGCGAGCCCCGACTACCTCATTACTGAAACTTGAATATAAAATAATGTGTTTGTGAAAATGTTGCTTTCGGATGTTCAAGGTGCAATAACTAAACATTTATGATAAGCTCGATGGCTTGGTAGCTCAATTGTAACAGCTGTCGGTCGCTCGGATTGCAAAAGGTCGTGGATTTGTGTCTTACTTGGCAGTTTAAGTTGGCTGCTTTGGCCTAGCGGTAAGAAATTCTGACAAAAAAAAATCTGTAATGGAGTACCCAAAGCCGAGATTTAACGATAATTGGTGTACCTTTTATTGTAAACGTATGTCAGCCAAGTACGCCTCATAAGAAACACCTAAACCAAATTTACACTCAAGTAATGTGTGATATCATCATTTAACGTCATAGCTGCGTTAAAAGCCTCAATCTCTTCAAGGTTTATCCGAAAAATTATGGAAGTACCTAAGACGGGGTATAAACAAATCTTCAGCTCCTTATAAAAGTAACAAGGAAAATTGAGAATTGCGCGAAACGGGACGGAATGTGCTTGTATTAATTATGCCCCTCAGCGGGGTCGGCGAATTAATGACGTGGATAATTATTTTATTGGAGGGCCAATAAGGATGCCTCGATGCTCTCATATTTTCTGTTAAAAATACTCCAATAAATAAACCGCAAATCTCCTTTGCGGCGTGCTTACGTTATTTATTGAGTCACTCTCTTCAATTCGTTTAATATTTATTTGTAAAATGTGATGAGTATAATTTTCGACAGCTTTTCGTTTGCGTGTTCATATTGGTGGGAGTTTTATCCGTGATCGCAGCGACACGTAGAGTACTCCATTGGTACAACCGGTGTGTTATTACATAAACCACTGAAATTAGCTTAATTCTTACAGCGCGAAGCCGATTATTAAGATTAGTAGTGGGACCGCTACTTTTTTAATTATATGTAAATGACTTGCCAGCTGCACTAAATCATGACTGCATTCTATTCGCCGACGACACTGTTAATAAAGTGCAAAAATGCAGATAATTCAGAAAATGAATGCAATGAGGAACTAAAGAAAGTGATAAAGTGGCTAAAAGACAATCATCTAAAAGTAAGTTTAATTTTTTACAATATTATTATTATTATTTTTTTATTTTTATTATTATTATATTTTATGAATTGAATTTGATAGTTGAATAATTTTGAATTGTTATTTAAATTGAATTATTTCGAATTGTTATTTATTACAGATAGGATATTAAAATTGTATTGTGAGTAGTTAATTAATCGTTTAAGCTTGTGCAATTGATAACAAGATTATTAAAATTAAAATTGAATTGTAATCATGTATTTAGTTAAGTATGTTAAATGAAATCATTTTTAAAATATTAAATTATAATTGTATTAAATATAAGTAGGTAAAAAATTATATCATAATTTATTAATTTATAAGAAAAAATTTAATTTTTAACCTCATTTTTTGCAGTGCCCCTACGGGGCTCATGTTTGGGTTTCTTGCATGTATAAGTTTAAGACCTAAAATGTACCACATGACGCAATAAACGTTATCTATCTATCTATCTAACTTAGAGAAGAGTAGTGTTGTACATTTTCACTCTTACAATAACCCAACAAAGAATGTTAACATTAATTACATGAACGCATCTGTACCGCAAGTAGATTGTACTTCTTTTTTAGGAATCACTATTGATAAGAACCTCAAGTGGAAAGAACACGTAGGAACAATTAGTACTAAATAAGACAAATTCGTGTTTGCTCTTCGACGCCTACGATTAGTTGCAAACCGAGAAACTGCTTTGGCGGCACATCATGGATATATTTCATCTGTGTTACGATACGGCATTATTATCTAGGGAAACTCTGTAGACATACACAAATTATTCAAAGCACAAAGTCAAAGTCAAATTATTTATTCAATGTAAACCTTTACAGGCACTTATTGACGTCACTACTAATAATAATAAAAAAACAGTTAACTAACTTATAGGTAAGACTTAACAACTAATCTAACGAGCTATAGTCTCTTCTCTTTTCGTCTGTCGTTCTCACTGCAAAAAAGAAATGCATTAGGGCGATTTGCGGGGCTGATTACCTTGACCACTGTAAGCCATTATTTAAAGAGCTAAGTATCCTACCACTACCCTGTCTCTATGTTAGATTTGTATGTTAGTGAATAATTATCCACATCTGTTTCCCATACATGACACGGTACATAAGAAAACTAACACTAGAAATAAGTATAAGCATAGACTTTATGTAACAACAGAGAGACTGAAAGTATACAGTAATAATACATTTTGCATGGCGATTAAGGTATATAATAAATTGCCTGTTGAACTTAAAGAATTGCCTGTAAATAAATTCAAACATAAATTATTAAAATTATTGTTAAATGAATGTTATTATACGACCAAAGAATTTTTAGAACATAAAGTGTATTTTTTATTATGTTAGTTAAATTATGTTGACATTTTATGAAATTTTTATTCTATTAATTTATTTTATTTTTTGACATTACTTATATATAATTTTTGTAATTTTAATTTAAATAAGCTTATAATATTTCCACGCTGAAGATGGACGCCGAATATGCTGAGACCTGTAATAATATGACACCCTAATGTACAATATATTCTTGGAAATAAATGAATTGAATTGAATTATAATAATAATGTCGTGGCCGCCAAAAATAACGCCAGACCCGGCGCGCTGACCACTCGCCCGCGGAGGTCGTCAGTTTATGTTTTTGGTTTGGTGTCCTTGCATTAATTTCATTTGCTCCGTAATCATGGTTCATGCAACTGCGCCGAAATATCAGGGACTCAAAACCAACAACAAAAAATGGTAAAAATCTCGTTTTTCCTAAAATCTATCGTAGTGACCATAAAAAGTTTAAAATTTTAATAGTAGGTAAGTAGCTAAAAGAGCTAAAATGACAATATTTGGACAAATATTGTCATACAAATAAGAAATAAAATGTGATCCAGTGCTTTTACTATTCTTATGGAGGAGAGAGACATTCGAGGTAGGCAACTCACTCCTAAGTTTACTGGATCTGTCGTAGATATGTATATCATGTGTTACGTTTCAATGGCGAGATACCTTGAAACGAAAAACTTTGGCGCATTCATCCGGAACCAGCCATTTCGAAAGTTACTCAGCTTTGGCGAACACCGACAGAGCGCGCTAGCTGCGATTCCATCCCGCTATTCGCTTCTAGTTGCGCTGTCAAAACTATGTAAAGAATGTTTATTCAGCATTCAGGAAAACGAGTTAAGTTAGCAAGTAAATAAGTAAACTGGTGGTTCAGAAATGGTCGCCAAAAGGATAAAATCCTGTTAATAAAGAATGAATGGTGTTGATAATTGGCACGGGCTGGACAGAACCACGATACCATAGTTGGTAGTGCACAAGACCCGAAATGTCACAAAGGCCATTCTTTGTTCCTATTTAAAGTACCTACCTTATCTATGTTTGTCAGAGTTACTGCATGATGGTTTTGATCCTCATTCATAAACTAATGAATTCGTTAGATTTTCAGTAAAAGGCTTTGTGTTTAAAAAGCATGCTGAATGCTGCCTCCTAAAATTATGTAATTTACGCATATAGCGCGGCGCCGTCCCAGCCCACTCCATTTCCAATGAAGCCCGTTTGAAACGCAATCACTGGCTAATGTGTGTAATGCGCGCTCAAAGGAGTTCACTTATTGGACCGTGACGCAGTTCGCGGGCAGCGTAGGCGGGCAGGCGAGTTGTAGCGGTTCTAGAGCATATTTGAACATAAACCAGGCGGGTAACAACAAGTATTACATTCAAAGGGAGACGCTCTTATATACTCTATACTAGACTCGGGTAACTTCGGATTCAGTTATAATCAGTAATTATGTCCCAATCCGTTATTTCAAACTCAAACTCAAAATATATTTATTCAATAAACTCAATTAATAAGTACTTTGAATCGTGCAAATTTTTAACCTACCACCCATTCAGGACGTCATTTTTTAACTGTGGCAAAGAACGGGCGCAAGAAACCACAGCGCACAGAAGCAACGACATTTACAACAAAAAAAGATATGTCGTTACTAAAATACAAAATAATAATTTGAATGTAAAATATATACGGTACATACTATAAATTAATGATTATTATAGGCAATTAGAAATAGCTTTTGGATTATTTGGAGCATTTCAGTTCAGAGCCAAGCTGTTTTGGCTTCTGTGTAATCTGACACTTTATAATAAGCTTCTTTGTGAAGCTTTTTTTTTATATTGATTTTAAATTTATCAAGATCTAATTTCTAAATATCAATTGGTACTTTGTTGTAAAATCGGACACACAGACCTTAAAAGAATTATTTATTTTATGAAGCTAGTATCCTTATACTGCTAATTTGTTCTTACTTCTACAGGGTGGATTCGAAA